>JAQNCA010000025.1:17451068-17463535 GCA_029783725.1 Acanthurus tractus
AGCATGTGTCTCTAGCTATGTAGACAAACCCTGACTCTGCTGTTTTTTCAGTTTGAAAACTATTACAAAGACGAATTATGATCCACTTTACGGAATATTCATCCAAGCGGATATTATTTTTATATTAATTACACATACATTACACAGTCTAGATGATTCACAGATGTGCTTTGTCAGCCAGTCCTCCATTCCATTTTAAGTGGACTTTAATGGAAGAATAGCGTCATTATTTTCCCGTTACCTGCAAAAGCTTTGGAGATGTGATCCTTTTTCCATTCCCAGGGCTGGTCGTACTCATCAGCAGGTCTCTCATCATCCTGCGGCAGCCTGCTGCTCTCCTTGCCCTCCTCCTGAGGTTCGGAGTACAACATACCCAGGCGCTGGCCTCGTTCATCCTCGTAAGGGGTGTCGTAGAGCTGCACGCCACCCCGCAGCCGTCCTCCTCCGGGGCCGCGCTGCAGTTCTGTTGGTGAATATGCAAAAACAGCACAAATTCATGCCCAGACACATACATGCATGTGTTTTTTTCTTGGATGTGTCACATTTAACCAATGTGCAAAAAACTCCCAGGAAATATTAAGGAAAAATATCTGCCAGGATTGATGAGATTCCCCAAAAACACAAAAATGATATTATTTTTTACAGCAAGGAAAATCAAAACGCCTGTTGAGCTCTGACATGACTAGAATTAGAGAACAGAGACAAATGATGTTTGCACAGCTTGCCGTGGGCTCAGAATCTCATATAGGGGGGCTTAACGGGGCCTTGGGCTAGATGCTGAGTAGCAACACTGTAGTAAAACCCAGCCCCCCTTCCCCTGTCCATCCTGAATCCCAGCAGCAATCTAGCACAGCTCACACCAGCATCCATGTTCTCTTTTTAACGTTTTCATCACTTTCCCAGCGGGTTCCAACCAAGAAATGTTCCTCTGCACCTGCATCTGTTTTTGCGGTGTTGAATATGGCCAAGAGATAAAAGGCTTTGAGATTATTGACGCAAGCAAGAGGATGCAATCTGATTTCTGAATGCATCGATAGAAGCCTCTAAGCTGCAGCAGCAATCAGCAACGGTGCTTTGATGGGCTGACCTCAAAAGTGTACCATTTAAAAAAAAACAAAAAAAAAAAACGAGTGGTACAGAGGAAGAGAAAAATGATGAAAAAAATGAAGGAGTAGGCATCTTTTGTGCAAACAGCCTGCAGCCGTGCGAAGGAGGTGCACTCACGCGAGAAGGGAACAGGACTAAATGGAAGGGTTCACCAGTGAAAGGCAGAGAAAACTTTAACCTTCACACGACAAGATGCCACCGCTGGGCGGCCCTTCAGTCACCATGGCGACCAAGTGGAGGCCCTGGGGAAAGGGCCCTGAGGTTATAAAGAAGGTTGGGTGGGGTGGGGGGGGGGGGAGAGAAGGAGGAGCAAGATGAGGCAGGAGTGAAAGAGAAGAGAGGTGGTGGGATGAGGAGCAGAAGGAGAAGGAGGCAGGAAAGGAAGCAACAACAAGGGGGAAGAGGAGGTGGAGGAGAAGGGTGATGGGGGAGAAGGACGAGGGAGGGAGGTGAGTGGAGGGGGGGGGGTGTCTCTGTCAACGTTTGATGTTAAGTCATTGAGACAGAAGCACGGTGGGGCTGAATGCATCTGTACCTGCGCTGGGAGCCCACGGTGTCAGTGGCAGCCCGGAGATGGAGAAGATGAAGGGGGAGAGATAAAAACAGGCACGCAGGAAATAAAATGAGAAATTCATAGGAAACATGATGGTGGGAAACACAAGCAGGGGGGGAAAAGAAAATAGCAATTTGACAGAAAGGTGACAGAGATTGAAGATTGAGGGGGAGGCGAGGGATTGTTTAGGCATACAGATTAATGTAGAGGCAGGAAAAACGGAAACAGGTGTTTCAAACTATAATGGTGCTTTTTTTCCCCACTTAAAAGCTAAAAGAACAGTCTAAGAGGCACACAGGTGTCTTCTGAGGACGGCCTTTGTGGGAGATAATTACTATTCCGATCTCACATCTGTCTTTTGTCGCTCTACAGTTTCCTTTAATAAGCAACAACAGACTGAGACAGACAGACAGACAAAAGCAGGCAGGCAGACAGCTCTGGAGTGACAGGCGCAATTCAAAGTCATTGTAAGAGCTGTGACAGTGCTTTGTTAAACTCCCAGCCATCACTGCCGCATTTCTGATCTCTCCAACGGCTTTATCCAGCTGAGAAATTATTCTTTTTAGGTCTCTCAGTTGGGGCGGAGAAATAGATGCTCCAGTCGCTTTTAGCCCCATATTAATGAACTTTTGTTTGACGACCAAAAAGGCAGCGCAAGTGACAATGGAGGGAGGACAGAACATAAAATTCTCTAAAGGATAGATGAGAGAGACAGCCAGACTCCCCTCAGGGCCGAGGAGAGCCCTTCAGATGACGAGAGATAGAGGAATGAAGAGAGAGAGAGAGAGGAGGGGAGGGAGGCTTTTACACTAAATGCCTGGGACAGACCAGGGAGAGAGGAGGGGGGGTAAAAGGGCCAGACAGAGATGTTACAGGAGGAGGGACAAATGGAAAACGATAGATGTGAGCTAGATGATGTGGGAGAAAATCACAAGGGAGGAGGGAGGGTCTGAGGCTGGATGCTGTCTGAACAGACATCTTTAGGGGACGTTTTGTGAGGCCGAGAGCCGACTCAGCCCTGTGACTGTCTGAAAACACAGCGGAGTGGACGGTCACAACACCGTGGAAACGTCTGCTAACAAACAGAGCCACTACACTGGAACTACTGAGCAACGCTGCAGATTTTTAAAACAAAGAGCTGTAAAAACTGAAAATAAGAACAGATTACTACATCAAGCCAGAAATACTTTACTATGAAGATAGAGAAAGGGGATTCAGATGATAAAGCCTTTGATCAATTTAGAGCTGTTCATCAAAAAATGGCTGACATATGAGAGATCAATGATGAAATCACTTGATGCCACAGCTTCATATTCAATTTATAATTTGGTGTGTAATAAAATACCCGACTGTTGTATGTACAACAGGTGAAAGGTCAGCATACACTCACAGTATGATGGTATTTCTAATTCATTATTTGCATATATGCATGTATTTAATATACATATGAGCTTATGGAGATAGCTAGCAGAGGAAGTAAAAATAAAAAACTTTATATGAAAGGCAGCAGTGTAACAATGCATTATAATAACCAACTCAATATGTAACAGTTTAGTGCAAAAAAAGAGTTAAGATTTATTACACATTGCATTCAGGCTGTTTATTTCATAATGTGTTATTACAAGCAGTAAAGGGAAACAGGTTGTAACTCAGACATCATGCCTCTGTGATAACAGCATGGCTCACAGATGGGCACTGTGATACTGATAAGACAATGACTCATGAGAAAGGTAAGTCCACTGACCTGTTATGACCCTTTGGGCCTCGTACGGTTCCATGTAGCCGTTGTTCTCGCAGGGAACAGGTCCAAGGTTCGGTTCTGACCTGTGATCCAAGCGAGCATCGAACGGGTCCGAATAATCTGTGTCACCTGCCATCGGAGCAGACGGCACCACCTGAAGAACGAAACACACGCTTACTCATAAAGAAAAGTGTCGCCAGCATTTTTTTGACTACATAATGAATACAATAGAGCGCATTAATGCTTTTGTCTTGCAGGCAAAAAGATTTGAAATTCAAATCACTAACTATAGAGAGTTTGATTTCATGTGGCAAATCAGCATTATCAAAAAAGCTCCACATCACAATTTTGAATGAACACATAAAATAGGGCATAATGGGACTGAAAACTTTTGTGTAATTAGGAGAATTCAGTCTGTAATACATGTAAAAATGCTAAAAAGGAAGAAGTGTTGCACCGACAATACCTAATCAAGGCCCAAGATGGAAAAAGCAGCACAACACACTTAACAAGCAATCAGATCTCTACCGAATGGCACGCTAAGTATATGTTTGGTGACAGACAAAATGTTTCTGGAGTACCATCAAGACACTAATTTGCACTTTTAG
Organism: Acanthurus tractus; assembly: GCA_029783725.1. Taxonomy (NCBI): domain Eukaryota; kingdom Metazoa; phylum Chordata; class Actinopteri; order Acanthuriformes; family Acanthuridae; genus Acanthurus; species Acanthurus tractus. Next base: position 17,455,078 of record JAQNCA010000025.1, read on the forward strand.
CGTGTAATGCTTTGTATATTTAGTAGCTATGCAACATAGCTCCTTCTTAAAACCCTTGAAGAGGGAATTATATTGTATCTTTGTTGCTCCATTGAAGCTTTATGCAACTCGGCCACAAATCATCCTGTCTGAGAGGAAAAGAGGGAGAAGGTTGGTTGGTCATGAGCATTTGTTCCTTCATGCAAGCACAGGAGGAAAACAGTGGTCAGCTGGCACACTGACAGCTACAAAGGCAGCCATATGGTCACACACACACACAAAAGCAAGTACACAAACACACACACACACACACACACACACACACACACAAGTGCACATGCCTGCAAACAAATACACACTTTGGCAAAGCGTTCACTTCCTACCGCTTTCTCTCTCTGTCTCTAACAAAGGCTCATTTCCCAAATTCCCACTCAACATGCACACACGCCCTCAAAAAAAAATCACAGCCTGATTCCGTGTTGATTCTATAACAGGTTACCTATCGATGCACAGGAATCTGCAATGTTAATTAGAGTGCGGATGTTCCCACAGACCCTGGGAAATTAATGAGAGCGGGAGGAGAGACGGGTAGAGAGGAGCAGCTATCGACTGGAGTTAAGACTATTACTTCAATTCACTTCAGGACTTTCGCACTTGTAGCATTTTCCACAAGCAGACTCATGGATTTAACTGCAGCGAGAGAAAAAAAAACTTGTGATAGGCTACTCTTTAAGTTAACCAGCATATGTGAGCTGAATTAATGTAAGGACCATCTCCGTTTAAAAAAAAAAACCCTTTGCTTCTGCACCAGATGCTCTCTTCCAACATCTGTTTGCTTTTTTACTTTGCAGTCACTGTGCATGTTTTCGACAGCACAACATGATGGCACACACAGACGGGAAAAGCTGCAGCCTTGACGACACAAACACCACCATGGTATGAATTATACCTCCCCATGGCCCTTCACCGTACGACGTACAGTATATGGCCCCTTACATGTGCTCATGCTGGGGTCTCTCTCAGCTTGTAAAACCAAACCCTATTTATTATTTATGGAAGGACATAAACTCAAGGGACTGTGACCCTCTCTGACTCGACGGTCTGCTCAAGCCATCAATAATTCTTCCTTCCATCTAGGAGAGCAAATTTATATTGCACATGGGATGTAATGTGATTTATGTAAACAATGCATATTTGTGACACACATTACTAGTCACTTGCTTATGGAGCCGGATCAATAAAGCTGTCACGCTGATGGAAGTGGGAGGAGAGAGAAGTGGGGGAGTGTTTTCATCCCTTGCCATTACTCGCCTTCCCCGCCTCCCTCCTTCTCACTTCCTTCCTCCGCTTTGCAGGCCAAGAGCAATATAAAAAACCGACTTTGTCATCACCTGCTTTTTGTCTCTGAACACCTACACACACTGAGAAACTGAGGCTCTTACAGGTTCTTGCTGGTCCTCTATAGAAATGGCGCTGAGGAGGATCTTGGTGCGTCCCAGCTCCTGCGAGTCCACTTTGATCAGTCTGTGTTTGGGAGATTTCATGTCCACACTGGAGGACTTCATAGGAGACCCGTACACAGGTGTGGCAGGGTCCGAGGTCCCAGACTCGCCCCTGGGCCTGTTTTCAGAGTCCTCGTAGGGATCCTCAAAGTCCAGGTCCCTCTGGAGCCTGTAGGCTTTAAGGATCTCGCTCTCTGTGTAGTCTGGTGTGGGTGGCTGAGGAGGCACCTTCCTGCTGCCGAAGCTCAGGTAGTCTTTCAGCCACTTGGCCATTGTAGCTCTGCTTGGTGCCAGTGTGTGGTGGAGTGAGAGCAGGAGGCTGCAGAGGACAGACAGGGAGACAGACATGAGGGTTATTGCTTGATCTCTTTTCTGAGGAGATGGTGTCAACTATGGATGAGATTTGTGCAGTGCATTTGTTTGTTTTTCTGGAAGATAAAGATATTAAAAAGTAATTTCCTTTTTTTGAAAAACATTATTATTCATAGACCCTGATCTAATATTTGCCTTGGACAACTTTTTCCTGATCACAGATTCACTGTAAGCGTGTGCTGACATACACTTGTGTGACATTAAACTACACCAACAGCTGGGCTTTACGCACTCCTTTTGTTTTACGCAGGGAGCAATAACACTTGGCATCTGGACTTTGCCCGGAGCCTGCAATTACATTTCACACCCCTGCAATAAAGTCTGACGTTAACGTGCTGATAAAAAAGGAGGACAAAGACACAAAGAGACTATCAAAGCATCAAGAAATCAAAGTTGAGCTAAATTTTAACATCTTACTTGCCTTCCTTGTGTAATTAAAACAAAACAAAATACAACACGTTCAGTTTGAGCGCGGACTCACTTGGAAAACTGTAAACGCAGGCAGAAAATAAGCTCATTTTTCTCGACTTTCCACTCCAAACAGTCACCAAAACAGTGGATTTAAATAGCAGTGAGCGCTGCGCTGCGGAGGCACACTCACTTACCAACCCTTTTCAGTCCTTCAGCCACTTCGGATGCTTTATTTCGCGTTTCTTCATGTCGATCACAATGAAACGGCACCGAGAAGCGACAAATCCTTCCACCACTCGAGCTTTTTTTTTTTTTTTTTTTTAATTTTATTCCACAAGAGAGTGAGGGGAAAAAAAGAAAAACAGCAGCTTTTCCAGGATAAAACAGGGGCACTGAAATCCACCAAGAGTTGCTCTGAACGACTGACGGCAAATGTGCAAGTGAAGAGAGCGACTACACAGCTCCGAGACAAACTCAACCGAGCGATTAAAGGGGAGGTGCTTCAGTCCCTGTGGAATATCCTGCTTTCCCTTTTTCGCAGTCAGCCGACCGTTCATTCATTGAAATATCTGCACATCACACCGGCTGCAACAAGAGATACATCATCTTTTCCAGATCATAATAATTGCATGGGGAAAACAAATGGAGAACAAAAACTGATGTATGGAGGGGGGGTTGTGGGGGGGAGGGGGGGGTGATCAGCCCGCACGAATATGCTCCAAAGATGTGCATTATTTATTCACATGACATCACTGGAGAATTTTTCCTGTTTCTGTTTCCCGGAAGGTTTTTTTTTTGTAAATGATTTTTCAGTTTTCTCGAAAAAAAAAAACAAAGTCAAATTTCAAAAGCCTGAGGGGTGAGCAGAACTGTTTCCTGGTTCCTCATAAAAAGGGTTTGATGGAAAAAGAGGAATCCCATCATCCTCTGAGCCACATGAGCGGTTGTGTTGTAGTTTAGACAGAAGTGCAGACACAAAAACACTCCTTCTCACAACAACGAGATAACAAAAAGCACTGACGCCTGTCCAATCTGATTGAAGAATAAGGCTTTTTGTTCAGTGGGAGTTTTCATTCCTTTTTGTTTCCTCCTTATTTGCTCTCTCCTAGCTAGTTTTATCCTTTCACAGATGTCCCATTACCCAAGGTCCAAGCTGGTAAATTGGATTGTGTGCTACAGTGGGTAAGGCCATCTAAGTCTGTTAAAAGACCGTAAATGCCTCTTTCTTTACGACACTCATGAGCTCACTTTCTCCCAGGGGCGGGAGGACTGGATGAGGTCATTGAGCTAAAATTCTCCCCCACCGCTATCACCACATCAAAAATTATCCCATCAGGACCTTCACATCTGTCTCTTCCTGTCTATCTGCCTGTCTGGTCGGTCTTCTCCAGGGTTCACCAGCTTCAGACCTAAATGATGTTCAAGTCCCGAACTGCTTGTGAGGTAAATCTGATGTCACTGAGGGTGTGTCACTGGAAACATCTTGCAGGTCCCTGCTGTCCAATTTAAAGCAGTTACAGAGGTGAAGCTGTAAACTCTCTGTAGACAGGATCAATTTCATGACATCAGCTAATATTAAAGGCCTGTCAAATGTGTCTCCGTGGAAAGAAGTTCTCCAGGCTTGAAAAAATGTTTAATGTTCTCTTGCCTCACTGGTTCCTTATTAAGTTTAATTTTTAAAGTTAGCAAAGCAAAATTGTGGGAACAACAAACTTTGGGGAACAAGGTTCATGTACTGCAGGAATCAATCTTTGTTATAGGGAACAAGACCAATATGTTGTACTTCAGGTCTTATCTCCATTAAATGAGATCTATTTATTCAATATGTTGTGCAGAGCTTGTTGGCACAACACAAGAGCTTGATATAAGACACTTTGTTTGCACAATATCCTGGGCTTTCTGCACTCACCCTGGCCTTTCTCTGGTGTTCTTTTCATTTGCATTTTTATCTCTTGTTTCATCTTTAAATGTACCAATAATCCTTATTCTCTCACCCCCTCCACTCAGCTATACGTTCTCCTTTTTCATCTGCACAATTCACTCTATCTTGACACCTCCACTCACCCCTCTACAACCAACAAATTGAGCATGTATTTAATTTTTTTTTCTTTCACTGTGGCCAGGCTGAGAGCCAGAAATGTGTGGAAGACTGAAACTGAGCAAGAGATGGAAAATCAGAGACATGGAGACAGACAAGCTGTCATACTCTGCAAGAGGAAGACACGTGTAGAGCGCAGAGGAGAGGAAAACAGAAACGGAAAATCAGGATTTCTCACAGAGATAGACAATCTCAAATGGAAAGACAGACGGGAAAACAGACAGACAGAAATGTATAGTTATTGTGTTTTTTTTTCATGCAAAATAAACTCCACTGCATGAGCCAGAGATTTAATTAAATCAAACAGAAGCAACAAGGCGGTGCGGAATAACTCAGAGAATTAATAAGACTCCCTCATTATAAGGGGCTAAATATGGATGTGACATTTTCTCTGAACTTCACGCTCTCAGTGTTTCTCTTTTACAGCTGCACAGCATTTTTATTGAATCTTGAAGTTACACAAACACGAATTTAAAACACTTGTGGCTGTAGACTTTCATGTAACAACTAACACACATCATCAGTGCAAATCTGAATTGAGTCTCTCTGAATTTAATGGCTGGAGACGCTACACTGAAACCCATAGCGTCATCTGCCTTGCATTTACTGCCCTCATTTGGTGGCTCTTGCCTATTGCAAGCCTCACTCATAAATAACAGAGTCGCATCAAACTTTACTGTTTGTAAATATAAAGAATAGCCTCATTAGTATGCAGATGACAAGAACCAGAAAATGTAGATGACAACTTATTTGAAGAAACAATAAAACGATTAAATAAAAAGAGGTATTAATGTCATTGCATAAGTAAAATGTCAGTTTAACAATCATAATAAGCTCAGTAGCACTTAAAACAGTAGAGTTTTACTTAGGCTAGCCCCCCAGCTAGCTAATTTTCCTTTTTCACTCACCCCTCTAGGTGTTAGCTTCCGGGTTCAGAGCTTGTAGTGTTGCCATTGGTTACAATCATTTTAACGTTTCGCTGATTGGCTAAAGTGTCCAAATAAGGGAACCCCCGTCTTGAATTTTAAGCCAGAGGTGCTGCTGAAGGAGGAGGGAGACTGAACGATGACAGGTCCTCCATGACAGCGAGCTACTTTACACTTTACAGCAGCCTGTTAAACACCGAATAACAGCAGTGCACTTCAGCACGCGCGCCCTAAAGTGCTGCACGCGACGGACACGGCGTATCATCCATCATCGCCAATCAAACGCCGATCCGGCGTTTTGCGCATTGCTGATTGGTTTATTTACGATTGAGGCGGGTGCATTCTTGCTGTCCGCGAGGCTGCAGTGACTCTACTGTTCTGCTGTGAGCAGCCGATGGGACAGGAAACACTCACCTGGAGCAGGACTGTCCTCCACAGGTAGGCTGCACGCCTCCACACGTCACTTTACAGTTGTATGATAACTGCGTTAGCCTTTATCGTAGCCTGGTGCTGATACATTAATTTTGTAGCATTTTTTTAAACATTTTGCTTAATCCACAAGTTGCCTAATTGCTCAGATGACTGAGTCGTGGGTAAATAAATGACACAAGGAATAAGCCATAACATACAAATAACACCCAAGTTTGTTTCTTTACCTTTTCGACTTGCAGTGTTCCTGTTGAGACAGAGGCCATTAAACCATCATGAAGAGTCTGAAGGCAAAGTTTAAAAAGAATGAGGTAAGAGCCAACTGTTGCAGGACACGTGGAGCTTTACAGGTATATTTAAAAGAAGTTCACCTGTTTGTTATTTCTACAAGCCATGAGCTATAAAAGCTGTTTTTACACCTACCATTACATTTTTCAACCAGTCCAAATTAAATCCATGGTTGCATGGTTAAATGCAAATCCCTGGTTGCTCTCTGCCTGCGTGTGTTTGTGTTTTTTTGTTTGTTTTTGTTTTTTGGGTGGGTATGACCTTATCTACTTTTGGAGAGGCAAATTAGACTCAAAACCACTTTATTGGAGATGGGTGCCACTGAGGACAAAAACCAGGTCCCCTAATATGTGAACAGCTTAGTTTTGGGTGTGTGTGTGTGTGTATGTGTGTGTGTGCATGGGGGGTAATAGGATTCATTGTCACTGAGCAGCAGCAGGAGAGCAGGACTGTCTCCAGGCTGCTGTTATAACCAGATCTCAGGTAGCCTTCAATTATTCACATGTACGTGCACACATGCACACACACACACACACACACACATACACGCAAAGAATCCCTACTATCCTGCTGTCATCTCAACGCTTCTCTCAGGAACTTTGTAATGTAGCAGTTCACTTGTTACATAATGGACTTTGCATTTAAGATTTCACCCTTTTTTGCTCGCTCCAGCTGCCACTTGTTTATTTACATACAGGAGCCAGTGACCTTGCACCCGAGCAGCACTGGTTCATGATACAAGTAGATAAATGAGCAGCCACCGACCCTCTGATTGTAGCCCCCAGGCTGTTGCTGTTCCTGTAGCTCCCTGTTACCTCTGGCTGCACACATGGTTATTACAAATGCGGTGATGAGGATCTCCTGACTTATTTTTTATCTTATTATAAAAGCCCAGCTGTCAAAAATAACAACAACATAGATGGACTGATAAATGTCATGTATGCACACATCTCCTCCTATATAAACCTCTCCATAGCTGACGAGTCTGTTTTGTATTTGAGCTCGCTGGTGTGTCTCATTATGCCCCCTTTACCCTGTTAATGACCGTCCAAACCGGCAGAGCAGAGCAGAGCCAGCTCTGTTTCTCCTCTTTTTGCTGAGTCCTCACATCACACAGGCCCCGCTCTGTAACTGCAGAGGAACAGATCTACAGAATGACGTTGCCAGAGAAGTACCATGCAGGACCTGAAGAAAAACTAATGAAAAGAAGGAAGCAGTCTGCCACAGAGAAAATTATTAGGTTAGATGAGAAAGGAGGACAGTGAGGGGAGGAAGGAGGTAGCAGTGTGTGAGTTGCAGCAGGCTGACTGCCTGGCTGTGTGTCTGCTAGCAGCCGAGGCAGGATGATAGGATAGCGTTTTTTGGATGCGGACAGGGAGCACTGCACAGGGAGACTTTGTCAGGAGGACGGCAAACAGCAGTCATAGTGTGTGCATGTCAGAGTTTTTGATTGGTGAGCTGTTCTGTCTCTTTGGAGGTGTGTTTTTACAGAATAGCATAAATTCTCAGGTATGTAAATCTCCATGACGTTGCTGTGACCTCTGAAGGGTATATGATACGGAAGCAGAGTTTTCTTTAATATAAACTTGTGGGTTTGTTATGTAGCAAGGTGGCAGTGTGTGTGTACGCACAGCGGTGGCTTTGCGCTCTGTAGCTGTATTTAGTTGTGTGTGTATGTGTGTGATGCCCTGCTAGCCAATATGGATCCACAGCAGCCTGTTTTTAGCCTGATGAAGCGGTTATGTCCTTGTTTCAGCCTGCTGCCTCTGCCAGTATGTATCTTTTCTCTCTATGCACGACACTTACAGGAATAAGAAAGGAATTATATTGGTTTTGATTTTCTTTTTCTTATATTTCTTTCTTAAAAATAGTTTTATTGTAACTTGTAAAACAGATATCTCATATTCTGTTGATGCTATGAGGCAAAATAAACTTTTTGTAACACCATCACTGGTTGTCATACATACTGATTGCATTATATTTTTTTTCTCAGTCTTCTGTTGTTTTGTATGTTATGAGATATGCAGTGTGGTATTAGTTTCCACTGGGACAGTTCAGGGTGGTGACCTGTTCTCTGGCTTGGCCCCCCTCAGAGTCAGGACTGGAGCAAGGGTGATGAAAGGCTCCTGCAGGCTGTGGAGCAGAATGAACCCGACAAAGTCTCGGCTCTCATTGTCAAAAAAGGTCTCTGTCCCACCAAGCTGGATGCTGAGGGCAAGTCGGCGTAAGTTGGGCACCTTATTTTTTACCTGTCTGAGTCACAAGATTAATTTTTATTTGTTATTAGAAGCAATCATTTTCATTCAACATGTTGCATTATTTATATTCCTCTAATTCAATTGTTGTAATTTTGAAAACAGCTAAATTTACTTCTGGTAACATATAATGCATGATTACTTGTGCAGCAAAGCAATTTTCCATGGACATACATACTACTGTGTGTTGAACATATG
>JAQNCA010000025.1:17496929-17508165 GCA_029783725.1 Acanthurus tractus
CGTTACGTTTAATTGTCACGATGTTGAAGCAAAACAGCCCCTCTAGTCCGTTCGGCCGCTAGCTTTGCTAACTGCTACATTAGCTAAAGCTAACACAATGTTTAAATTAGTTTGGTTTGAATGTCAAGATAATGGCGTCGGTTAACTTACTATCAGTGTACGTAAGTGTTAAGAGAAACTTTTAACTGTTAACCTACTTGTACCACGATTTGACTACAATTGCCTAAAATTGTCTTACGTTACACTAACGTTAGTTACCGTAAGTTTCTACCGTCCTCTTGAAAATGTGTTTACTTAGCTCTAGTGGGTCATTTTTGACAGTTTCAATCTTCCTTCAGGCATGTCGTGCTTCCAAAGCAGCTGTCTAAACTGGTGCCCACAGCCCACCTAATGACAGAAGAAGAGTGGAGGGGACTCGGGGTGCAACAGAGCCAGGGCTGGATTCACTACATGATCCACAAACCAGGTGAGTCATCATGATAGGTTGACGCTTCATACAAATCTGAAACAATGTTGCCAAGCCGGTGTCTGCATTTCAAGGTCCCATCAATCATTGTAATCATTCATTAATCAGCCGTTTTGAAGGGATGCTCCTTAACACATGTCCAAGAGATGAGGAACAAAATCTACAGCCATTATTCTGTGCAAAAATGCATGATAATGCTCAGCCAAAGCAACTGTATGGTTTGAGTAATCCTTATAAGTCAAATGGAATAGGTGTCTCCAAACCTGCTGTGTTTTTGGTTTTTATTCATGTTATAATATTATATTCCACTAGAGTTCAGCAGCAAAACTGTCAGAAAAATACATGACAGACTTTTGTAAATTTGAAAACAAAATGCTCCTTGTTTTCTCAAGCTTACACCGGCGAGGCATCATTTAACTTAGGCTTGGTTTTAGAAGTCAATTTTTGCACAAGAGCACTGTGATCTACTGTAATGAGAATCTTTTAATGACCAGAAAATGGAGAATAGGGATGATTACAGTAACCAGTGACTCTTGTTTTACAACCACTGTGTGTCAGGATTTGTGTTTTAATTAAGTAGGCCTGAAAAATATATGAAGCTATCCTTACTCATTTTTTGTGCTTTTTGACTGTAATGATGTTTTTTGCACATGGACTACAGCTATGTCGCATGACACTGTATGGTGTAACCACTGTACTGTGAGTAATGCTGACGGATACTTCTTCTTCACTTTTCTCTCCAGAGCCACACATTTTGCTTTTCAGAAGACCTCTCCCAAAGGATTAAATGGGAACCATCTGTAAAATTCTTGCCAGTCTCATCTTTACCGATTTGTATTGTCTTACGACCATGCATCTCCCATACATACATCTCTACATGTGTTCTAATGTATTGTGTAGAAAACATTTAGTTGTGTTTTTTTTTTTTCGGTCTTTTCAAATTCCCTCAATTTTTAGAGGTAATAAGAGGCAAACAGACAGATTCCAGCTGTGAATGATAACCTTATTACAATATGAAGGTGAAAGTTTGCCTGTCAGTTGTAAATTTTAATACATTTTTTAAATGTCTTGATGCCATTTTGCTATGATTGATTTATTTACTGAGTGGTCATACAAGCACAGGATCTTATTTTTCTCATGTCCATTTTTATCCTAAAAGAACTTTCCTTGTTTGAACACTTTCTGATCTTTAAACTTATGTTTGTGTGCTGTACATAATATTATTTCTAAGTATTATACACTCTGACAGTGAGTAATGGTTGATTCAACAAGTTCTATGTTGTTGAGAGAACAAAATAAAATGTACTACGTCACATATGTCTTGTTATTTTTATTTTTTAATACCAGGGAATAGAAGTATGTTTCTGTTGTATGTGGTAGTGGATGAGATTTAGTCAGAAACACTGACAACCAGTGGAGTTACAAATTCTGAGTGTCTGATACCCAGGGAGTAGGCCGGTGCCCTAGCCTTGTGAATTGTCACTTTCTCTGGGCAATAAGTCCCAGGGCCAGGCTTTCTGGTGGCATCTCTGAGTATGTTGTGACGTCCCAGCATGGAATATGCTGGCTGCTTGGGCAGATAAACGTTGGGGTCTGTACTGTTGTACTTGCAAGGCCCCGGCGTCTTGGCCAAATCCACAGATGGTCCACCTGCGCTGTAACTGCCTGACATTGTGTAGCATGCACTGGCTGGTTTGTTGGGTACTTGAGGGCCCATGAGTGGAGGGAGGCAGTACTTGTTAGGAGCAGGTACTGCATCGACGCCCCGGTAGTGTGTGCGAGAGCTTATTGTGTAGGATGGTGGTTTGCGCTGGAGGTTGCAAAGTGGGGCTTTCTCAGGACTGTAGGCACCTGGTCCAGGAGTCTGGAACAGCTCCTCTTGTGAACAGAAAACGGTTGAATAATGTAAACCATCAACTCAACACCATATGTTGGAGTGTGTAAAGCGGGGGTTCAGATTGTCAGTTACAACAGCTGACACTTGATCTCAAGAAGTAGTGTCAAAATCAAATGTTTTTGAACAAGACTTTATCTTTTAAAAATAATGGAGCAATTACTCTGGTCTCAAGAATTAATTTGTGAAACAATCAAAACTTACTCTCTCCTTTCATTCGACCCAACATTGAGTAAGCCGGTGTGCCATCTCTTCCATATCGAGTGATTTTTGCATCAATATGATACCGTGGCCCTGGACTGGAGTCAACACAATACACTGCAAGGCAAAGTTAACACCCCTGATCAGTTGAATATAATATATCAGCTGTCAGTTTTGTTTAATCATGCAATGGTCAACCAAGAAAGAGATTGAGAATCACTGGGTTAGATGAACAAAAGGTGAGAAATAACAACAGTATTATGAAGTGTTGTCACCCCCTACTGGCTGTAATTTGACATGGCAACACATTCACATCTACCACTCAGTGACTTAGCCTCTAGTTATATTTGAGGAGATTAAATCATCCTAAAAAGACAGACACCAATAATTGTAATTATAGTTATCGTATTAAAAAAATATTATGTTGTTTCTTTTAGTGCCTGATTTTTATTTTTATTCACGACAGGACCTATGGCTTTAGCCAAGATAATATCGAAGCTTTAGATATTATTAGATAAATAATAGTTTCCTGCGTATGTACGTGGCTTTATTATAATCCTAAAGTTTTAAAAAAAATAAATTCAAACCCACTGTTGTCACTCGTCCTGCCATGGAAAGAATAAGCAGGGCTAGTTGGCTTGGTGAAGTCATGGCCAACAAATCCAATGGTGGGAGGGAGCCCATAGCGTCCAGGTCCTGGCCCTAGAGACAGGGGGAAATACCAAACACATACACATTATGTATTATGAAATATATTAACAGTGTGCATATGCAGCTTTGTGTGCTCAAGAATGGTAAATTTGCAGGTAAGTTTATCTTAAGCATCAGTCCGAGTAACTAGTGCTACGTGCACACTGATTTTGCAAAATGATAAAATTTTGCATAACTGAATAACTTTGACAAACTTTTTGACCACATAATGAACTAAATAAATAGATAAAAGGATGAGAAGCTGCATATGCATTAGACCTGCATCATCATTCTGCTCATAGACCTTATCATTTGTAGCCAACTAGTTGACTGCACAAGATTGTAGATCTATAGCTAGCAAGTAGGATGCAGCACACATCAAGACCCAGCCTAGGGCAGAGCATGACATCAGCACACAAGTGTTTGGGGGCATGAGCACAAGTAGTGGAGCATTTTTTTACAGAAAGAAGCGAGTCCTGGCAGGTCTGCACACTGAGAAATCCTCTGCTCTGCTCAACTCAGTGTTCTCCCTTTGAAGGTATGAGATCACCAAAAGTCACCAATTATAACATAGCTAATAAAACTAATGCTTTATCACAGGTTCCACAGTTTTTTGCACCTTTTTCTAACTTTTTGTAAGAACCCATCTTAGAGAAACTTACCTTTTTCTCTTCCTGCAATAACTGGGTATTTTTTCTCCATCTGACTCTTTGTAGAAGTGAAAGATACTTCAGGGATCCCTCATTAATGGCAAGTCTGCTGAAATGTATGCACACAGTGTGTCAATCTTAATAATAATAACAATAATAATAAAAAGGCGGCCAAAAAAAATAATGATTAGCAAATTTAAGATAATTAAAACAAACCTTTAAGACACCTTTTCACAGGTAACTCCCCCTTTTTAGCCAGAACTGAAGATGGTTGCTGGAGCATACTTTGAAATTCAGTCATCAGAGGATCAGAGGAGCAACCTTCTCCTTAATCCATGTCCATCTTGGTGGTCTTTCTTCAGATATCAGTATTGTATCCCCTGGATCTGGCATCACCCAGTGCCTGGCTGACAGTGAAACCCAGAACCCTGGATGATCTTGACTCAATCTCTAATTTCCTCTGAAAACAATCATGAAACCTGAGATGTATAATTCATTTCAAAGTGTCAGCAGCAGAGCCGGCTTTACCCTGGGTAAGGTTTTATCAATCTGCCAGTTTGTCCCTTTGTCTAAATCCTCCAACTGTGGTGGCTCGGACAGGTGAATAGCCCTTCCTCCACAGAGGTGGATGTATAGGTGCACTCAACTGGTACTTAGGAACAATGTCATCACTCCGATTCACTCTCATGTAATGCTAGCTCCCCTCTGCAAACCATGAAACCAAGATCCCCCTCTCCCTCCTTTCTCTTTTCACTCATTCTGCTCATCGCAGTGTGGAGAAGCACTATCACTCTTCAGCAACGCACACGGTTGCCACAAAGACTGCTGTGGATCGCTTGCTTCGTCCAGCCCCCCTGCACTGCTGGGCCTGTTACTACGGGGGACAACGCTTTTTCCATTTTGACTGGAGGAATAAATCCTGTTGCGTTTGCGTAAAGAATAAATGGACGTTGTTGTGAAGTTTCATATCTTTTTATTTTCACTTTTACCCGGAGATGAAAGTTGTGAATTACATGCTCAATTCTGCGTTTAAACTGCACACAGTGTTGTACCTTTTTTCTTCTCCTCAAACGCACATTCATAAAGCCCCGGCACAGATGCAGGGTCAGATGCAGTGCAGCACACCTGGAGTTACAGACCCCATTGAAGTGCCAACATCCAGCCCTCTGGTTTTCTCATCTTTAACTTAAGGTCAAACCGATTAACCAGATGCAGTTACAGTTCAGCAACTCTTTGATCTCCTCTAATTCCAGCGATGATTTGTAGTTTTGTGGGACTTGTTTAAAGGCCTGAGCTGCCAGAGGCCACAGCAACTGAGGGGGCTGACAAGTGACATACGCAGAAAGCAAACATTAAACTTTAACAGGCTCTGACTCTCCCGGGCCGCTGCTTTGGTAACAGAATCTGTTGTTAGCAGTTACACAAAACACACACAGTAAACATTCAAACTTAATAGATGAATGCAGTGTGTGCAAAAGTGATATACACACACATGCACATGCTTTGTGTCTCTAACACAGGAGCGTGCCAGGGATCAGAGTCAGTTATCAAAGCAGAGGGCCCTCTGAAGCAGCAGGGTTGTAATACAGCTCACTGCTGACAGGAAACTAGCCTTTCAAAGGAAATGGAGCAACACGGCTTTCATAAACAACTGCACTGCAGTGGAGCAGATACACACACACTGCTTTTTAATGTATTTCTTTCCTTCTGTTGTGGCTGGACAAGCTAAAAGAGAAGCAGGAAGGACATAAAGCATGTCTTAACCAAGTAGCTCATAATAATGACTGAATGCACGAGCGGCTCCTGTCTGCTTTTTAACCACAACATTACATTTTAGAGAGAGTAAAGGCAACGAAACCAAATGCTCGGATTGTATACAAATTTTATTCTCATTTGTTTTAAAAAGCACAATATTTGATATGAATAGGGGCTACATTTCATCAAATTTGGTACATTTACAGAAATTCAAAACTTCATTCTTGATTTTTTTTTTTTTAAGTTGATTGCTTCACGAATCAAAATTGAACAAAAAAAAAAAAACAGAATAGCTTATGAACTGTACAATCAAATCTCAAGGTAGGTAAGGTGAACGGTGACTTGAGAGCAGACAATGACTCCGGAAACATTTGGGCTGCTGAGTCCTAAAGGACCAGTGGTCGAAAGACACATATTTCATAACTGTAAAGTCTGTGGTCTGAGTTGGCCGGAGACCTGCGCTGCATGTCAGTCTCCTTCTGTTTACTTCTCTCCTGTGAATCTCCGCTGTGCTGTCAGGCAGAACGCCCGAGAAAAATCTTAAAAATGAAAAACATTTAAGCTTATGTTTCTGTAAAGCATATGGTTAGCATATGTCTTTTTTTTCCAGCAGGAAACCAGCACAGGTATTTCATCGAACATTTCAAAATAATTGGGTTAAAGCTTGCTATGAAAAAAAAAAAAAACATCTTTGACAGCACACATATATTTTGTTTGAACTCAAAGAACCACATGGGCAAAACGTATGGGTGAGCAGGACAAAAAAAAAAAAATGGTAAAAAGATATGACTTCTAGCTACAAATAAATACCACAGATAGAAAATATAACAAAATATTTTGTTTAAAGTCAGGTGTAATTACAAACATAAATACTTGATTATTTCTTCTAGTGATTATAAAGGCAGTACAGTGAATAACAAAGACGCTATGGTGCCTATTGGTGACCAGGAGTCTGGAGGAAGAAACATTAAAGTCTGGAGGACACTAGCTTAATAGCAGTCATCCACAGTCACCACACACACACACAAATGTATAAATGCATCCACGCAGACTTCATTCGAAACACCTCGAAACAAACTCTCTCACACACAAAGTCACACTCTCATTCTCCAGACTCCACGATCTCTTCCTTTCAGGCTGAGCAAGTCCCAAGTCTTTCTTCTCTTTCCATTCACTAGCATATTCACAAATAATGTACAATTTGGAGTTGGGTATGGCTTCCCTCCGTGAGCGTTTCTGTGGACGATAACAACACAAGATAATTCCATTTTAAGATCATCTCAGACACTGTTCAAACATCTTTTAATAAACAATATAAATGTGGACTTAAACCCTGTGGAGGGATCCTATTTGTCGTATCATAGCAAAATTCTTCTTATTTAAATTTTTTCCAGAAAAAAGAATCATATTTCCAAATATTTACCTATTAATGGAACAACTACTAACCAAATTATTTAGCTGAGATTAAACCTCAGATTTTTTCTCAGGTCCACTACAAGCTTTTCTTAGAATAAGGCTGGTTACATTCTACATTTTACTTATTGTTAACAAGTCGAATGAGCAAATTATGTCTTATGTGTTATAAGCTTCATCAAAAATATTTCAGCCAAACTGTTGCACTGGTTAAGTCACACACATCCCCTCATTATGATGAACACTGTTACTGAAGTTTAATTTAAACAGATCCCACTTACATCTACCTGCAGCTGTAAATACTCATTGAAGTGTCAAATATGGATTCATCCATGTCTGAAAATAGTCCTTGTAAAACAGCCTTTACTTTGACTGATGTTTGCTAAAAACTAAAAACTGACCTTTATTGGCAGATTTTCTCTTGTAGAAATAATTAAGCTTTGGTCTGAGAGCTACAAGCAGGATGGTGAAATCAGCAAGCTTTAAGAGACAAACCATTTATCTGGTTTTGGCCTTTTCATGTGGTTGCTAACAGAACAGGCCACCATTTTGCATTTCGCTCCAGGTAAAAGACGCTACAAACAAGTTAGGGAGCCATTAATCTTCAGTCTAAAAAAAAAATATGAATAAATAAAAACAAAAAAAGTGATGAAACTGGTCCTACCATCGCTCGGGGGTGTTTTTTGTGTCCTGTGTGGGTAGCTGGGCGTCTGCTGGCAGGAGCCCCTTCTGATCTACATCCCCTCCATCGTCAGGAAGGTCAAAATGGGCTCCTCCCTCTGCATCAGCGAGGAAAGGCTCAGAATCTGAGTCGTATTCATAGGAGTAGTAGGACACCTCTGCCATGGACCCCTGCTCCTCTTCACCTACAGAGATCGAGACAAAGGCACATTAAAAAAAAACACACACATTAAAACAAATGAGAGTCAGCAGAGATCAGGTGATGACTTGGCAGAGACTGACTGGTGGATCAAAACATCTAGTTTACAGTAAAGAAGTACTTAAATAGGTTTCTGATGATTGAAAACTGGGTGTCAAAGAGACCTAAAAGCATCCTGTGGAGGTTTTGATCACACGTAGCGTGGATGTTTTGATGTTTTGTCTCAGTTTGTCTTTTGTTTTGTCTAAGAATGCAGATCTATGTGGGTAATCTGTCACACATTGCTGCCGATGGTTTTACTTCATTTTGCTGATCTACAGGTGGCGTCAACACACAAAGAAACATAGCAAAGAACTGCAAAAGGCGGGGGGGGGGGGGGGAGAAAGTAGCATTAAACATATTTCATTAAGTTGCTTCATAAAACATTTAACATGTTTTTGTTAGACTTCAAGCAAACACACAACACTTACTGCTGAGAAACACTGCATGTAAACCTAACTTGTGTTTGTTAACAGAAAACACAGGGCACATTTAGTATCCTGTACATTTGAAGCTCTTGCAGCAGTACACCTTTGCAAACAGTAGGGGTCCCTCCCTGCTCAAAATGTTGTATTCTCACAGAGCTTGCTATTTCAAAATGATACTTTTTGGATAAAGGTATATCTTTACTACACACTAATTTTACTGTGAGTACCTACTATGAGTCTACAATAATCAGATTTTAGAATCAGAAGTTTCTAACACACACTGTACTTAACTGTGCAGTCCAAACACACACACACACATACTCATATACAAAAAAATATCTATACATTTGTTTCTTAAAGTTGGAAATTTAAGCTCACATGGCTACAGCACACGCACATGAAGGAAAAATGTCATCTCAAATGAAGCCTGCAGAGGTCTGTGTATCCGTTATACTGTATGCTGTCCTCTGGTACAAGTTCACTAATAAGACAAGTCTGCACAGGGAAGCTAATTCCACAGCTTCAGCTTCCTCCGCTGTTCCAGTGGAAACTGTCATTTCCTTGGCACAGCCTGCGTTCACCTATTAGACTCTCAGTGCACTTAGTGGGCATGTCGTCAACAATCTAATGGTTTACAATGACAGTGTTTTTACAGCACTTATTCAATCTAATCATGGCATGGTTATCATATTGTAGCTCAGTGTGTCTGTCTGTGGGGGCGTATTTGCTTGTGTGAGCATGCAATATGTGTATGTGTGCGTCTGTGTGTGCATATGTAGATATACATATGTGTGTATGTGTGTGCGTAGCAACATTCCTGCGGTGAGTGTGAAGCGTTAGCTTTTGTACTAAAGAGACCTTTGACTGAGAGCAGCTTTGTGAGCTGCAGTTATCAGGAGCTGCAGGCTGGGAAACAAGTCAGTGCAGGCTGTGCCACATCTCTCACACACACACACATACACATAAAACACACAGACACACACACACACACACCTGGACACAACTCAAACAGTCGTATAGACAGATCTGGGGGTTTTATGTGAGTAAAAGCTCACATGTAACTTCATACAATCCGTGTACAGATATAAGATGTGAACTTTTGCAACTTGTGAATGACTGCAGTGCCTTTTTATGTTTCTGTTGCCAAATGTAACAAAGCTACATCCTCCCTTCACACGCAGCCGAACATCCTATCAGGAATTGTCTGGCTGTGTCCCTGGAAGTGGCAGCTGATCTAAGCTCATAGCAGAGCAACAATCAAGCCAACAGTGTGAAATCCATCCACCTATTTATCACACCGATCGTAGACATGATGCTGTGGCAGGGGAATGTGCTGCCATGCACCCTACTTACGTGTCTACTTTCTTTTTTTTTCTCATCCTCTCTCTCTCTCTTTCCGCTCTGTTCTTTTTCTCTCTCCTCTTTCATCTCTTCTCCTGCTCATCCTTCTCCCCTTTTGTTTTCTCAGTTGCACGCCCCCCCACACACACCCTTTCATGTCTTTGTCTCTTTCTCGTTTTTCATCTGCCCCTTGTGAACTCTCATTCTCCACATTACAAAAGAAAACACACAATTTAGTAAAAAAAAATAGATGCAACCAAATGACACATGATGTCTCTAAAATATTGACTCCACATTTGCATTAAGCTTATAAAACATAGAAAGACCTACATGGATACAGAATAAGCTTAATCAGAGCTGTGGCATTCAGACAGCATATGTGGCGTACTCTTAGAATATATATATATATGTGTATGTATGTATATATATGTATATATATGTATATTAGCATATAAACATAAACATACACATAGCATATAAACAACAAGTATAATCAAGAAAACTGTCTGGTGAACATGGAAAAACCCAATGTGTGCAAAAAAAAAAAAAAAGCAGTATTACTGCCTCTGCAGCTGGCCTCAGCACAAAGATGGAGAGAAAGTTAAAGAGCAAGAGAGAGAGTGATGAATATTAATAATAAAAAAAAAATTGAGAGGAGAGTAAATGGGGGGAGGCGGAAAGGGATGGAGAGCTGTGTCCGAGCAGGGGAAGGTGTGTTGGATGGAGTTACCTGTGTGTACAGGCACTGAAGGCTGCTCAGTTTCCTGGCTTGGTATTGGTTGCCTGTCCTCCACTGTGGTTTCTACTGGAAATACAAACACACACTCACATTAGATTATTCACATTTATGTGGGAGCCATAGTAACTAAAAACCAGAAGTAATGAATTCAACAGCGTTTCAGTGTTGCATAATCTAAATACTGCCCAGAAGCATTATCCACCCCACTGAGCAACACTTCTTGGCAAAACAATGATGTACACTCAGTCTCAACAGAGGCCTGCATTAAAATCTTTCCAAAAATAGCAGGGGCCAAACCAAAGCCAGGAGGGACATGTGTGGAAACAAATTGTATCTTTTTCCCTTTTCAAAACAGGGAAACGGTGGCATGAATCTCCCCCACACAACCATACACAAACAAACAAGGTCAGGGTGCTTGAAACAAAAATACGATTCTTTTGATAATCTACAGCATGAAACACTTGGCACAAACTGAGGTCTTTTCCCACCAAAGTTTTGTCTATGCCTTTTCCCAATCTGCTCCACAACATGAAGGCTCCTTTGTTGTTGGGCTGTGCGTCGGAAAGGAATGTGACAAGGATTTCAAAGGGCTGGACAAAAGCACTCTGTCATTTGGAGAGAGCCCTGTAATACAGCAGAGAGCGAGAGAGGGTGGAGGAGTGGGTTGGGGTGGGGGGGTCGAGGGCTGCGGTGGTGGTGGTGGTGGTGGTGGTGGTGGGGGGGGGTACGACGGGCAGCTC
>JAQNCA010000025.1:17545698-17556914 GCA_029783725.1 Acanthurus tractus
GTTCTCACCGAGCACTGAGCCGTGGCTGTGGGCGACCGTCTGTCCCTTCACCGACAGCTGCACCTGGACGCGTGTCTCTGCATTTGCATTGAAGATGGTGACGCTCACACTCTCCTCCACACCCGCTCGAAACACTGAGGGCGCAGCCACCAAATAACCCCTGTGAGATGAGCAGGGTGGAGAAACGGGCAACGGAGGAACATCAAGAGGTGTGATGTAAGAGGAAGGAGGGGTAGGACATGAGAGTAAAGTGAGGAGGAGAAAAAGGGAAAAAGCAAAGAAGAGGGAGAGGTGGTGGCAGGAGACAAAGAAGATGTCAGAGGTCAAAGAACAAAGAGACAGAGGTAAATACATGCTGCATATGAACTAACATGAAGTTCAGGATCAGGTGCACTGATGACACTTTCCATTCCTGATCTGAAGTGACTTTACCATTGTGTTTTGCTAAAATTCATACAGGTGATTGATGCATAAAGTCACATTTCTCACTCACCGTTTTTTCCTCTTTTCCCCCCCTAAAGTGCACATCCACGTGCACTCATACACAACAAACACATATACATGCAAACAGGGACATTCCACATGGATTTGTGCAGCGAGATCAGGTTTAATTGCAACAGTTACCAGGGACACGGTACCTGTTGGCCAATGAGCTCTCTGCTCGAGTGTTCTCTTTGGGTGGTCTGGCACCTCTGACAGAAGCTTGGCGTCTGTTTTGAAAAATAACGACTGAGATTCCACACAGTCACTCTGACATTTAATTGAGAAAAGGAGCCTGTCGCTGAGGTCACAGAGCAAAGGTCACTCTTTGATGCTTATCAACAGTCTGGAAAACAGGACTAATTTAAGTTTTATTGGGATAAAAGAATATGTCGTCTGGTGTGGAGAGGTTGTATCTCTCAGGTAACAAAGAGAATAAAAGTAATTTTTATTCGCATGGCACTGTATAACCACACTGGTTGAGAGTGGTCTGTTAGAGGTGTGTGAAGCGGTTGATAAAAGCATCCAGGCACGTGTGGCAGACTAAAGTACGCACCTGGAACAATAAAAGCCCAAATATCTCTGTATTTCTTCCATTCCTGATCCAGTCATTCCAACTCACGGGCCTTTCTCACCCCCCGAAAACTTAACTGAAGATCACACAAATTAGCGGTGTGCAAAGCTTCGAGCACAAACCCAATTGCATGCCTGAGAGAAGGATCAGGTGGTTGGCATTACAGCACTACAGCATTACAGCCGGAGGCAACTGCAGTTCCTGAGAGAGAAAGTCATGAGAAAATCCCCTGGAAAATAAGGCTTCAGGAGAAGGAAGATAATACGAGGAAATTGACTCTGTGCGTTTGATCTACAGTGAGTTTAACCAGCTCTTGGATGAGCCCGGATCAGGTGGTGGAGACCACGCTTATTTCAGTCACATGGCTCGATGTACTCGAGTTCTCATTGGTTTTGCCCAACTTTTGTCCTTAGCTGAAAGCTGATCGGTGCCTGATAAGGATTTGTGTTCTCTTTTGTAGGTGAAGTCTTTAACAGTCCGTTCTTTTTAGTTCTGTCACATGGTTTCCTGTTCTTAGCCTTTTGTTGTTGTTGTTTTGTTTTTTTTTAACCTAAACTTTACCCTCAGCTGAGTAGTTTTAATGCCAAATACACGCTTTATGCTGTGTTCTGTGAGTCAAGCCTGCACTCAGAGTTTTCTGTTAATTCACTGCATGGAGCTTGACTCTTCACATCTTTCTCCTCTGGACAAACTGGGAGAAATGTTTACAGATTTTAACTATTAAAACAGTCCTCAAGCTCAGGATTTAACTCACAGGCTGCTGCAGGAAAACTGACGGCATTAAAGAGCCAAAAGTCAGTTTCACTCTTTTCGCCTCTGTGTCTGGAGCAATAAACTGAATAAAGAAGAAAACCTGAAAATTTACCTAAAACATATCTCAGTACCTTAATGGCATGACAACATTTCCTCAAAAGCTTCATGTATCAACAGTGCAGGCTGTCTCTCAGTACATTTCTTTGCATAAGTGCTAATAAGGTCCAATAACACTAACACCAACCATAAATAAGTGAATGAAAACTTCTAAATAACATTAGCAGTACAATGTCATTAACCGTGATGACTTGATATCTTCACACAGGCTTGTATTCATGAATAAGATGACAATGGGAACAGATTGATAAACCAGACTGTATTTGAAATGTGTGATCCATGTGTTTTGCTGCAACCATCTGCATTAAAAGCTAACCTCGCTACAACAAACAGTTACATATGCTGAATGATCCCTGTCTTTTCCTTTGCTTATTAGAAACCGAGAGACTTCATTTAGTGTTTTCTGTGTTATAATTCCCCACAGAGGGGATCGGAAATGCTTGTAGTGAGGTTAAAGCCACAGCTATACACTTCAAAGACAACACATGCAAACACAGGCTACTTACTGTCTTTCTTGTGCACAAGTTCTGCTCACGCTGCAGATGAACAAAGTCCATGAAAGACTCAACGCTGTCAGAGACAACCGCAACATTTTGGCCTCAGTAACCGAGATAATGCCGGATTATCGGCTCTCCCCCCCCTCTGAGGGAGGCTGGATCTTCCAACTTTGATGTAAAAGTGAAATGAAACTTTAGCAGCGTGTGTGTTTCTCTCAGCCCCTCTCAGTCTATCTATCCATTGAGGTTGGCTGGAGTGATAGGTGTGCAGAGCTTCGTCCGGAACCGCAGATCAACTTTTTGTAATCATCCCACCTCGTCAAATCCAGTTCCAAGCAAATCGTGCGTGCGTGTGTGTGTGTGTGTGTGTATGTGTATGTGTGTGTGTGTGTTTTTTCTTCTTTCTTTTAGAGCCCTGAGTACACGGACAGTCCTCTCCCATGTGCCTTCACCCGCCCCGGTTCCGTTCTCTCATATTTCAGCATTACAAATTGTAAGCGTCCTCCCACTTCAGCGAGCAGAAATGTCACTGTAAAGAAACGTTTGCCATGAGAAAAATTCCGTGCACCTTCTCGATCTCCCGGTTGGTTTCCTGGCGGTTCTCTTCCAAGTCGGTGGATCTTTTTTTTTTTTTTGTTCCGCTCCTACAGCAGCTAGTCGGGAGGCGATCGGCGTCCGGCTGTGCTTCATTCACTTCAATACCTCCTCTCACTTCTGTGCTGCGAGAGCATGACTAACCCCAGTGTGAGGAACTGCATGGAGCCTGCAGCTCAGACCACCATAAATTACCTGCACATTTCACATACTTTCAGTTCGGCTGACAGCTCCAAAAGATCTACCAGCCACAACTGGATCTTCTTTTCTCGCTGGAAAACATCACAAAGCTACCAGGCTGGAAAAAGCAGAGTAAAAACAAAACCAAAAAAAAAAAAACTTGAAGCTGGATCATCTATTTAAGTCGCTTACTTTGTGCATGTTGGACTTTGTTGATGCCCTCTGCAGATGTCTGCTGCCCTCCAGTGGTGTACAAGCGTAGACGCAGTAAAGGAGCTCAAATAGGGAACCAGGATGTTTCTCTTTTAGTCAACTAGGTTTATTGAAATGATTCTGAGATATGGCATTGATAAAAAAAAAATAAACACTATTAAACGGTGGATTTCCCAGCAGGTTTTCTTGAAAATTCACAGCAATACACAGTGGTATTAACATAGCACTTCAGCAGCACTAACATGACCAGTAACATTCGAAAAGTATATCACATGACAAAAGTAATCATGTCACAGAGTGTGTGGCACTTATACAGCCCCTTACAGACAGACCATAGCAGACCTGAAGCTCAACACTTGTGTTGAACATTAAACAACATGAAACACAAAACATGAAAACACAAAGGCGGCTGGCATCCTCAGAGCTTTCAGTCTCAAATCTTATACTGATTTAGAGAATAAAAAGCAAATAATTTCCCAGTGAATATCAAGAGAGCGTCACTTGCATAACTGATTTAAAACTCCTTTTATTTGTCACATTATCAGCCGTGAATGATGTCTCCAACAGTGAGCTCTCTCTGTTTCTCAGCCACTATGTTGTGATACAGTTTGCAGTGCAGTTTCCCTTGCTCTGGCTCAGTGAAAGACGCCTTGGAGAAAACCACTTGATTATCCTGGTTGACCTCCAATCCGTAAGTCTGACACAGTCTGGCAGCGAGCGATGTGTCTAAGAATAAGAGCTGAGCCAGTCTGTCAAGAGGAAAGCGGCAGTTGCGGCTGTTGTATCCATAGCTGTATATTAGCAGTAGATCTCTACGAGATGCCACCAGGTGACGGTGGAGAGCACAGCTCTGCAGGAAGTTCAACCTCTGAGCCAATCGGAGCAAACATACAGGGTTTCGCTCCAGGAAAGCTCTGTTGAGGGAAGTAGCAAGTTTGATAGTAGGGGAACTGCGGAGATGCACAGGAAGGTCCATGATGTGCTGCAGAGCACGAGATGAACCTGGTGGAGATGAGGAATAAGAAGGCAAGATGATTCCGCAAGAATACTGTTGAGGATAACAATCTTTAAAATAATTTTAAAAAGTAAGAAATTTTATTACAATGAGAGCAGAAAGACCTATGGATAAAATTCTGTCTCCAGTTTCCCCGCCATAATTATAGTTTTTACTAAATTGTTGCCCATGAAAATGTATTCAGGCACATCTAAAAAGCAACTATGAACTATTGTATGTTTGTGGATAATTTATATGATTCCTAAACGTACATGCAAGTTTTAACTAACCCAAGTTGTACAGCAGGCCAAGAGCCTGGAACTCTTCCTGGTTGGGATATGGTCCTGTTCCAGCAGCATAGCAATCCAACAGCCAGCTCAGATACTCCTGTAGGTGTGTGTCGTTAATGCACGGGTCGTATACTCCCAGGGGCTCACCACAGAGCCGATAAGAGGCATAGATGAGAAAACGCACTGTTCGTTCCAAAATGGCCACACAATTCATCCCAGACAACCTCTGGATGATCATGTCCTGCTTCACACCACGTAGTCGATCGAAGACAAAGTTGTACACCTGAAAGAACATTTATATTTTAGTTTAAAAAAAAGAAAAAAAGAGAAAAAAAAGCTGTGTTTTGTGTTTTTGTTATTTTATTTTTCAAAAGTCTTCCTGGTTTTAACTTTACCATGACACTTTTCTTACCAGACCAGAACCAAATAAGCTAATGGACATTAACATGCACAGTATGTTGTTTTGAAGGAGGCCTACTGCGTGTTGCAGTTAAAGAAAAAATTAACTGAAGTTTTATCTGTTATTAAGGATGAGTAAATATCAGCAAAAGTTTAAAATTTACATTAACAATTGCCTTCATACACAAGTAACAGTTTTTTGTCTTTTTGTATAAAACTCTAAATGAAAATGGTAACAATCTGGTTTCTGGAGAGATGGTGCTGAAATACAACTGACCTCGGTCCAAGAATGCAGATGAGGGGAGGCAGCAATGTCATCAATCAGGTAACACACAGTTTTCAGCAGCACAGCAGGTGGACGGAGGTCAGTGGGATTTGTTGAGTCTTTTCCAGCTGCTGGTCTGGAATACTCTTTCACTGCACGCGAGGGGTCTCCCCTGGGTTGTCGATCTCTTTCTGTGCCTGCTAACATCTCAAAACGGTGAAGGCGGTTCTGCGCCTCACGGTTCCGCAGCTCACGAGCGGGGCACATGGTCTGGCAGGCCCCCCTGGGCACTGTGTCTTTCTCCTGTTGTTGACATCTCTCATCTTCCTCCACCTTTCTCGCCTGTGCTCTGCCTTGGCCTCGCCATTGCTCTTGATTGCCTGATCTGGAGTCTCTCTGTGTTGGTGCATTCTTCCTCTGAGAGTGAGAGCTGCTTAAAAGAAAACAAATGGGTTATAAGCTAAAAATGTAGTTCAATTAAAATCTGATAAGCATAAACAAAAACTCCTAACCCTTATGTAATCACCTTCATCAACCCCTAATAACATGTACCTGCCGACATTTGACAGCCTTAATAGTCAGTCCTGCTTTCACTGATAATTTTCAGGGCTTCACTATAGTTACATTTACCTTTGTGACACAAAATGGTTTTAATAGATACCCCACCCTGGATGAAAATAGGAGGGAAAGCTTTTGTTATATTATTTCGTTTTTTTCAGCTTTTATTCATTGACTGACACTGTTATTTTAACGTTCAAGTTACTCATGTTTCACTAACGTTACTTTAAATCTTCATATTTGAGTTACATGCGGGATTAAGGTAATCGTACTTTGCTCACTTAAATTTCACATCAAAATAACGCATCTTTAATAAAAAACTATCCCTGAAAGGCAAACTGTAATAAGTTGTCAATTGTTTTATTATCCGTTGCATTTTAAAAAGTTTACAGCCAAGGATAAAACGGTAACGTTGTAGCAGTTACTTGTAACGTTAGCAAGTAACTTACACACTGTAACGCAAATACTTAACCAATTCGGTGTTAGTATCTTGAAGTTACCTTGGTTATTAGCAGAGACGTTACATGAGGACTTCGGTATTAGTAACTAACGTTACCAGGCTAACGTCTCTTACACATTAGCTAGCCACGAGAGTTAGCTAGCTACCAACGACAAACACCGTGCGAACTGCCATCTGCTAACGAACAATACTTAAGCTTAAGTGAGCAAACCGTCGACATATATCAAAATAACTGGTGTAAATTCTATTTTCTACAAAATTATGTGAAATAACATCTATGTACTCACATGCGACGAGGCGCTCTCCTGCGGTTCATTGGTCCTCTGGAAGAGACCGGTCGTCACCTTCCAGCACCATCCAATTAAAACGCGCCTTTTTTGTTTTGGTGCAACGTCACATCCGGGTTTTGACGGGACGGTGTAGTTCCCTTTTTTTAAATTGAGGGTGGAATTTTTTAATCAAATTATTTCTTGTACTAGGTGAACATTTCTATACATAAACATGTTATACAACCCTCAATTAGAGCCCATCGTGTCACATTTAACTGCACTTTACCAGAGGCACATCCGCGGATGTAGGGTAACAAAAAATTGGACTTCGTATTGTTTCTAAATCAGATCATTGAATGAATCTGGTGTTTTTGTTATCAAACGTATACAAAAGTTACTAAATGTCTCCGTGACTTTTTAATACCACGGTTCTTTTCATACGTTTTATTTCCTCGAAATAAGATTGACAGAATCCCCCTAGTTCCCTCTCTATTACTTTATAACTGGTATATCTTTGCCAGGACAATCTCTAAAAATATATTTTATTTTTTTCCTTTTATTATACTTGAAACCGGGTTCAATAAAAGCTCGTAGGTCAAATAAAGTTTTTCCATTATAATTTTTTTTCAAGTTTGGTCATCAGTGAAAGCAGAAGATCTATCTATAGTCAGGATAGCTTGTCTGTTTGTTGTTGTAATAGATATTTTGGCCACAAGAGGGCGAAGTTCAAAACTTTACCCATCTGGCAAAATCTTTCTTGACCTTGTACGAGAGTGGTTGTTTTGATTTCTAAACTCAATCTAAATCTGAATAAAATAAAAAAAATTTGAAAAAAAATAAAACGTGAAAAAATAGTCATTCTAGATGCAAATCACAGTCTTTTGAGTGAGTCTTGAATGTAACACATTCAGCAATTACATCCCTTTTTCTACCTGGACTTTACACAAATGTTCCTGACCAAATAACACATATTTTAATCTGTGTTCAAGAATGAAAGAAAAATGACACAGAAAAATGATCCTAGGAAAATTTTTCTCTTTTAACCTGGCAATACTTATTATGGCTGTGGTAGCACAACACAAAACAGGAACACCCACCTCTTGGTCATGTAACTTCTTATT
Source organism: Acanthurus tractus (assembly GCA_029783725.1). Taxonomy (NCBI): domain Eukaryota; kingdom Metazoa; phylum Chordata; class Actinopteri; order Acanthuriformes; family Acanthuridae; genus Acanthurus; species Acanthurus tractus. The sequence continues at coordinate 17,553,463 of JAQNCA010000025.1, forward strand.
TAATTACCTTTAAAGGCATTTTATTTATGTTTTCATTGCTTTCATTTCTGTTTATTACATTTCTGAAACGGCATTTACAGCATCTCAAGAAATCGACTAAAAAATTAGAGAGTACACATAAAAGCAGACACAAATGACACAAATATATTCAAACTGGGGGAACATTTGCTTTGAAGGGGTATCTAAAGTGCATGTACTGCGCATCCCATGCTGTGTGGTAATCCTTCACTGTTTGGGGCAGTAGAGCTCGTGGGTTCTTGCAGTGCCAAGCTGTTCTTCCTCTGTGGACTGCTGGACATGGATTGTATGGCGGCAGACCAATGATGTTAGCTCCAGCAGCTCTGAAAATGCACTAAGAAAACAGAGAACACCACTGTTGAACTACAAGAGTCAGGATCATTCATTTTTAGGTTGCTGATGAATTCTTGCCATAGCTCAGATATGTGAAAGTAAGAGTAACTGTCTAGTTGCACCTACATACAAATATCTGTTTAAAAAAGGAGGATATGATTGCTTTGAACTTTGCTAAGAAAAGCTATGAATAAATAAATAAAACAGATCAGACCATGTGTTCACAGAATTACTAGGTTTTAAAAGAGAGGTTCTCTATACATGTGCTTACCCTGATAATTGCTGACCGATTTCCTTTGATGACATTTTCATGTCCCTAAGGCACTCTAGGCAAGTGCTGTTGTCCTTATGATCCCCCTCTGTGCACTGCTCCAGCAGCTTCTCACTGTCTTTCAGGCAAGCCTCAGCCTTATCTGACACAGGCAGAAAAAAGGTAGATGATAATCTGAAGACTAACTGTAAATTTCACTAAAAAACATAGAAAATATTATGTTGTGCTTACAAGAGTACACACTGGTTATGTTACAATGAATTTCAGAAGCAACTTAATTTTACTTTGCTGTGTAACAAAGCCACAAAATTTTAGGTTATTTAACATTGCCATGAACAGTTTGATCATATTACACACACACACTGATGAACTAATAAATGATTTCAATAGTGATTAATGATCATGAGTGTTAGTAATGCCATTTTGTCTATTTAACTTTTTGCAACAATAACCTACCTAGAAATTCCCTTCTGTCCCCATCAATGTAGAAATTTTTGACAGGCAGCTCATGCCGGGTGGTGTCAACAGCTGTGGCAAAAGACGTGTAGTCATTTGTGAACTGCTTGGCAGCTTCTGCCACAGGAGTGAGTGCAGCAATCTAATGGAAAATAGTAATATACACAAGATGAGATTCATGTACTATTTTTACACAAATATGTAGTGCATATATACATTTTTTATATTTTAAAACACAAGCCCAGATAGATAAAATAAAAGCATCAACGGATTCATGTATGCAAATGTACTAAATTACCTCCGTGGACAATGCTAAATGTTTAATTCTGTCTTTCATTTAGAAGGATACTTTACACATACATTCCATGCAAAATACTATGATTTCTAGATTTAAGGCACTTCTGCAATGGGTTCCATAGTCAGTTATGTTTATTGCTGATTAGCAAGGAGGTGCAATCACATAATTTCATTACAGTTGTCACCAATTAAACTGGAATAAGAAGGAAATTCATGCTTATTTATTTTGCTATTTCAGCACAGATTTTTTCAAACAAATAACACATCAAAAATGGTCACAACAAAAGAACATTTTTTCCTTACCTGCAAATCCAGGATCTCATGCAGAAGCCTTTCTTTCTCCATGAGGAGGTACTGGCGCTTTTTCTCCTGGACCTCATTGTGCAGAGCCTCTTCTTCCTCCATCTCCTGCTGGATCCTTGCCTCTGCCTCAGCCTTGAGCTTTGTAGTATTGCTCTCCATCTTGAATGAAACACCAAGAGATAGAGTCAGATCATTCGCAGCATGGCACTCTGACAACACGTTTATTCTTATTTTTTATAACCTCATAAAGCAATGGTTTTAAGAAGCAGTTTTCAACTTATCGGTCACACTGAAAGACTGACTCACCTTAGCTGTGAGGTAGGCCAGTAGGAGTGTCTGCATCTCAATGAGCCTCTTGTCATTCTCAGGTTCAACTACATTTTCAATCACTGTTTTATCTTAAAGAAACAAAGAAATAGATTTATTTTTATTAAAAAAATGTTTAGGGAAAATCCCATTTGTGAAAAACTACCAGCACATAAAGGGTTTAAAACAGTTTACCTTTAATAACTGAAATATCAAAATCTGGTCGAAAGCAGTGTCCATCTGAGAAAGTGGACTGCAGAATACTTTTCCCCAGCAGTGATGGCTCAGTTTCACGTGACATCATTGCTGTAAGGAAGTAAACAGTGAATGATGTAAGAGTTATTCTTAGATCTCATTTAAATAATGTTACTAGGTAAATTAGCACTATGAGGAAACAACTCTTAAAAAGGTCTTTACAATGCTAGGTTTCAATGCAAACTGCCTAAGCTAGAATCACGCATATTAAATAAGTTTCATTCACATTTTATAGCTATTGCTTTAAAAAAAAATAATGACCTAAAAGACCTAGTATCAGCACTGCTATCATTAATAAAATTATCATACCTGTTCAAGCAAATTAACATAATTGAAATATGAACTGTACTGATATCCTGAAAAAACTGTCAGAATCTACATTCACAATTATCATCATGGGAAATACTCACATGATGCTAAAGCCTGTGGGGCCATTGATCGTCTTGGTGGAGTGCCCACTTTTGGTTTGACACCACCTGGTTTAGGCGAAGAAGGCCTCGGTGGAGCAGCAATAGACTCATTGGTCAGAGAATTGCTCTGTCAGAAAGTACAATAAGATAAAAATATGAAACATCAAATGTGTGACAAACAGAAAGAAATAATGACACCTGAACCACAAAGACATAAGGGAGGTAACATTATTATTACTATAAACCTAATCTTTTATTAATTTAACAGACTTTTGGCTGCTTAGCTTCCTAGTGAGTAATAACATCTGATGCAATTGGACTACCCAGAGCTGAATGTAAAAAAAAGGGACAAAAACAGCATTACCTTTGAAAGAGATGTCTTCTCGGCAGACTGCATATATCGAGACTTGACAATAGTCCCAGTTGCTAAAGTGTGATGAAAGAGTAGTAAAAAGTGATCCAACTTAGTTAACCTCATGTAAACATATCGGTGCATGTCACATATCAGAAGCAAGTCAAGATGAGAACAATTGAGCCTGCCATTACCAGCCATTTATGATAATAGGTGATAAAAAAAAATCTTAGAGAATGACTGCAGAAAGCTGTGATTAATATCAGTTTGGAGCACATTAAAAACACGTACGGAAGGAAAGAGAATGGCTAAGAAATTTCTACCCACAGTTTAATTTTTTTCTACTGTTACAATTTCTCACCAAAGAAACATTCTGATTAGCAAAATTCAAGTTCATTGTCGTTAGGTTATTTAAGATCATCATTATATGGTAATCCCGCAGCGAAACCTC
>JAQNCA010000025.1:17580227-17594242 GCA_029783725.1 Acanthurus tractus
GCAGCAACAATTTAAAGCCTCTCAAATAACACAGACTCAAAACATGCACTACTTGGGAAAATATATGAACATTTCTCAGTGTCTGACTTGATCACCTGCTGAAATGGCACAATTACCAATTTTCAGCTCCTCTAAATAGTTATTAGTCTTAAAGGTTGATTTTTTTTTTTGCTTTAAATGTCCATCTCCTATTACAGTTGCAAAAAACAAGGCAAAAAAAGAATGACTAATTTTCTTTTTTTTTTTTGTGAGTGAGAAGCTCAGGTGTTTGTCTTAGCGGTGGGTGGGGCTCTCTGTCTTCCCTTAATCTCAACACTGTTGAAAGGTAAAACTCGAAGCAAAGTAGGTCACATCCAAAACTCCTCAAGTTCACTTCACCCTTTTAAAAATCAAACTATATTTTCAGTGGGGACCTGCTGGGTGCCTTCCAACGTCCTCTGGTGGTCCCTGGACCTCACACTGGGCAGCATGAGTCTTCTCTTTCAACTGTGTTCCAAGGTTTCGCTTTACCAGGACGCACTAAAGGAAAGGCGAGCATTCAGCACGTTTCTCTATCGCTTTGATAGAGAGGCGCAGCTGCTGTTTGGTCGCTCTCACACACAATCAGCTGTGTGTCATGCAGCCATTTCTACAGGCTTCTTCTCATTTGACCTTTGATGCAGGCACATAAGATTCACAGCTTGGATCCATAAATCGCAGCAGTTCAACCTATTTACCCCATAATTATTGATTTAGAATTTAAAGCCCCCCCCCCTCCTATGTGCACAGTGGTTGGACATAGTTTAATCTTCTCTCCATAGGCAAACAATAGATGGTTAACATCATGCCTTTGTAGATGAAATTTAATTAGTCATTGAGGCTCTGAGCTATTCAGCTGTTCGAAAAGAATGACCACAATAAACCTTTGGACTTGCCCTTTCACTTCAGTCTTGACAAAATGCTTTTCACCTCCTTTGCCAACTCATTTCAAAAATACAAAAAAACTAAAACAAATAGCTAACGCACACATGTAGGTCTATGCCTCTACTTCATATAATTAAGCCATTTGAGCTAAATGTGTCTAATTAATATGGGCTACTTAAAGAAAGCATTCAACAAGTGTTGCACACATTAAGTTATCAAGTTTGTTCATAGAGTGTAGTCTCCATGTACAATATAAGTATATAATTTGTCTGCTTTCTTAACTATCATAGGCTGGTATCCCCCTAATGGTTTTCAAGTGTAACAATTATACTTCAAACATGAAATTAAGTCGGTCAAGAAAAACAAAAGTCTCTGGGTGTGATATAAGAAATACCAAGGCCACTGCAGCCCCCTGTGTCCCTCAGAGAAGGGTGAAAATGAAACTTTGTTTACCTAATCCTTTTCAGCGTGAAAGTGTGTTTTCGAAAAGTAGGGGAAAACCTCGCGATAAAATTGAAGTTTACTATCCAGAGTGAAATGCGATCACGCTGAGGTCGTGGGGGCAAACTTTTTAAGACTAATGTTTATTTAGAGAAGTGAGCGGTGTCTATGGGACTCCCCTTTCTCCCAGAATGCTGCACTAACGTCTTTACCAGGCCTGAACAGACCACCAGTAAGAGACTGCATGCAGCTCCCTGCAGCCTGTCGTGGCCTTTTTGAAACTGAGCTACATTAAGAGCAAGATGCTGTAAGTCACACCAAGTTCTCATTAAAACCAGGCTTGTGAACTCCTATTTTTAATTATCTAAAATAGAATACCTGATGCAGTACAACATTTCAAACCAGTAATTTTTTTTTTAAGCTCTTTGTATAGGCCTTCAGTCTTCCATTGACTTTCTGGTTGTTCTTCTTGATCTGTGATCTCCATGTGAATTTGATAAAAAAAATGCAAGATCACACCCCTGGACTCCTATAAGCACGCAAGCTAAGTTATTGAAAAATAATGCTATCATCTTAACAAATAATTCTTTTCATCTTGTTGTGGTATTTCGTCCCAGGTTACAATTTATTGTCATAAAAATTTTAAAAGATCATATTAAAGTGAATATTCACAAATCTTCCACTATCCTCATTTTCAAATATTAACACCTTATTTCAAAAAGGTTCCTGCCAAATAAGTGAAACTACAGTGGAAAAAGTTATATCATCTCACTAGAATTTTTGATTAATTCAAAGATGAGAAAAGTTTCATTATGAATTATAAAAATGGACGTATTTGCAGGCTGTTTCCCCAGTGCTTGGAGAGCAGCAGCGTGTTTTCTTACAGTTTGTAAAATTGAATTAGATACGGTGGGGAATCTGACCTCCCGCCAGACCCGCATATTTTTCACCCCTCTGGTTTTAGTGTTCCTTGGGTATTTTTGTTTTCTCAGCTGGAGCTGCCATTAGACATTGTGTCCGTGCCGTCCATTTCTATCTTTACCATCTCTCCTCTCTAAACCCCTAACCCTAACCGACTCTGCTCCAGGGTTCCCCCCAACACCTCACTTTCTCCGTCTCTGGGCAGCTTACACCCCACCACCAACGTTGATCTGAGACGCAGACTGGACAAGACTGCAGCACAGACCGCGGACATGCGCACTGTGCACACTGTGGCCAGAGGAAAGCACATAAATACAGTGGAAAGTATTTGGCCTTAGGGCTTCTGTAAAGTGACAGTGCTAATCACAACTGCACATTGCAGTTTTGTTTCTTTATGGACATTTTCTGACAGAGAAAAGAGGACTAGTATGGTATTAGTGCCTGCAGAAAATTTAATTTCCATATAGAGTGAGTGACTATATGAGTCAATATATTAAATATTTACTTAATTCATTTATGTTTTTACATAGTATTTGTTAGGTTTTAATGCATGCCGCTAGGATTTAAGCATCCTTCCAGAAGCATGGAATATTTTTAAAAGGATAGAACACTGACCCATGAGTTGCTAAAATTGATTTCATGCTTCACTTGTGACTGTCAGTTTTTTAAATTTCCACTCTTTCACTCCTTAGTTAGTGTTGGAGTATGAAAATCTTCAGTCTCCAAAGATGGAAGCCTTTTCTTTGCGAGTTTTTGACCAAAAGTGCCTGTACAATTGCACACAATATAGCCCCATATGATTCTTCAGCACATAAGAGCCTTGAGGAGCCACAACAGCAGTTATATAGTCACCAGCATCACAGCCTGCAAGCAGCCACTTCACTGAAGAGGCAGAGTGTACAGGAAGAGTTGAGGGACAGGCAGAAAAATAGGGAGAGATAGAAACAGCGTGATCAACAATGACATATCTCGCTATTTTGTTATTTTTTCAACCTATTTTCATCCACAAAGGAAGAATATGCAGAATATCCTATATGGTCTTATGTGCAGGGAGCTGCAATGCTCAGAGCCTAAGCATATATGCACACATTGCATAGATATGAACATACACGACAATTTTCCCCATAAAAAGGATGATGTACTCAAGTCAGTGCATCAAGAGGTTTAAATTCATAAACCCTTTTCATGTTAGTTCATGTTGGACTCGCTCTGCTTTTATGTTTTGTTTTTATGTTAAGTGTAACCACGCATACATGCAGGTAGACAAAACATAATAAAAGTTTATGAATAGCAGCCTGAACACTCCCTCTACAAAGAGTAGCTCTTGAAATACAACCACATGTTGGCTTCGACTCATGCACAGCAATTCCTGATATCAAACTGTGTCTCCGAAGCATGGATAGCCTTTATTTACATTTATTTTCTTTTTATGTATTACTCCAAGTCTTTTCATGCATAATAATGTGATAAAGACAGCCGCCATGATTGTGTTTCACTGTAAGACTTTGAATTCTTCGTTTGAGATCTAATTAGTACTGATGTATCGTAAATGGAGTGTATTTTTACATCTGCGAGTAAATTTGTGTGACTGTATGTGAGTGCAAGAGAGTAGACAGAACACCCAGGTTCAAAGGCGAAGTGAATAAAAAGGCCAAAGATGATAAGGCCACTCTGATGCTTCTTATGGAGGAGCAATGTCACACATAAAGAAAGGAGAGCAGAGCAGAGAAACAACAGCCTCCACAGTGAGAGGCTGATGCTGGGGTGAAGTAGCCTGAGATTGCACTCTGAGTAGAGGTAAAGGGGCATCTGATCACATGTATGTGTGCGTGTGCATGTGTGTGCGCGTATGCATTTGAATGGGGGGAGGTTAATGTTGTTCATGACTAGTAGAGTCATTTCAAAGGGCTGGAGGCGCGGCTGGATGATGGATTGGAAGCTGAAGGGGCGAGCAGATGGGTAAGTAGAGAAAGTGAGGTTAAGTGGCAGTTAGATGTTGCAGATCTAAGCAGATCAAGAGTAGGGGAGTGTGTGTAAGTGTGTGTAAGAGAGAGTGAGTAAAAGCAGAGTTACCGCTCTTGCTGTACTTCAGGGAGTGCCACCAAGAATAATTGTAGTGCAAATATTGTATTTCTGATTGAGTTCAAACTTTTTGAACCAATGTGCTTGGCATTAGCTGTAGCTCCCAGCTCCCTCTAATGGTGCATTCTCACAATGATCGAAATGACTGACAGTCAATGCATTCATTAGAGTGGAAGGAAAGAAAAAAGTGACCAGTGCACAATGAGAAAGCCTGTTAGTCATGAGTAGCTTTACTGCTCATAAAGCACTGCAGCTCTAAAGAGTCAATCTGCACTCCCTGGTTTATGTACTGGTGTCTGACGATCATTCCACTTGGCAAAAACAAAGCGAAAGAGTTACCACCAGTTACCACCCATTCCAGTTACCACCCATGTTTGATTGCTAGGGTCTAAAGACAGTGTAACCTACTGAGTTTTAATCTGATGATTTACAATAAATTCAATTTATGGCCCCAAAATGGTATTTAACTTTACACAAAGTACATGAATGCTTTGTTTTGCCTCCACAAACACTTTTTTTTTAAACCAATGTAGCTATTTTGCGATGTAAACATGTTGTTTTCTAATGCTAAAATTTAACTTCAGCAAGAAACCATAAACTCAGATTAAAGGTTAAAGTAATGTTTACAATGACAGCTTTATGAATGGTTTATGATTTGGCAAAATAGTTGAAAATCTTTACTATAAATTAAAGGTTAACCAAAAAGAAGCCTACCTCTTGATATGAAAGTGAGACAAAGCCTTTACAGATAAAGGCAAATTTAGACTACACCACAAAAGAAAACACCCCAGATAAGCACTTACCACATAGCCAGTTCAGCTTGTTAAAATTATGCAATATTATGAGAGACAACATCCAAATAGAAATCGACTAACAACCACCATGTTGTTGATTCTGTGCAGCCCGAACGCCAGAATAAATGTTGGTATTGTACTTTTCTACAAAAAGAGAAATACTGGAACTCAAAGTCCTTTAAATTTCAGTTTACAGTATAATGTTTTAACAATTCCGTGATCATGGTCAGGTCAGAGTCCAGACCTTGAGTGACCAACAGCAGCTGTGCCTCAAGATTTAGACTAATTTGGTAGAGTTGGGAAAAGTTCATGTTTTTGCCTAAAACATACAGTTATGTAGCCACAAACATGGCTGGAAACCGTCCAAACTTGTAGTTATAAATACCATTTGAAATCACGACGGCAAAACTGAAACCACAACCACGAAGCAGAAAACACGACACTACCTTCTACTAGAAAAGGTAGGTACCTTCTCTTAACAGCTGAGGCCAGAGGTCATTAATTACCTTCAACAAGAAGGTCAAGGTTTCTGTTCAGTTAGTTTTTTTTCTGTTTCCTGTCAGCAGCATAATGGGAAACCACTAACCAGATTTACATGAAACTGGGTAGAAGGGCATTTTCAAAAGGAAGAGCCCCTTGGATTCTGGGATCTTCCCCACAATTTTTAATAAACAAAAAATAAACACACATGTATAATGCACTCTTAATCTCATCCGAATGTGAATTGTCTACAAATGAACTCAACCAGAGATGATAAGGAAGGAGTTTAAAGTTATTGCCTCACAAGCACAAGCTGCAATTTAAAAGTACATAATGAACACACAGCTGAGATGATGAGGCTTCAGCTAGGCACAAGCTTACTTTAACATAATTTTAATAGCTTTGAAAATACATCCAGACATTTATAGAAACTGTGCCTGCAGATGTGCATTTATACATAAGTGGACTATTGGCCTTGGTAGAGGTCTGAACTCTGCAAGTACCAATTTTTAGGCAAATTAAATTTCTGATCTCACGGTTGAACAACAGTAACATGCAGAGGACAGCAGACTTCCTCCTTTGGAGACCAAGAATATCTGTACAAACTTTCATGGCAATACATGCAATGGCTGTTGGAATGTTTTCGTCTGGTCAATGTGATGGACAAATTGACACAGCCATTGCTAGAGCCATGTTGTAACATTTGACCAGTATGATGGGGAGGATGTGATCCAGATCAGCACCCAGGTAAAGAGGCAGTGGCTCCAGAGAAAGAGACTCTGAGGGCAGACAGAGTTGAGCCACACAGCCAGGCGCCAACAAGGTTTGGGGAGGAGGGAAGGGAGTTGTTCATGTCTGTTTGTCTTCTCCCATGTTGTGGGCTGGCTGGGACTGGCTGTCGGGGTGGCAGGCTTGTCACGGGCCTGTCAGTGTGCTGTCACGCACCATTGTGGTGAGATGGGATTGATGAGGAGCAGAAACGGGATGACTTAAAACCGTGGGGAAACAGGAACAGGAAGAGGAGCTAAGAAGAGGATGAGGAAGAGAACTCAAGCTGCAGGTAGAGATGGGGGGCAAATTAAAATGGGAGATTAGGGATTTTGCCAGGCTTAGCAGAACTTCAAAAGAAAAAAAAAAGACATTCATAACTAAACTGGAGGGTCAACCAGTTTTTCTGAACCTCCTAATACTTTGTTGAATATCAGCGTCTGCTGGACTTGGATGAAATAATACAGATTGTGTGCTCCCACACTCCCTCATCTTCTTTTTCATGTGTTATCAGGAAATTCCAGGCAAAGTGTCTTAAGTTGAGCTCCCATTTAACATGTGTCACAGACGAGTTGTTATTTCCCATCCGGTCCGATAAAAAAGGCACTGTGCTTGACTGTAATCAGACTAGAACTGCGATAAAATCAGATTTTCAGTATATGATTATTGTGGCCTGAAGAATTAATGATAAAGATATTACCATGATATCTAATTTATTCTCAGCTTTGTTAATTACTTGTTTTGTCTTCTTTAACACAATACACTCATCGTACAAGTAAAGAAAGGTGAAGAGAGCGTCTGTAAGCATAAATGGACAAAAACAGACAAAAGAATTAAGATTTTAACAATCATACTTAATCAGTTCTTTTTATGGCATTTGAAAAGCAGCCTTAAAGAGCAGTAGAGCCACCTACTTTGACAAAGTGAGAAGAGAAAGAAGTGGAAATGATTTAAAAGTTGTTGTATTATTCATATTATATTATTAGATTTGTGGTATTACTGTATAATTTTTATTTGATGTATGACAGATATAAACAAAGATGATCATCATCGCCTCTTAGGACAAATCTTTTCCCTTTTTTTTTAAATACAGAATGAGGACTCTGTGAAGACCCCAACAGTTCTGACACAATAAATGTGTATGTATGATCTCTGACATGTTGCAGGAACTCTGTCTTACTCTGGGGTTCTCTAAAATTAGTCAAACTCCACCCACCTGCTTCTCCATGAAGGTTAAAACAAACAGTGTTTGCACAGTTAAGTCTGGTCCTAACCTCTTTCTTTTTAATCTGCTCTCTTTTTTTTTTTTTTACCTCTCTCCAATTATCCTAATCCTTCCATCCGCCCCATGATGCCCCCCCCCCACCACCAACACCACCAAAGGATGTAATGGCTGGTGTACGAAGTGTAATGGTCCTCCTCTTCCTCCTTGCACCCCTGCTTTCCTCTCATGTAGATTTGCTTGGTGGTTCTCCCTCCCCTAATTCAATTCTACATGCTTTTCTTGGCCTGAGCGGCTCCTGTCTGCATTCAACATTTTTTCTCTCTGCCTCCTCTTCTTTTCTTCTCTGACCTTTTTGTTTTCTCCATTACATTCTTCTTCGGTCTTTTTTAAACCTTATTTTAGTCTCTTTTTCAACTCCCAGCATTCTCTACCTCTTTCCTCTCCCCTCTTTTTGTCTCTCTCTTCCTTTCAGTTGCTATGTTTTTAGTGCTGCCTCTGATTTGCAACCTCTGGATGTACCCCATCTTGCTCTCCCTCTCAGGCCGTCTGCCTCCCTCAGAGGGAGCTGCTCACTGGGGCTGAGAGGGGTCACGCCTGGGTGAGGGATATCACTTCTCTTCTATCTCCTTGTATCTTTCCTTTCCTTACTCACCCTTTAACTTCCTCTCTCTCAACTATATGTCTTTCTCTTTTTTCCATGTTCACCTCTCTCGACATCCCTTTTTCCCTCTCTCCTCTCTTTCTCTCCCTTTCCTTCATTTTTTCTTCAAGTGATATAATTGATTTGCTGAATACCTCCAGAAGCACATCAAGCCAAAATTCCACTTCAAGTCAACCTTTAAAAATGTCATTCCACTTTGTGAGGCTTGTCTTTGGAAATAAAGTTGTATTTATGATTTCAACATCTACAATATATGGCGTATGTTATATATGGGGTATATTTAAATGCACATACATGTGTATATTCCATTTATGCCAATGCTGGAATGATTAAGACAAGAAGGTTTAGATGTAGGAGTATGGGAAAGTGCTGATGAATGATTGTACATATGTATGGGAGATGCTGTTGAAGCGGGAAGAGAAAGAAAGAACCACAAGAAGAGAGTGATGAGGAGGAAGAAGACAAGAAGAGAGAAGACGGAGATAGAGACAGAAAAAAAGAGAGACCCGATGGTGTGTGTTCTCGTTGGGGGCAACTGAGGGGATCGTCTTCCCCCCTCGGCCCCTCCCTGGCCCCAGCCAGAAGCCTCCGGGGGTCCCTGGGTTCCTGAGGAAAAACATCTCAGCCCCCATCACCCCTGAACCCATGCGCTGGGCTGTTTACCTTGGCCTGGCTGCCTGACAGCTTTACTGATGTTACATACAGGCACACAGGGACCCTGAGTCAGAAAGGGAGCAGGAGCACAGGGAGAGGAGGAGGAGGAGAGCAGGAGAGATGAAGAATGGTGAAGTGAGGAGGATGGAGGACAAGTGACGAGGATAGAGTCTGGAGCGGAGGAAAAAAGGCATAAACTGAGGTGAAAAGGAGTGAATACAGAGGAGGTGTGAGGGAGCGAGAGCGTTAGCTTACTCTGATCTTAATCAACACGATCAGATCCATTTGGGGAGATCTCCAGAAGAGAGCAAGCTTCAGAGGGCAACAGAGTGCACACTGAGTACACACTGAGAAGAAATATTGCCTGCAAAAAGTCTGCACTGGAAATACAGGCATTAATTTTCATCAGCTTTCTAAGTAGATCACTGTGTATATAAAGCAATATTTTGTTTTTAGGATCATTGCTCAATGTAGTAGGACTATGTGAGATTTGAAAAGCAAATGTGGAACGGAGACTCAATATTTTTACAGGAGGTAACGTTACTCATTACGGTGTGCTGTAGAAATGCATACACACGTTCTATACTGTTCAAGGGGAGAGAATAGGGCAAGAAGGTAGCCATTGCCCCCCACTACATAAATGTTGACATAAGTATATCATATCTATTTTAAATAAATGAACATTATCAATTGCGAAAAAACCCCCTCTGGATTATAGAAAGCCCTGTGTCCATTCAACTCAAACACCCATGAAATATGAGGTAAGGAGGCTCATTTTGTGAAATAAGGAGCAGAATTTGGTAGAGATTCAGTAGAAACATCCCACATGGCCAATTTTTTTTGCAGGCAGTGGAAGAACAAAAACACAGAAACACTTTGCTTCAGATGATGATGTGAATTCACATTCACCCTTTATCCTTTCAGGACAAAACTTCCCCTCAAGCCTGTCAGTTTGTCTATTTGTAGGCGTTTGTTTGTCCATCTATGGGCCACAATGTTGGGCTGGGCCGGGCCACAGGGGTTTCTGTGATGGGGTGGGAGGTCTGTGTTTTGCAGCTCAGAGCTCTAAGTCTTGTTTGTCTGTCCTGAGCAGCTGGACAAGCTGTAATAATACAAACGGGCCTTTGAACAGGCTGCTGTGTTGTGCCGCTCTGGCTTGGGTTACATCCCACACACGCACACTTGCTTGCTCAGTAACACACACATGTGATGGGGCAGACTGGCAACCGCATGCACATGAAAATAAATTCATTCCAAAAGAGGAAGAAGATTCTTTATTGTCACATACAATTAGACTCAGTATAACATAGTGAAACTTATTCTCTGCATTTATCTCATCCCTGAGGAGCAGTGGGCAGCCACTGACAGGAGAATTAACCTAACATACATGCTTTTTCAATGGTTGGGGAAACCAGAGCAGCCGGAGGAAACCCACGCGAGCACAAGGAGAACATGCAAACGCCACACACAAAGGTCCTGCCTCAGCCAGGACTTTCTAATCCTAGCTGTGACGCGACAATGCTAACCACTTAGCCAACGCACTGCCCAAAACACATGTTCACAGTCTCATAACAAAGGTGTTTATGCAGACATGCATGCAAGCACTAATATGCTCAGGCATACACAACAAAACACCCTTGATCACGACTAAATAAGCCTGCACTGATCTCTCCCTAACTGCCATTGATCATCCTAAACTCTGCCGTCACTTTGCCTGACAGCTTGTTTGTCTGTCTCCTCTGTTTGTTTGTTTGTTAGTTTGTTTGTGTGGACAGACGGGTGGCTTGCTTGTTGTTTGTTTATGGCTGATCATTTGTCACAATAAATCATTAGTCAGGGACACACACTCACACACACATACACACACACACACACACATACACACCTCACAAACCTTTGAGCCCCCTGGATTGTTTCCACCCCTCTCAAACTGATTTAGGCTTACACAAACACTCCAGGCCCACTGCGCTGTCACCCTCACACACTGGAAGCTGAAGCTCCAAGGGAGAAAAAAAATGGGACATAGTTGAGTGCCACCCCACTCCACTACACTGACGGATGACTTCCTCTGTCATTATGTAATGGAGTTCAGGGCTTCACCTGCCCTAGCCGGGCCAGTGGCCTCTGTGCACACACCAGGATATGAGAGGACAGGGAATTGGCCTACAGGCCACGGGGAGAAACGGGGGGGGGGGTTGAGTTTGTCCACATGTACAACACATCAATAGAGTTTTCATGTGATGTTCTAATCTATTAAGATTTACATTTTTTCACTTGCCTCTTGTCTTGTTTTCAACAAATATGACATATGACAACCTCCATTTGAGTTTCTGCATAAATACAAAGACATATTCCATGAGGATACAGCCAGCATTGCAAATCTACCTAAATGGAATAGATTATTAGTGCACCCCAATCAAGCAAAGCCTTTGTTAATGTTAGTATTTAAAACTGTGCATTTGCAAATGTTTAATATGAATAAGAGTGTACTAGCAAACTCCTAAATCCAGCATGTTTTTTGTCCTTTATTAAATACAGTTATGCTCAATGGGCAAACCTTTGAAGCACCAGTTCTAAGCACAGTTGTCAACAGCTGCCTCAGAGATCAAGACCAAGTGCATTGCTTATAAAATCTAGGAACATTTCCACTAACATATCACAAAAAATAAACTTCAGCGCATTTTCCTGAGCCCTAGACTTTTTTTACTTTGCTTTACACTTTTTCTCAAATCAGATATACTTTTCTGCTCTTTGTGATAACTCATGGTGATATAGTTTTATATTTTACTTATTTTCCTCTTTCACAGTGGACATTTTGACCATCATTTGACCATGTTTAACCATTATCAAAATGCCTATTAGCAAATATCAATGTTGTTATTCCAACCATAACTTCAAAATCACCCATTTTTGACACCGCTGTCTTTCCAAATAGATGTAAATCTACACAAAATATTAATTATTGCTGTCAAAGCGCCAAGTCAAACAATATAACTGAAAACTGTTTTATATCACAAACTGAACATCCTGCATTGGATCAAATACTCGGAAAGTTCTATTTGGAATCGTATTTGAGAATGATTTGATTTAATAGGGTATTGGTTTTACCTGAAGGATGTGACAGTGTCAATAAAGAGATATCCAAGGAGGAACTCAGGATGTGATCTGCCTGGATTACCCAGCCATGGGTTATGCAGAGTTGAACGTCTGGTCACAAAGAAATCAGAGATAGAGTTACGCATCCCTGACAGCAAGAGAGGCCGAAACAGAGATGAGCAGTCAGGCAAAGATTTGTTTTCTGCAAATGTTTCATGTTTTACAAAGAATTATTGCTGCCAACGTAGCAACCAAGAGTCAATAATGGAATATAATTCAGACCAAAGAGCCGTACATCTACCAGGGGAGCTGTTGGACTAAATCAGCACAAAAAGAGCAGTGAGTTTTTCCTTGTACATGTGCCGCATTATTTGATGAGTTCCAGTTATAGCTGATGAGAAAGAGGAACTTAAAGGGATGTAAAAACTAGTGACACACCTTTATTGTAAGAAATGCATTTAACTAAACATTTCGTTCACCCTGGTTAATTTTTAATGTCGAACTTAATATGCCCATTCTCAGCTTTATGCTTAATATTTACTCCAACCACAGTGTTTAATCAATAGGTATTCATGATTTAGAGTGAAGACAGCACTACATACTGTATGATGTTTTATGTGCTTACTCAAAGCAAAAACCATTGTTTTCAGCTTTGGATCAAAAGATAACACAGTCAACAGTTGACATAACAATTTACCCAATACTACTAACAAAAACAGACATAACAGCGTTTTTTTTGCTATTGTAATTAATTTCAATGTCAAAAAATCCATCTAGGGTCAAAAAATGACAGAACAAAGCAGAGAAAAGACTGACGGAGGAAAAAAGCAAGATAGGAGGGGAAGCAGAAAAATAAAACACAGGACAGCAAGACGACATTGTAAAAACAAAAGTGTGCCTCTGTCCTGTCCTCCCAGCCCCTTGTTGCCCTCTGCCTCTGACCTCGAGGCCTCTGAGTGAGTTTGTAAACTACTGCTCTGTGACCTAAACATCTGACCACCCTGTCCTCTACCTGCAATAAAACACAGATGGAGGCACTACAAACGCAAGCCTGTCACATCAGAAAAGTTCAGCATGTAAGTCTCACAGAGTCCACTCCAGCAGAGATGACGAAACCTTTTCCTAGACACTCAAGAATGTTATTACGCTGTTCGCTTGTCCATCTCTGTTTGCACTTCCTCATTTCCATGTTGACTTCATGTTGTGTGGAGATCTGTGTATATGTAATATCCATAGTCAAGTCCTCGTCCCATTTATCAGCCTCATTTTTACTCGAGAACTTTTGAGGGAGTGCACATGACACGGTTCACTTTTTCTGTTTGCTGTCTCAGTTTCTCTCGCCACGTTTTCTTTTTACATGACATGCTGGGATTTGTTATTGTGTTTGTTTTGTAACTCCTTAGCCACAGTCTTCATTAGAAAATGAAGGGGAAGAGTATTTGTGGTGGGAAGGTAGAGGTCACGTTGGGAATACACACGCATGACTGGTCGGTCAGACATGTTGAGCTATGCAGACTCTGATGTGTCAGCAAAAAAATCTGCTGCATGTTCTCTGGAGAAGAAGCTAGCAAGACTCACAGAACGATTTTTAATATTAGTGTTAAATTTGATTTAAATTCCAGCTGAAAATCCGTGATTATGTTTAAAAATTCGCTTTGAAAACTTAAATTAAGTTCCTAAAATTTTAACAAAATAAAAGTGTTTAATACTTTCACCCACTGTCATTATGCTAACATATATTGTAAAAATGAACAAGATTACACAATTCCTTGAGCAATACAGACTTAGATAATGGCATTTGAAGTTACATATATCTCCTTTTGTTCACTACATTTATAAATGATTAAAGTATTTTTTTAATTGAAGTAAATAATTAAATAAATAATAAATAATTTGGGAAATAATAAAACAAATATGTCGTGTTAACTAAAATTAAAATAACAGATTGGCCTTTAGTTTAAACTTTTTTTAAAATTTAAATTGGTTATCA
>JAQNCA010000025.1:17596100-17606847 GCA_029783725.1 Acanthurus tractus
ACTTAGATAATGGCATTTGCAGTTACATATATCTCCTTTAGTTCACTACATTTATAAAGGATTAAAGTATTTTTTTAATTGCAAATAATTAAATAAATAATAAATAATTTGGGAAATAATAAAACAAATATAACGTGTTAACTAAAATTAAAATAACAGATAGGCCTTTAGTTTAAACTTTATTTAAATTTAAATTGGTTATTATCAGGAAGGCAGTGTGATTGACAGTGAATAGTGATAGCGCGAGGAAGGTACTGAGGAAGGAAAGGTACAGCGCGGAGGCAATTTAAAACGGAATAGGACAGTCGGAAAACAGAGGAAAAATAGTAACGTTAAAGAGTAAATTCGACGCGAACACACACTTTTACCTACCTAGTTTAATTTCCTTGAGTTGAGTATTAGTGCTTGTGTTTTTTTTGTCAGGACTGAATTCTGTGTTACTCACAACGCATAGCAGTTAGCCGTTAAGCTAGCGGGAGTAACGTTAGCGATGCTAACGTTAGCGCTAGCCCGTAGCGCTAGCCGACTAAACGAGGAGCCAATTAAGTGTGCTGGTTGCATCAGCCGGCAGAAATTTCTAGAGGTCAGTTTGTGTAGCTAGTAAATGAGTGGACCACTAATAAACATGAGAGTGGACCCGGACGCCGGATTCAAGCTCACATAGGCTCCAAAGGAGCCACGAGAGCCGTGTGAGACCTCCAACCAAGATGCCGGACGGAGAAGATGTTAGCTACAATGTCAGAGAGCGCCATGATGACCGGAAAAGCTTTTTTCAGTCCCACCTGTGACCATGGTCTCCTCTTGGACGCAAGCCGTCTTTCCATAACTGAAATATCACAGTAAGTTTAACATTTTCTTCCTATGCACCTATTTAAGTTGAGAGGATTTTGTGATTGGGCATGTAAAGGCTTTCAGGGTGTTTCATTTTGTATGTTTGAGAGGAGGGCTGGACTCTCTAATTAGCTAGCTGGTAACCATCAGCGTCAGTGAGGCGGAAGTCCTGCCTTTCCAGTTGACCCCATAGGACCTCTAATTTCGGGGAAAAAAATATGTACAGCAGTCAATGGAGAGAGTCAAATCAACTTTCTTGTCTTGTGCCATAAATTAGTATATAATAAATATATTAATGGCATAATTGTAAAAAACAATTTAGTAATGTGTCAAACTGCTCATGGAGGTACAGCTTGTGTTTTGCTTAGAGTCTGTCACCAACATGGCCATCACCATGACATGTCTAGTCATGTTGAGAGCTGCAGGTATGCAAAAGGACAGTTTGTTGTTTACGGCTGTGGAAAATTTACTTAAAAAAAATTGCTGTTGCTATTAAACAGGAGTTTTCAGTCTCCAAATACAATTTTGTTTGTACCAACACATATTTTTATAAAAACAGAGTTTTTTTTAGAACCTCATCAAACCATAGACTGATAGAGAAGTATACAAGTATCAGAGGAAGGAGAAATAAGGAAAGAGGAAGACAGAGGAAGGGAAAGAGGTGTTTCCAAAGGTTTGCTGAGCTTAGGCCTTGTAGTAGAGTGACAGATGAGACAAGGGAGGGAAAACAGATCAAGAAGTGGTTTGGAAATGAAATGGGGAAATGACTATGAAAGAAGAGCAAAGGGGAGGACTGAGGAGGATGAGTTGGTGGGAAAGAGCAAGAGGGCATATGGAGGCCACGCGAATCACAAAAAATGGTATGAAAAGAAAAATTTGATGAAACCCTGCTGACTAGTAGGGGCCAGACCGGGTGGGTGGGAGGGAAGGGTGGAGACAGGGCTTTAGCGGGGCTATCGGGAGCAGAACATCTGCAAAAGCCATTAAGGAGTGTGTATGTATGCGGCATGACGCTGTGTTTTCTCTGCCAGGCTTTGCTTGGGCCTGCGCGGCAAAACTCGGATCGGGTTTCGTCAGGGTGCAGTGGGGGGCCGTCTCCAGTTGACGCGTGATGATTTAGTCAGGTGTGAGCGTGCACTTTCCAATTTGGAGGGAAATAAATTAGAAGTGATTTTTTATGAGGCCTCTGTCCCAGGCTGTCTTAAGGCTCCTTCTCCCTCCCGCTGTGCACTGTCAGCCCAACTGATGTGTTTATAAAGAGTACTGCACTGGGAGCTGGCCCCACATAAACACACACGCACACACTTTTACAATACATATGATATACAAAAACACACATGTGAATGTCTAGACATGAGTAATGCAAACAATGGCATGCATGAAAAACATACATGAGATACACATAGTGACTGTCTTCGCATAGATATTCATCCATGCAATTTGCAGGCTGCACACAATATCACATTTTACATGCTTTTCATACATGTCTGCTCCTTTGGCACTGCGCTGTAGTTGTGTGAGAGAGAAATGTAGCATTTTATTTTTGTGATTATAACCTTTTGTAGCTGGCAGTGTATTCAAGAGCAGCATGACTACAGTATTGCTCAAAAACAATTTTCCAGGTTCAGTAGCGGCTCCAGTTAATGTTTAAATAAAAATGGAGAAATAGAGGAGTTTTGTGGAAGTATCAGAGCGGAAGAGATCCTGGCAGAGATGATGGTTTTCAGGGGCCAGGGGGACATGTTTGAGCTCCATTGGGGTCTAGAAGCTAGAAATCCAAATCCTACCTGACCTCTGACCTCTGTTTGGTTCCCCTGCTTCTGCACCCACACATAACTGTGACTGTCTTTACTGAATGATTGCCCAATTTGTCTTGTGTGACTTCACAAACATTTTTCTTTTTTTGTTTATCTCTGCTTTTCTGCTTGCCTGTCTTACTGTCTGAAAGACTTGCTGCCTTGTCTGTTGGCATGACTGCCCAGACCTCAAATTGTTTGACCATTTAAATTGTTTGACCATTTAAATTGTAGCATTTAAATTGACTTAATGTAGTGTTTACATTGTTCTTAGTGTATTATGTATTAACTAATGACTCAAAACTAATTTATAATTGGCGTATGAACTCACAACAGTACCACTGTTTGACACTTTTACTTAAAATCCCTCTCATTTAAATAAGCTTTTTAATGCACTGTTCAAACAATATCAGGCCATCAAAAAAAAAGCAAAAGATACTGCATATGGGGGTTTAAAAAGCCCTGCACTATACTTTCAAAGTACACTAAAATATAATGATGCTTCTCACTGGAGAGAGCCAACTAAATTTTCTGAACAAATCTTACATAACTGTCCACTGCACTGTAAAACTGTATGGACACATAGATCTGAGAGGTACCGTAGGTCAAAGTTTGATATTTAAGATAATGTTGCTTAGCTTTTAGCCTCTAGCATTTTGGCAACAGTTTAACCCAGCAATGATTTTTTTTCAGTAAGATATATTCAGTTAAAGGTAATTTTACAGGAAAGGCCCCTCTGTTTCTGATCTAGAGAGAACAGATAAGACAGAGAGGTCAAGGCTTTAGAGTCTTTGAGGCAGTTTTATCTGCCAGTAATGTTAAAGGTGACACACTGAGACACTGAATGATAAAATTAGGATATGACACTCCAAAAATCTGACAACTTTGCTTACATTGGTTCTTGGTTTTATACCTTTATATTTCTTTACCTCTGCACTTTTCTCCAAACTTCCTCTTTTATTGACATATACATATTTTGTGGACTCCTTGGGTTTTGACATTTATTCACTGTAGGCTGAAGAGGGGAATAACATTTAATTTCACCTCAACTACATTAACTGAAAACATATTGCCTTATTGAATATCTCAATTGGAGAACATCACATCTGATAGGGCTCGTTCCTTCTGGTTGGTTGGCTGATCGGTTTGGTCAATATGCTTTTGTTTGACCAGATTCTCATTTGTCAGGCAATAGCTGGTGTTATTTTCGTAAGAAAGAGGCTGTAAAGGACACATTCAGACCTGTTAATACAGACCTGTTCATTTTATCCTGGAGTGATAAGCTATATATCTTTTAACAACACTGATAGTAAATAAAAACAATATGCAATTACATTTTGATCAAAAAGTTTCTGTTGTAGTAGTTGTATGGTTTCATAAACAGTAAGACATAGCCTTGAACTTGTCCAACTTAATGGAGTCTGTTAGGCCCAGCTTACTAAACATTTGGCTCCAAACTAATTTAAATCATATCAGAAATGATAATGGCAGCAAGTATTTGCATTATAGTTTAGACTGCTCTCTCAATATGAACTGTTTACAATTCAAGTTTGATGATGGATACTGGCTGATTGACTTTAGACTAAGTTATTTTTTCAAGGTTTCATCTTGAACTGACAGTACCATGTTGTGCAGCTAATGTAGTGATGTTTGACTATTCTTGTAAAATAGTCTGAAAAACTAAGTCTCATCTGAAGCCAACTAAAAAATAAGATTAGTAGGACAGATGGTGGTTACTGTTTTAATTGTGTTCTTGTGGAACCTAATACTAAATTTTCAGTGCTAATTTAGCTAAGCTAGCATTAGATTTGTTGCAATATGGAAGTAGAGCCTTCACCCTTAGTGTGAAAATAAATATAAAGGACAGATTGCATGCAGTCCTATGCCTGGGGGATGCAAATCACGCAAGGGGTTTGGGGGTCATCCTCCATAAAATTTGCAGGGTTATGCACTTAATTTTCTGCATTTTAGTGTATATTTATTTACAAAAATAGTGCTTTTTATGTAACGGTTTCAAAGTCCGGATGAGTAAAGGGAAAAAGGCACTCAGTAAAAGTATTTATAGGCATTATAAAAAAATCTCTTTAACAAGTCCAAAGCTCTCAGGGTGAGTTTGTAAAGTGTATTTTACAGCATATTGCATTCTTTTATGTAGGCATTAAAAATTAAATCTGATTTAAAAAGCCTCTCTTATTTTGTAGATGGATATGAGCTAGAGGCTTTCGCCAACAATTAAAAAAAAACACATAAAAAACATGCATGTTGGTTTTGTAACCAGGGCAACTGTGAGGAAAAGTGACATACAACTTGCATGTCATTTCAGGTGCTTTTCTTTTACATGAAATCTGATTCAACATCCTGCTTGTATGCTTCCTGTGAAACTGTTTTGGTTATCATATTGAACATGTCATTCCAAGTTTGTTAAATTATAGTGAATGCATAACAGTAAGATGTGCATGGATATATGTGAAAAAATAGCATACTGTCATAATTTGGAAAGGGTCAGTGTGTTCAGCTTTCAGTATGGGGTGGTTCCATATTATAATGGATGGTTGGCAAATCTAGATAAAAACTGCATGGAAAAATGGAGAAAATCATTTTTTAGCCAATATTTTGTAACTTTCATTAATCTCCATTTAGGATACCAGGCAGAGTGAACTTTGTGTATTGTGGCTTCTTTAAAATTTTAGAATTCTGTTAATAAATCACTTATACGTTTTTATGTTTGCATTTAGCATAATATCAATACTAGATTGGCAAAATCTAAAAGATTAAGTAATTAGATATATTGTACAGGAAAGGATTAAAGTGAGATAAAGGGAATGGCAATCCCATTTACAGTAAGATATAAGCCTTTGCAAAGGGTTATTATACAAGTCAGTGGTTTATTTTTCTAAAGCCATTTCAGCAACTGGACATTTACAATGGAACTTTGGACAGGAAGTCAGTACACAGCCGTCATTTGCAGAAGAATCTGTATGAAAATGCCTAACACTCCTTCATAGATGAACGAAGGAGATTGGGAACTTTTTACTGAGGGGGTCAAAGTCTCCTTCCTTTATGAGTTATTGCAACATGAATGGGAGCCCTGAGAGAGGGAGGGAGGAACTAGGTAGGGAGTGAGGAAAGATGGTGGAAGAGGGGAGGGTGGGAGGGAGGGGAGGAAGTAAATGGTGTAGTTTTTCTCAGCTATAGCGCCCCTGAGCGAGGTGAGAGGTGGGGGCCAGGGGGCACTGGCTGGGTGGTCAGCATGATCGGCAACCTGTGTGTGTGTTTATGTATGTGTTAATGACTGTGTGTGCGTGGAAGAAAGTCAGAAAGAGAAAAGGGTTTCTTATGCAAAGTAACTAACCATGGGAATAATCAAAAGCATGCCATATTTCCCCCAAGGCAGTTTGATCCTTTTTTACTGTTCTTGTTTAATCATTGCTCTTTTCCACAGACTATTCTTCTATTCTTGTGAGATTGTTATTCCATGCAGAGCTTACACATGCACATTTTCTGAGGTTTTGCTCTTTATGGGCTGCAAAATGAGGTGTAGACCAAAATGACTTCTCTAATGGAGTAGCCACACAGGTCCTAAAACAACAGACTGCATTTAGCCAATATAATTCATTCCTTTTGACCATAAAATATCCGGGTTTTAATAAAAAAAAAAAGGCATCAAGTATTGAAAGCTTAAGTGTTTCACTTTATAACAACTCTTGCAAAGAAAAACACGGCAAGCAGAGAACTTAATTCAGTTTTGGGATGTGGGATGATGCTATTTAAGGAAGTGTTTGACATTTTGGTAAATTTGCATGTTTGCTCTTTTGCCAAGAGAAAAATGAGAAGATAACAGTCTCTCGTCTGCACAAGTCAGATAGACAGAAGAAAAGTTTAGCACAAAAACTGGATTGAACAAAAAACTGGAAAGCCAATAAGGAAAGAATAATTACATTTCATCACTAATTACATAAAGAGAGAAGTAACCTTAACTTCTTTCCCTACTTTTGCCTTAAAACAAGTCGAAAGCCTTCATACCAACAACATGTATTCTGTATAAAACATTTATGATGCAGTAGAGTAGTACAATGCAGTATTTTTACTCCACTGTTAAGTATTGACTCAACTTGACCAATGAGACGCCAAAAAGTACCAGGCGTCATCCACAACTTTTGACAGCAAAAATCCAAGAAGGAGCAAGTAGAAGGCGAGTCTTACAAGCTGCACCAAGCAGTGGAAACATAGCAATTGTGGTTTAGCAAACCTGCTAAGTACAGACAGCAGTTATATATACATTATACATGTACATTATATCTAGTTTGTTCAGTCTTTGCAAAGGCAGATGTGTGAAAGTGGTTAACAGTATTTATGCTAAGCATCTGGTTGTACCTTTCAGTTACGTACTAAGATGTTGACTGTAGCTTCATATTTGCCATACAAACATTATAAATATCAATATTATTATTTAACCTTTAGGTAGACAGAAGTTACAGGATTTTACCAGGATGTAAAACAGAAAAAGCTGATTGAAATACTCACTGACACCTTGACTCACTTTGTTTATTACTGGCTTTGTTTATTTATTTATTTATGTATACCGTACACCCATACTCTTCCGTATTTCTCCATATACAATGATACTTGTTATCCATTCATCCATCCACCCATCAGTCCATTCAGACAGCTGTCAGTCATGTTCAACATTCAGTGTTTTCACAGTTTTTTGAGTTTTGAATAATTCATATTCAGGCTCTAGCAGGAGTGTGGGCAGCTCATAGCCACATTCAAGAACAGCTAGCTGTCATCAGATGCTGCTAAATCTAAACACTAGCAGCCACAGACCCTATTCCCTCTTACCCTATTACTATACTCCTAACGGCTTCCCACACTAACATTAAACAAGCACACATGTGCTTCTTTGGTATTTCTCTCAATTTTTCTATTATTTCCAACCAGCTTTTTCTCGTATACTTTCCACACCCAACATCTTTGATCTTTTGATTCCTTTACTTCTTGTACTGTCTCTCAAGCGGATATCTCTGTCAAATGCACACATGGTAAATAGGCCGACATAAGTCAAACACAGTCAAAAGTGAAGCATTGTAAATATATTAGGCTTTGATCCAGGGGGTTCATGTCTGACAAAATGTGTTTGTGAGCAGGGGAAATCCAAACATGGCAGAATGAGGGGGATGGATCAACAAGATCAAGCGATGTGGGGTGAGAACATTCATTTCAGATGGCCTGGGCCATGACAGAATTGTTCCTGCATGCTGTTTTCCAGCGAGCACTGGTGTCATGTTCACAGGTTCCATGTGTTGTAAAGTTAGAGTGGTTTTGGCACGGCAGGCGAAGCCAGCTCCTGTTCTGAGAGTGAACTCCATCCTGTCCAATGCATGTTGGGCCGCAGAGCAACGCAAAGTCAGACGAAAGGAGCAAAAGTGTTGACAACACTGAAGCTGGAAACCTAACCCAACCCTGACACTGAATACTCAGTCTGCCACTTCATGTTCCCCTTCACAAACATCAACCCCTTCTGTAGCTGTCTGTCTTTTCCTCTCCCTCTTTGTTTGTCTTTTTGTCTCCCAAGCCATTTCTCTTTTTATCTTACCCTGTCTTCGATTAGGTTTCCAGTATTTATAATGATATGTTTAGATACAGCAAAGAAATTTATTCTAAAATCTGTAAGTCTCTTTTAGAGAAGCAGAAACAGAATTTTTCTATGTATGCAATGCTTTCTTTTTCTTGTGATAGCCCTTGTGTAAAATACTTTTTCATAGCTTAGAGTGAAATCTTCAAATATTTTCTTGCGATGCACTGATCAACAAATGGACTAATTGTGCCACTATGTTTTGTCCCTTTACTTCATCTGTCATGGTCTCTGCTATTGTCTGTTGTCAAAGTGCTTTATTCAGCAATTATTGTGTCTTGTCGTTATAAAAGTGCAAAAATGCTGCATAACCTTGAATCACTGAATCATAAAAGTTATATAAAATTTGCACTGAGTGAAAACTGCTGCTGGAGTTGGATGGATTTCTGTGGATCCCTTAGTTGAACATGCCCATTCGGTCTAAGTTATTTTATAGGCTTTATAGAAAGACAGACAGAAAGTCAGACAGACAGATGGATGTGACATTCCAGTGTGACTGGAAAGGGAAAGATGACTCCACAGCCATCACTTTAGATGCTCATCATTCCTGTATGCTTAGAATTATTGTCCCTCTGAGGGAAAGGACACAGGTGGTCATATTGATATGACACCCACCCAGATTCATGTCATGAGCATATGACCAGACACCTTGAGAGTGTTCAGTGAATGCAGCAGGATAATCCTTCAAATGGAAGTCAGTGACTACACACCCAGTAACTACTAACTGTAAGACAGTAGCTACTAACCAGCAGTGGGCGCTTTGCTGTCACTGGCACTCAGCTCGTACCTGCCCATTTCACACCTGTGTACTGTTGAATACAGTGATGAGTTCAAATGCCAGATGGTGATGATGATGATGATTGTGGGGGTGGAAATGGTTGCAAGAATTTATGTTTACTGGCATTGTAAACAGCTGATAAGGGACAGATAGGCTTGGCATCTTATTTGGCAGTAGCTGCAGATTACTGCTGATCACAGTGTCAAAATCTGATAAGCTTTGAATTATAATACTTTGTATAAATAAATCAGGAGGGCGAAAAAACAAGAGGAGGTCTGAAGGAGGCAGGTTGGATAAAAGAGGAGGATTGAGGATATGAAAGAGGAAATGCAAAAAGATAATTTGGTGTTATTAAAGCTGGTTGGCATAGAGCTGGGGATATGCGTTTAAGTTAAATATAAAACTGTGACAGGCTTTTTGTGTCATTTATTTTTTCCTTATCACTGTAGCACCAAGAGGCAATGAAACAAGCACACACTGTACAGATATCCTGCTTAACATTTACTTTTTTTCCCCAAAGACCTGTAACTCTTCTCTACTGGTCCTAGTAATAATATAATGAATACTGTTTACTACCCCCAAAATAACCCCATTCTGCTAGTGCACAGCTCAAAACTGTTATGACTCATGTTATATCTAACAAACCTGATACAAACACTTGAGTCTCTCCATTATGTGACTGTACTTTCATGCTTTAGCACACAAGTGGTTGAAACATTGGTCATTAATGTGCAACAGCCCTCTCAAATCCATACTCATAACAAAGCCGACCCCTGACGTACTCCATTAACCTGTCCCTGCTTTTCCATTCCCTCAGACTTGTATGACAGAAGACTGTTTTCCTACATTCAAAAGTATTATTTAAAATCATTAACAAGTAAAAAAAAGTTTACAAAAATGATGTAGCAGTCCCCTGACTGCTGGTGAATTTGAGCTGGCTTTCTGTATGTTAAATCTACTTAACACAAGATCAGCATGTCTCTGTACACTTGTATATGTGTTAAGGAAAAAAATTAAATGCTAACCACCAATTTGAAAATCAGTGCCTCTGTACATCACTTGTAAAGCCAAACTTTGACCTTGTGCAAATTTGCCCTGGAAAGATTTATATACATGAGGTTTTTTCATTAAGTTGATTTTGTTTTGACGCATGGCAATAAAGATGTGACTGCACAACTGCTTAAGATAAGCCCCAAGATGGCTCTTCTCTCATCTTATCGACTCCTCTCTTGCTTAATGAGATGCCTCACTGCATATGTCTGAGACTTCGCTATGATTAGCTAATGAGTTAGCGTTACACACGCACTTGTAGTTAATGATTTGGTGTCATGCTGAAATGCTCAGAGGTTGCCGAGGAAAAACTTGTTAGTCATTTGCGTTTTTGGAAATTCAGTTCATTTTGTAATTAGGGGATGTTTTAAGACAGTGCATTAAGAAGCAAGAAAGTTTGTTTCAGATAAAAACAAAATTGATTCAGCGTTTGGAATTATAAAGATTTCTGAATTTCTGTAATAACAAATAAATTCTATAAATTCTAAAAGCATTGTAATAAAAAACTAATTCTTAGGTCATACTGGTGTGTAACTATAATTGTAGTGCTTGTATCCAGTTTCTGAGAATGAAAAGAATACACATCATATTCATATAGGCAGGCATGACAGACAGAAATAACAAGGCTCTAGGTGTGAGGTTGTTTAACTCGGTGTC
>JAQNCA010000025.1:17606947-17617343 GCA_029783725.1 Acanthurus tractus
ATTTCTGTAATAACAAATAAATTCTATAAATTCTAAAAGCATTGTAATAAAAGACAAATTCTTAGGTCATACTGGTGTGTAACTATAATTGTAGTGCTTGTATCCAGTTTCTCAGAATGAAAAGAATACACATCATATTCATATAGGCAGGCATGACAGACAGAAAGGCTCTAGGTGTGAGGTTGTTTAACTCGGTGTCTTTCTCAAAGCAGTGATTATGTGTGATAAGAGGACTCTCTCTTTCTATCACACTGTAATCTAAACTATGGCTTCAGCTGAGAGGAGGTCAAGCTCTTTGTACTACAGGAGCCTCCAGTCACTGCAGGTTCAGTGACTCTTTACCTGCAAAGTTACTTATCTCAGAAATACTCTCCATGCAGTCCAACATTACAACAGCACACATAGTATAATATCAAATACTTATCAGTTTGGATGCAACCTTCACTTCACTTTAAAATAGATTAAATTCTGCGCAGACTGAAGGACACTTAGTTACATAATTGAAAATGATCCTGCTTACTACACCAACTTAACCAAGTATCTTACTGTAAACATACATGTGTCAGAGCAGGATTGGGGGTGAGGAGGTTCAACATAGGATGGAGCAATTCAGCAAAAAAAAGGAATCCCTGTAAATTAGTCAATACTGGTCAATATCGGTATTTATCATTACACATAATTCAATAATGTTGCAAGTTTTGATAAGTTTTAACTAGGGGATTCTTAGTTAAATGTTACAATACGGTATATTAACATAAAAGAGAATAAAATCACGTTATCTATAACTGTGCAAACATGACTTGGTTTAAAAAATTTTTTTATTGTATATTAAGCATTTAACATTGCACACATACTTTATCTGTAAAAAAAAAACATGTTGGATTGCCTTGTAACTCAGAGAAGTGGTATGGTTACTGGGATGTTACCTTTTCAGGAGATGAAGGAGATTTGTTGTGTTTTCAGTCTCAGAACAATTTCCTCAGCTTTGAATTAGGATGCAACAGCTTTTTTGAGTTTCAAAGCATCTATCAAAGTTCTCGAATGGAGCTTCAAATATACGTCATCATATTTCATGACAAGTTCCCTTACACAAAAAAGTCAAAATATTTTATATTTGTTGAGGGCTAGTGGGTGTTTGCTTTCAGCTCTGTCTCTGACTAAACTTTGCACTTGCCAGAGTCTCTCTGTTATTCCCTCTTAGTACCTTCTTTTTCTCCTTTCCATCTCATAAGTACATTTCCCCTTCAGAAAGCAGTCAACAATTGAGACTAATTACAGTACAAGTTGGCACTCCCAGGCTTGCAGCTGCAAACTGGTTAAGATGAAAATAAATCCTTTTTTAATCCCAGAGTTGAAATCATAATTTTTTAGCTCCACCCTCTGTTAACCAGCTCTGGATCAGAGTAAAATTCCCTGTTTACAGAATTACTTACTCCGTCAAGACTCTTTCATAGGTGCAGTCATCACCAACTCAACAACAGCAAAAGCCCTGTGATGCACACGACAGACTAAGCAAATAAGTGTTGATTTCAAATTTGAATGTCAATGTAAACTGAGAATGGCTGTGTATCACAAACTAGGTGTGGTTCAAGAGGGGACAGCAAGTTACTTTGAGTGTGAGCGGTTGAAGATGTTTGTGTTATGCAAATTTAACAGCTGTTTGATTAATTGATTTCTTTTGTTGCTCTTCTAAATAATAAACATTGTTGTCTGTGACTCAAGTAAAATATAGTGGAAATATCTGTGTAATTCCCTCTGCTGTGGGCTGTGCTCTGATCTGCTAACAGGCAGCGACACCAACATGACAGAAAGCTGTTGTTGCGCTTATCTGCTGTGTGGTAGGCTGTTAGATCTATGCAACCATATTGAGTAAAACCATTCAAAGGTTATTGCTATTAAAGTAAATTTATTATGTTTCGGTCAGCCCTAGTTCATCATGTAGCAAAAACTGATCAGAAACATAACTTTGCTCTGAATCTGTTATTTCATACCTAAGATGCAGGTTGTACATTTCAGTCATATTTTAGGCAGCCCAGACACCTTGTGCTGCCTTCAAATGGAACTTCTGAGTTTATAACATGAGGTTCAAAAGAAACATGCCATTGTGGTTAACTTTTGAAAGCCCTGTTGCAAGGCAACTGACCAACATAAAAGGAAACCCAAACAACTCTCCTGGTTCTCTTTTCAAAGCCTTTGTAAAAGAGGACAAGACTAGTTTTTCTGCCCTTTGATCAACAGAAAAACTGTAAATGAACAAAGGAGTATACATGCAGCAATACAAGAACACAGGCAAAGGAAAAGGAACAGAGACAAAAAGAGACTGTTTTCAGATTACTCTTGGTACATTGTTTGTAGATTTAGTCAAAAAAAACAAAAAAATCAGTATTTCACAAACAAAACTGATTAAGCCCCAAATTCGAGTTTTCCATCTAGATTATTGTTAATCATATGTATAAATCTGTATTGCAAATGTATACCACCGGATAAGAAACCACAAGAACACAAAGACATTTTAAAAGAAATATTTTTTTTATAAATGAAGATGTTATAGTGACATTGTATGTATGTGATCAATTCTCCTTATGTTTGAAATAAGGAGTCCTTTTATCTTTCCTCAATTGTGACTGTTTGGAAAATAATGAACTTAAAAAAGCAAACTCAAAATCTTAAGCAGCCTTGACCTGCACCTTGGGTTTCTGTGCTTCCTTCTTGTAGCTCAAAAGCACATACACAAACACAGACACACACATACCCACACACCCACGCACCCATGCACACACACACACACACACACACACACACACACTTGTACAGTTACTGAACAAGAACAACAGCTTATGGTGGAAGTAGGTTGGCCGGAGGAAGAACAGGGTTTTACTGCTCTGACTAAAATAAAACATGAGGACTTTGTGGTCCACAGTGCAGTTGGAAAGACAAATATTATTTTTTTTACGAGCCAGAGAAGTCCAGGGACAGGCTGTATAAAACGCCTTAATGATTGAATGGCTGAA
This sequence comes from Acanthurus tractus, assembly GCA_029783725.1. Taxonomy (NCBI): domain Eukaryota; kingdom Metazoa; phylum Chordata; class Actinopteri; order Acanthuriformes; family Acanthuridae; genus Acanthurus; species Acanthurus tractus. Next base: position 17,609,959 of record JAQNCA010000025.1, read on the forward strand.
GTATTAAACCCTGTAACTTTGGCTGTAGGGTCTTGACCTGGATGAGGGGGGAGTGGAAAGACATGTCATTTCAGAGCAGTTTGATATGGTTAAAAAAAAAAAATCAGATGCATGCGTACACACACACACACACACACACACACAGACAAACACACATGCACATGCACATGCAAATGCCAACAAGCAAATGTAGTGACACACGCCGCCTTACACTTACCTTGGCAGAGGAGTAGCCTCCGTAAATCTTTATGTTGGAGAAAATACTACAGTTTAATAATCAGTTCTGAATGAAGACTCTCAAATCCCTTTAAACTCAGCAAACTATTTTCCAGCGAAAAAAAAAGGTTGGTTTATATTCATTTTAACTTTATAAAGACCATTAAACTTTTTCCAGTGTAGTCTTTTTATCTGGCCTACAGATTATCAGTCTACAGAAATTAAAGCATTTTACTATTTTACCAATCTTGCATTCAGACATTCTGCATTTCCGATGTTGAAATAAATATATTTAGCAAAGACTAGATAAGATGTTTTTTCTGCATTGCAATAATTAAATCTATAATGATTTTTGAAAGTATATTATCTTTCTTTTGGAGCTTTGAAGCACAGCCACGATGGGGCACCAACAGGTTCTCTGATCCCATTACAGTCAAATCCCAGATTTCCTCCAACACTCAAACACTTTGAACTCAGTATGCAAATGTTGACATACCAGACCGACAGGTCTCCTTCATAAGGCTCATTATCCTTCTGCTACCCTGTAGGATGATCACATCATTACTCTGACGGAGCCGACACATCCATTCACAGTGCTGGTCAGCATTTCAGGGAAAGCTCAGATTCCAGACGGGCTTTTCTCATGCATCCCCTGGGGCTTGATGGAGGGATGGAGGGATGGAGGGATGGGTGTTAGGAAGGCAGGAGGTAGATGAGCCTGCAGGCATGTCAGATATGCCAGGACTGTGAAATGTAAGCGCATACACAAATAAAGGCATGAACAGGGTATGCATGAGAACAATCTCTTGACGGTCTCTGTCTCTCTTTCTCTGTCACACACACACACACACACACACACACACACACACACACACACACAAATACATGCAGGCTTGGACTTCTGCACCTATAATAACCACGAGACGAGAAAGACCCACAGGTGGTCATGGCAGACACACATTGATGCAGCATTACTACAGATGCAAATGTCCCTCAGAGTTTATTCCAAACTGTCTCAATAAAACAGATGAAGACATTTTCTGCCACATGTGTCTGACATTTGAATGAAAGACTGAATGGTCTCTGCTGCACATGTGCCCCACTTCAGTGTGTGTAGCTTGTGTCCCTCCATTCGCGTCCACATTCGTGTTGGTGTGTGTGCCGGTGTGTGTGTATGCCCCTCTCCCTTTCCAGCTGCAACTCTCATGCTGGGGGCTCCTCCTGGTAGCCATTATGGGTGTGTTTGTGTGTGTGTGTGTGTATGTGTATGTGTGTCTGGGTGGTCTAGTCCCGTCTCCCTCCTTCTAATAGTTTTATACTGTTCTGCCCTGGCGGTGCCCGAGGGCAGGAGAGGGTTGGGGTGAGTGGTGAGGGTGGGGTAAGGCAGGGTGGCTAGTGTTGCAGGGGGTGTGAGCGGCCCCGTTGACAAGAGCAGACGACAGGCCTAATAAAGCTTCACTGGGTCTAGGCCCATCGCTCTCAGCACTTCCTCCCCGCTGCCCTCTCTGCTCCCTCCTGCCCCCACGGTCCGCTGCTACACCCCCCCCACAGGCACATGTGCTCCGGCCCTAATGGGACCCAGCTGGACTCCCACCTTCCCTCTCTTACGGATCCTAGCTCCGACTCTCCTCTCTCTGTTCTCTTCTTTCTCTTTCAACATTCAGTCCCAGATGGCACTCCTTCAGGCATGATTTTTTCGTGCTGGGGGATGTGTTTAGTATCCTTCTTCTCTTGTTTTCCTCTTCCTTGCTTTCCTTGGCCTTTTCACATTGTCTTTTTCTCTTGTCACAGTGTATGGTGGCCGTGTGATGTGGCTTAAGTCAGAATTCGGCTTCCCAAGGAGAAGCAGTAGAATTAAACAGAGAGGAAAGAGGAAGAGAGATGAAGCTGTCTTGTCATTCCGCAGACCCTCTGATGCTTGGGATCCCGAAACTCTCCCCAGTGCTACCACAGCCAGTCGTTCACACGTCAGGCTCCCCACGGCTGCCCTAATCAGTGCCCCTCTGCGGTGAGGTAGCGTGGGGAAACATTTGTTCCCCAGACCTACTCTGCTTCATCTCTCTGGAGTCGCAGCCTCAGCATGTAAACAGGGCGGTGCCAATTGCCTGTCCCTGAGTTTTTATGGTACCAAGACAGAGCAAACAAACAAACTGGAAGTTTTACGCAACAGCCTGCAAAACATTCTCACAGTGCTATGGGGGACAAGTGTTGCCAAGTCCCCTTAGCTATAACTCAAGCACGTACACATGGAAGCACGCTGACATGAAAGCAAATGTGCATGAATTCACACACACACATGCCACAGCCTGTGTTCTCTCTAGAACATGTGACACGACTGCCAGAAGTTAATGATAGAAGTCCCTTGCCATGCATCACTTAATTATTGTGGTAGTATCAAAGTGCCCATGGCAGCCTTCTTTGGTTTTTAAAAATTGTTTTTGACTGTAAATATTTAAAGCTTCAGAAGGAGCGAAACCATGACAACTGGGTCGTAATATTTTTGTGGTGGGTGACCAGTACATTTTAAAAACACTTCCTCTTTACAGCAGTGCGTGCAGAAAGAGCGGAACTTCTATCATAGTCGCACTGGAGACACACGGTAAATAGTGCACAGTTTACCATAACATCTTATCATTTACAGACCATAACTAGATGTTCACACTGATGAATGGTTGAACTCCTGCTGTGTGGTCCGTCTCTGGTCCCTTGCAGTTGGTGTCGTAGTGGTTCCCCTGCATGTCAGAGATGAGAGGGAGCTGGGTGCGGCAACGCTGGGTTTGTGCTCTTGAATTCATTATCTCTGACCAAATCCGTCCCTGTGATCAGAGCGGGAGTCTGGATGGTGGCTGAGCAAGACAGGGAAGTTGTTCTTCCTGTTCATCTTTAAAGCTAAAATCTGTGGTGCCTTAACGGACACACACACACACACACACACACACACTCTATCTTTGTTGGTGTCACATGGCATTTGTGTGCTGAAGAGCCCCTCATCCCCATTGTAACTTTCCTCCACTTGCACCGCCTGATTTCTGCATAGGAGCAGGTGGTGCAAGATGCAGAGGTGCACCATACTGATTAAAAAGGTGAAAAAAGCAGTCAAAGCAAATGTCAGTTCAAAGTTCCAATGAAGTAAAAAGCATTTTTTAAAAATCAAAATATATCTTGCGCTATGTGTCACTTACATGCCAAATTTAATTCAGTAATGACAAAGTAGTAACTTGCTGCAGTAAACCTCAATCAACCTGATACAGTTCCCTCTTAAACTGCATGTTTTCACAAGAAACAAGCCAATATTCTGAAGCAAAGAACACTCACCTCTATTTGGTGGGATTTCGTTCAAATTGGTTTAAAATGTGTGAGTTGGTCTTGTTTTTCATAGTTTATTTCTTCTTGTCTTTGATAACATTTCTAGGTGATGGTGTAGAAATATCACAGCATACTTCACTTTCATATCACAAAGGTAATCATTTAGTCAATAAATCAGAAGTGCTTGTTACAATTTACATTTGCATTCAGCAGACTGTCTAGGTGTACGGACACTGACCTCACACTAAAGTTCCACATTTATTAGCCTCTTCAAAATCATAATTTTGTAAATCGTTCTTTAAATTTGTAAATCTACTCTGAATAATAGAGGATCAAAACGGAGATTTTTTTGAGGATCATTTTTTTCAGCCACTGTCAATTCTGATGATTTCAGTTGTGATTTATTTTCAACAAATTCTGAGGAGAGACCAACACCAACAAAATATTAGCCTATCTCTAAATATCTCCTTACTTCTTTACCCTGTGCAGGACTCATACTTCGTACACTGAAAACATAGATCTTTCGAACAGGTCACAAATCAACACATTAAAAAACAAAACAAAACAATGTTGTTTTCTAAAACAACTGGCTACACTCGAGTTGTTGTTTAAACAGTGGTAATTTTTGTATTTCTTTGGGACTGTTTCCAGCTGCAGATATGGCTTGTCAGTTAGTATTCAGGGCAGAAGGACAGTGTATTTGGGATTGACAGAAAACAAGCTATACAACGCTGCAACTCCATTGTTTTTCATAGTAATAAAGTATTTACCTTTTGCAAAGAAATGGCTATATTTTTTAAATAAAAATCACTGTCTGTGGCACAATGAAAACCCACACACTTCTTGTTTGCGGAAAATCGTTTCTTTTCATTGGATTTGTTAACAGCAAAAAAAAAAAAAATAGAATATCACCTGATGCATCCTTTTTTGTTCCAAGGATGCACACAGCGTGCTTAGTTAGATACAATGAACATAAACACACTATAACTGGGTTTGTTTATATGTGAAGTTTCATATGTATCTGTATGCACAGAGGAAAATGTGAGTTTAGTTCTGGAGTGAGTTTTGCTGAAGGATCATCCCTCCACAATGCCCCCTCTAGTCACTCGGCACAGGCCTTCTCTGAGGTGGCTTTCCAGGGGGATTGAAACCATGACTCTCACCCGCCCCACATTTCAATATGTCCACATAACCTGGAACAGAGGAGGCCCCAGAGTGTTTATGTGCGGCAGACGCCCAGGCTAAACAGGAAGGGACAGGAGACCGTCACTGGGGACTCAGAATGCAGACCCACATCAGCAGGCTCTTTCAGTGTGGATCAAGTTTGCCATTGCTCCTTTGAATAAATATCACAAACATTACTGTGGGCCAAATGCCTGTAAGTGACCACATATAGCCCAGAGCGCTGTGGGTGGGATATGTGCACCTCAGTATGTTGCTTTAAATGAATATGTGTTCACACCTGCAGCATATCTACGTTTTATTCTGCGTGTGTGCTCAAGTGTTGATGTGTGCCCGGTGCAGGATTGTAGAAATGGCTGTGTCAACCCAGTGAGAATGCAGATGCTACATTGTCCGTGCGGGGCTTTTCAGACAGAAAAATAAATACTGGGAAAGGGGAGGAAAGCAAGTCTGTTTGAAGTCATGGAGCTACAAAATGGAGCTGAGAGACAGATGAACCATCCTGTTTCAGAAACTTGAACGCACCCTTGTTAAGGACCAGTAATATGTTTGTGTGTGGCAGCAATAACACACTTCCAAGACTTGGCTCGGTTTGTTCACATAAGCCTGTGTAACTCTACACACCTCTCTGATGATGTCAGATTAGCATTAAGCATGAGTTTGGGCCTGTGTTTATATGTGCTAACGTGCGTGTGCGTGTGTGTATTCACTGTGTCCAACAAGATGTCTGGTATTGTTTTTTAGGCAGTAAGAGAAATGTAAACAGCGGAAGGTAGTGGCTAAGGGAGAGTTGAACAGCAGAGGCATTTCTTGCGTGGGTATCCATGTATGCATGTGTGTGTGTGTGGTGGAGGGAGGATGACATCAGCGGCTGGACAGAGAGCAGGCAAAGGGGCTCTGGTCAGTGTGAAAGTCGAAGTCTGTCACACAGACGTCTGACTGCACGCCACGCTCACAACAGAGCACTCAGCCACTGGCAGAGCCTCGAGGGCTAGCTGACGGTGGTCTGCCAGAACCTGTCAGCTCCGTGGCAGCTTAAATGTTTCAGCTCAGGAGTCTGGAAAGAGAAAAGTAACATTCACAGCAAATGTTGGCATTGAATTTCTACATGAAAAGGTTTCCATCTCAGCTTCATGGCCTTGCTGAAAGTAAATGGTGTGTACTTTTCTATGGTAAATTGAACATTTAAGGTTAATTAGAACGTATTTGATCAGAGTTTTCTCTTTTAAGTAGATTTTAAATTAGCTCAATTTCATTTTAAACAGACCCACTCCCTAAAGGAAACCAAAGAAAAACCGGAATATAGTTGAGTGGTAAATCCCTATAATCTGCAGCGTAGTTTTGTGTCCTGAGCAGCAGCATGCACATGACTGTGTGCCAGGCTAGTTTGGATGCTGCCAATTCCTGCAATGAGACATACAGAAATGCCCACCTGTTTCCCATCCTTCAGTTTTCATATTCATAAATACCAGATTGTCCTGGGATGAGTGCTCAATTTGTACGCGTATCAGTTTTTGTGGAATAAAAATTCTGCCTTTTCTACAACCTATCATTTAAATCACAGTCTAGACAGTCATCTTTTCTATTTGTTGCCAAGTTTTTTTTCCTCAAGAAGTTCAGCCACTGCACTAGCTGCCTGCTTCTGTTGCATTTGCGGCATCTGCAGGGTGGCCGAGTAATTAGTAGGTAATGTCAAGGAGGAAGCACCCATAACTGTGCGGGAAGTATTGTTCTGAAGCTGAAGCAGTATTTTGAACTCATGGGTGAGGGCAAGTGTAAAGAATATTCCCAGCAGGGATCAATGAAGTATCACTGTTACAGTAGTGTTTCATTAAGTATTTTGGTTGGGACCACTAGCAAGGAACAGGGCCCAAGAACAGACAGAGGAATGATGAAATTTCCCTCAGGCCAAAGCACATTGGTGCTTTCTCCCTCCATGAGAGGAGGTGGTCCTTGCTTTTTCTGTAGTTTGCCTTTGATCCCCGTCTCTCTTCTTTTCCTATGATTCATCTTACTGGCACGGACAAAGACTGCCCTTCCAACAAACGCAGCCGCTGCCTTTCAGGCCAAGCGTCAGGCTGTTGAGCAAAGGAGACAACAGGAGAGGAGCATGGAAGCAGGGAGGACAGAGAGGACAGAGGAAGAGAGGAGAGCATGCAGTTTCACCCACTCCGGAGGTCCTCGGCAGCCCCCAGCTTTCAGTACCCTACCTCCAGAAGACCTTATTCAGAGACTCACCTAATGAACACTCCTGCCCTCATTCAGCCCCACAATGGAGCCCTCCACTGCCATTGAGCCTGCTCACAATGGAGAACATCGCTCCAATTAAACCCCAGAGACAATGAGCTGGGGTAGGTGAAGGGGTAGAGGTGTGTGTGTGTGTGATATGTGTGCGTACGAGGGGTCGAGCTGGGGGGTCAGCAGGGTAATGAACAGACCCAACCTAGCGGATCTCTTCGGAGGTCCACTGAAGTGCTGTTGCCTCTGATGTGCTATTTGGATCAGTAAGAAGCAATTAGGTGCCCATTCCCAGCACATCCCAAACCCTTGTCCTCCCCCCAGGCACGTCTAGTGTGTGTGTGTTTGTGTGTGTGTGTGTGTGTATGTGTGTGTGTGTGTGTGTGTGTGAATGCATGTGTGCGTGCATGTGTGTGTGCATGTGTGTAAGTGAGTGTGTGTTT
>JAQNCA010000025.1:17624444-17636908 GCA_029783725.1 Acanthurus tractus
AAAAAGCTTTCACACAGGCAGGCAGCTCGTCTAAAGTTGTCAGTTATAAAAGATCTTAAAGCAGATTACTATTAAATCATTATTATAATTTTTTGTAGTTGCTTTCTATAATTTTCAGTGGTAAAAATTAATCATTAGAGTCCACTAAAAAAGAAACAAATAACTAATGAAAAAGGAATGTAGTTTTGCCATGTTGCTTAGTGTTTGTTTGCTAAGTGCAGTTAGCATTTTTAATTTGTTTGTGTAGCATGTTGGTTAATAAATGGCAGTAAGTGACACAGCATTAGCGGTTGTGCTGATGCAAACTCTTTATTTCTTGACATTTCAGCTCTACAAAGGAGGATTTGGTTTCATTGTCTGGGATTGACTTTTGAATTTGTGACAAACCAAACCTAGTTTGCCCAGGTTCTGTTTGATTTTTGGAAGGTGTACAGACAACTCTCTGTGTAGAAGAGAAATGTGAAAACACCTCTTTAGTGGCAAACTCTTCACAATTAAAGGTCAGGATATTCAAGGTCAAACATTTAAAGTAAATGAACATAAGAAAAAATTTAGGGTAAAAACATGTTTTTAAGTACGATATGCTATTATTTGGTTTTTGGTTTTTATGTGTTTTTTTGTAAATTGGAAAAAAAATCTTTTAAAGGTCACAGACCACATATTATGATGGCACCCCTTACAGTCATCTCTCTTAACAGCAAATAAGAGCATTAACAGCAGCTTCAGTGGTTTGTCTGTGTCCTTCTCGCACATTGTTGGTCACCTTTGTTATGACAGAGGCAAACACACAGTCATTGTACAGATGTGACAAAGAAAACAGACTTGAGAAATTAAATTTCATTTGGATTAGATTAGATTTCAAATGCGATTGAAAGACCTCCAATGTAGACACACTTCAGGGTTCGTAGCCTTGATTTTTGGTTGAAAGTTTTTGGCTAGTAGACAGCTTTACTTTTTATATGGTCATAGCTTTGACTGAAATTAAGGACAGACTTCATCTCTAAGGATAGTTAAGGCTTTTGTTACAGGAATTTTGTAGTTAAAGTTAAGGCGGCTGAGGCACAAAGATGCAAAAAGTATCTGTACAATACATTCAGCATACAAAAATAACCAGGAGACCTCTGGAGTTATAGTTGACATGAGGAGTTATTGCTTTGGTCACAATGTCAACAGCACTTGAAATGTGTTGGAGCAAACACAAGCAGCCAAAGCTGACCAATCATAGTTCTTGTGATCTCCACATAGTGTCTTTGTGGCTCTATCCCGGCTTGTGGTTGTTTGCTGTTGAGGTTTTTTGAGCCAGTGTAAGTCTTTTCCCATGTCACATTACTGTAAGAGTGCAAGAACAATATTTCAAAAACAGGCAATTTGGTTGTATATCTACGTATTTTTTTGTGTGTTTCACAGTCATGGTCACTAACGTTAAGTAAGTTCCTTCTCTGTACTGCAGCTGGCTCCCTTTTTTTCTTCCCTCAGCTCAAGGAAGAGAAAGAGTTGTCTTCCCTGCCTAAAGCCCAATCTCAATCGCTCTGTCTACTGGTTTGAACCCACCAACCCTCCCCTCTCCAGATAGCTGTCTGTTCTCACCTACTCTGAGCAGGGATCTAATTGAGGGCAATCATTCAGATAAAAAGCTCCCTACAATGATGCTGCTGTGCTTATGTGTACATGGGTGTTTGTGTACATTTATGTGTGTGTGTGAGTGGGAGGAGGGTTGGGGGTCCTCTTTTGCCTCTGTCACCATCCCCACCACCTCTTTTCCTCTCTCACTCTCTCTACTACCATTAAAATGCCATGCCGCTCTCTCGACCCGTCTACCCTGCTATCCCCCCCCCAACAAGCCTTTTGTATGGCACAGAGAAGAGGTACTGAGGCCGAGAGAGAGTGACAGAGAGAGTGAGAGAGAGCCAGCTCCTGTTGTTGTCTGGTTGTCTCAGACCTCTGGGAGCGCCTCCTTAACATCAGGAGGGCCGGGGTGCTTCCAAAAGCGCTCCACTTTTCACTCCTCTCTGCTGTCCTCTTAGCCCCCCAGCCACCCTGACCCCACCCGATTCTGACCCATATCGGTGACTTGTGTTTTTTTTATTGCCTTCCTAGAGTAATATAGTCATTTGGTGCCTTTTCTGATTTTCTAATTTTGTCCCTTTTCTGTATCTTTGGATCATTTACATTTACTTTAGTTTGTAATTCTTCAAAAAGGTGTCTCTGCCTCTTCTACAAAGGTTTTCTCATGGTATGATTTTCAATTTAATTTAAAGTCTCTCAATTGTTTTCAAAGTTGTGATCCCTAAATCCCCTATTTTTTTAATATATTAAACTCTGTAAATCAAACTGTTAGTAATAGACACCCACAGCATAGAGGTCTGCTACAATGACACTGTGCACCCATAAAATATGCGCAGTGATTGCAAAGCCCTCCATGTGAAGAGCGCCCCACCATCCCCTCTCTCTGTCTCGTTCCCTCTGTTTCTCTCTCCATTCACCCAGTAAGAGCCAGTGATGGTGTCATTGTGGTGTGACTGGTGGTGTGACCCCACTGAGCAGAGGGACACGGTGGCGGTGGTGGAGGTGAGGGGGAGGTCTGGAGAGGAAAGCAGAGGGGGAGCTCAGAGGGTAATAGGGTGGGACAGGCTGTTGTCGAGTGATCCAACCCCACTTGGCACCACTCTGCTCCCCATAGTGTCTGTATCCCTCTCAGGGTTCTTCTCAATTCACTTTCAGTTTTATTTAAGAAGTTTTATCAGCATGAGATCATTTTAGCATTTCTCCCATGTGTTCTGCTGTGTTTCAAGGTGTTTTCATTGCTTCAAAACACCAATGTATTAAATTTTGACAGCTGAGTAGTAGAGCACAGCTTTTATACAATAATCATGATGACCTGTTATTAAAAATGCAAAGAACATTCAAAATTTAGACCAAACATTCACTTATTGCTATATTGGAACTTTTTAGATAACTAAAATTCAGTTTAGAGCAATATTTATTCACTTTACCTACAAAACAGTAATTACCTCTGGTTTTGGTAACATTTTTGCTTTGGATTTAAATTGCCTTTATAAGCAGAGGGATTCACAGGAATAGATGCAGTATGTAATCCATTATTTCTTTTTTTAATAGCAGTCAAATACTGTTCACCATCCCACAGCCCCATCAGAGCTAAGTGAAGCAAACTAAGTGAAGTCAGTCCTGATTGAAATGAGTTATCAGTTTTAGCAAATCTCATGTGTTCAGGAAGTTTTTTCCAAAGGCAGGGAGCGTGAAAACTGCTTCACCCTGCTCACTTTGGTTCCTGATAATATGAAGTATACCTGTTCCACATGACCTCATTGGCCTGAATGCCTCAGAAGGTACAGTTAAATCAGAGATGTTTTTGGGAACCAGACCATTATGTCCTTTATACACAAAAAAGATTTTAATTGTATCCTTTGAAATCTTAAGGATGAAGTCTACCTCCTTCTCTCCCAATCATAGTAACTCCCTGCCCTTTTTTTCCTCTAAACACCCTGATGATGTTTAATGTCTCTCAGAGGTGCTGCTGCATTGCCCTCAACTCTCCCTTCACGGCTCTTGGCACTTTAGACTCTCAGGGATCAAAGGCCATTTCTTGACCCAGGATCCTCTGACTTTGTGTCTTCCTGTTCTCCATCGGGTTCCTTCTCAGACACTGTGAAGTTATTCCCTGGTGACTGTAATGTTCACTTTACTTTGTGTGTTTGTGTGTGCCTTATGTGTACATCAAGTCGTGAGTAAGTGAGAAAAAGAGAAAATGAAAAGGTGGAATCCTAAGCAATCTAAGGTAAGGGCCACTTTGGGAGTTTTATTCTGTATTTACTTACATTATAGTTGGCAAACGAAGGAGCCACTAAGTAGAGCTGAATGCTATTTCTGCTTTGGCTCTAATGTGATTTGGAGCTCTGGCTTGTATTTGCTGTCTGTGGGTGGCTACTGTACTTGTAATGTGGTTTTGTGTATGTGTGTGTGTATGAGTGTGTTTGGCACTGTGGGCTGGTAAGCAATCTAGTGAGAAGACCCCTCTCCAGCATCAATTAAAGTCACCCGCTCTCTCCACTGGTTTCTGTCACCCAGGTTTACCCAACTCTGTACTGCAGCCAACACATAAGCAGGGAAAACATTAACATAAGTAAGCCCTCTACTGACAAGTCTCTCCCTCTCTATTTCTCTCTCTTCTCATATTGCCCTCTTTTCCACATTCTCTTTGTTTTTTTCTCTTTTTGCAATCTCTCCCTTGTCTCTCTTTGACTCTCCAGCCTTCTCTCTCTGTCTCTCCAGTAGGGAAAACATCATTGTCATGGAGAGAGGGATGACAACAATGAAGCGGCTGCAAATCACACTGATTGTTAGTGCTGGACCTGGTGGATGGGGAGAGGGCTAATGTAATTGTCCAGGCTCTTGTCACTGTTGATACAGGCTCTTCAGAAGGCGGGGTGATTTAGCTAAAAGCTATCTCTAGGCCAAGTAATTAGACACACCATTCAGGGTGGCATTAGCCTGAGCTGCTGCTGCAACTGTGTCCCTTGCACTGTGTGTGAGCACACGCACACAGACACACAGACACACACACACACACACACACACACACACACAAACATGTATCGCAAAGCCTTATCATGCCACTCTGGGTGTTATTCAAACCATTAGCAGGGAGCATGGTGTTCTAGGCTGGGAACAAGTGTGCGTGAATTTTTGTGTGTTTATATGTGAGAGAGAAATTCATGCACCTGGCTCTATCTGCTTGTGTGCACTTGCCTGTTGTTTGCCTATATGTATCATCGCTGTTTCTGCCAGCTGACACGGGCTGTCTAAGATCGAGTTGAGGTAGTGCAACACACTTGACTTTCCTAAAGCATCCTGTTTTCCCCATCTCCTGCTGTGACTCCATGCTCTCCTATTAAATCAATTAAAGCAATCCAACACTCTGCTCAAAACAGACAGGGCAGAGTAGAGCAGGCACTGTGCCCCCCTGTTCAACGTGTACTTCAGTGGCATTCTAACCTAAAACCCATGGGAATTGGACTGAAGTGTGTTGGATTGTTTAGCCATACTCACTCGAGGATAATGTCTTCTGTAGAGGCCCGTTTTCATTTGAAGCCTTGAGATGAATAACAGTATGTCAATTCTGATTTCTTCTTTTTTTTTTTCTTAACAGTTGTGTGGTAAATACAGATTATTTTGAGCTTAAATTTCATATATTGCCCAACAGAATTTTTTTTTTTTTACCATCTGGTGTAACAGTCGATTCAATTTTGTATCAATTTGTAATGCCAAGTGATATAAATAAAACTAAATTTAAACACATACACTCACAAAATGAGGCATAGTTGGTGACTTTATGAGGGATATGGATAAAGAAATACGTAATCATGGCCAGTGCATGGATGAGGTACTGGTCCATGATATTTTGTCTTCCTCTCCACCACTCTGCCAAATCAGTGTATTTATGAGGAAGAGAGGAATGAGAAAGCACATGATGTAATGGTGACACACATCAAGTAACGTCATCTAAATCTTTTTTCTTCTACTGTGACCTGTTTGTGTGCTTCACTGGTCCACATCACCCACAAAAGTGACAGAGGAAAAGGACAACAAGGAGCATGCTGAGGGCGTAAATGCCTCAAGTTAATGTATTTATAGTGTTTATTTGTTGTTGTTGTTCTGTTCACTCTCATCTCTTAAATCAGGTTGTTAGGCATATAATATGTCCCTCCTGTCTGTCATTAGTAAGTTTCTAAGGTTACTGTATGTCATTCAGTTCAGCTGCTCTTGTTTTTATCATGTTTTGAGTTCAGTTCTGTTTTGGTGACCTTTTTAGAGCTTAATATATTAAATGAGCTCTTCTGCTTCATTCTTCCTCAAGTTTTGGTGAAAAAACACGTATAATTTTAAAATCCAAAAATCTGTGTCCCCTAATCTTTTCCTAAAATACATACACGTGTTGCTTGATCTTACCCAAATTCATACCCTGATATTAATTTTTACTCAGATTGATGATTTGTTAACAAACCACAGCCTGATCTAAACATGCATTTTTCACCAATGTGATGTCTGTTCAGATGACAGCCATGAAGACTCTCAAATATTTGGCTGTCCCAGGTGTCAACACACAATAAAAAAGTGTCAACTACTTTGTAATTCTAACAGCCATAAAAAAGACTGGTAGCAATGCTGGTGAGTCAGCTTTACCCTACAGGCATCCCTGCATCCGGATGGCCTGAGGGAGGTTTGTGTTTAAGTTAAGGCCAAATGGAAAGCACTAAAACTCCCTCCTAAAAATCATTCCCCTTCTCTCTGTTTTCCACCGTTTGCCCCTCTCTCCTCTCTCCCCCCCTCTCCTCCTGCTCAGCTCCCTCTTTATGGGGACACCGGACTCCCTGACAGTTTGTTTTAAATTTGACCGTGCAGATGTTTCTCTGGGTGACTGACTTTTATAGTTTAGAAAAGATTATATCAGCTTTCCCTAAGATTGTGTTACTGTATTTAAAAATGACTGGAAATCGAAACAGGAGGATGGGGAGGAGGGGCTGTGCAGAGGGAAAAGCGGGAGGGAGAGAAGAAGGAGTTTGTACTGTAGGTCTCTAAATCCTGGATCTCCATCTTGGTCTTAGCAGCACAGACTGGACAGGGAGTTGCTGGGGAGGATAAAGGATAAAGGAGGGAGATGGAAATCAGGGAAAGGAGGTTAGAGTTCACAGCAGCCAGGTTTGGCTTATTGCATTAGACACAGATTCTTTCTAATTTCAAAGGACAACACCAGCGTTAAATTTGAGGATATTAGTTTTTGATAGGCAGCTGGGGCAAAGCACACAGTGAGAGGGCGGGTGAGGAGGACAGGGTGAGTCCTACATTTTCACATTACAGGCCACATACCCAGATGGACACTCCTCTTCTCGTCTGTTCCTGAAACGTTCAAAATGTGTCTTTTTGTGAGGTCTGTCTGCTGACTCCCCCCTCCTTTTTTTCTGATAACTAGCATAAGACCGCTGTAAACTGGTATTAAGAAGGTGAAATTATACTTTTTGGATTTCAGGCTTGTCTGTCAAACAGTTATCAACTGTTTTCTATCTACTTTTAAGAAGACTGGAATGACAAAGCAATCCTAGCTGTGATAGCTGTGAAGCTATAATTCAACTGATTCACTGTAGTTTAAAGGATGCATTTCAATGTCTTCCACTGGGAAACTGGTTGTACTTTCTCTAATGGCCCAGCAGAAGATGTGGAAAAGAGAAGGTTAAAAGTAAGAGGCTGACAGACTTGAAGTGAAAAATGCACATAGTTTATCTGTAATCTTTATATCGGACAATCTCCCCCTTCCGTCTCATTGTCGGGATAAATCCATTCAGTCATTCATCCACGTTCTTACAAGGGCAAAACCCATCAGAAGCAACTTCTAATGTTTCCTTATGAAAATATTCAGAATAGCATCAGTGAAAGTAATTGAAAGATTAAAGAAATGGAAGGCGGCCATTAAGTCTGGCTCATTCTGTAGTTCCTGACGATTTTAATGAGAGATGAAGAAAGGGTGATGTGGAGGTTTTCTTCACAGGTTCGGCCTGTTTGTTTAACAGAGAGCTCGGGTTACATTCATTAAACCACAGGCTGCTGCTCCACTGTAAGGGTGTAATGCATACGTTATCAGACTGCGTGGCAGAAACAGTTTTGTACTTGACTGTGTCTCGTCTGGCTGCCTGTGTGGTGCACTGGCTGACTCCTTGCTTGCAGGTTCAGTGTGTATCTGATAAACCCAAGTGGCTTACAGAAAGATCAAAAGAAGAGGCATGGATTTTAAAAATAAAAATGCCTTTTCAGGGTTTAAAAATAGCCTCAGCAAGGCCTTCATCAGAAGGAGTAACATGGGACAACAATGCTGATTCTCCAATAGCAGCTCAGCAGCATCGCTACCCGGGGTTATATAAAATTAAGGTTAATTATCCATTAGTTCCAGTTGAGGTTTGGGTGCATACCAACATCAAAACTGCTCTTGCCATTGGTCCTATACTTACTTGACAAAATGAGAGGAAATATGGCTTAGCGCTGGTAATTTTGTTACTGTGGTGACCCGCAACTGCTGAGGAAATGCCAAGGTAATGCTGAAGGACAAGACAATGACTACACAAACTGTGGTGGACTTACTGGCTCCCTGACTGAGCTGCTGTCTGACTGACCTAACTGGTGGGCAGTAAGCAGTCTGACTAATTCACATTGGTGAATCACCACTTCCTCCTTTCTCCCTGCTTCTGGGTTATGATTGGTCACTTACCCTTTGAGTGTGTGTGTGTGTAATTTAATTCTCGTCAGAGTTTTCTTTTCTCAGTACTAAAGACCAGGGTTTGCATCCCAAGCCCTCTTGGTGATTTTGGCAACAAAAGTGCTTTGGTTGGGGTTAGGATAAGATCATGTTAGTTAAATTTTAACAAAGTAAACCCTTTCTGTCTCATGCTTCAAGTCATTTTTGACTCTGTATTTAACTGAGACCACATCTTTCTTCCACCATAACATATGTGCACCTAAACATCGCCATACAAAGTAAAATGATACTTTTCTATTACAAGTGGACATTGAAATGTATTTGCATTTGCAGTATATAGGGATAACATAAACAAGACAGAGTTGAAATCTCCCCTTTTTCTTTGATTTGACTTATTTCTCCAAACCACCAAAGAAAGAAAGAAGAGAAAAAGTATTATGCAGGAGTTAGTTGTGCCACCACCTCTTCACTTCCTCCTGCCTTTTGCTCCTTCTGGAGGCGGCAAAGATTGGTAGTTTGCAGTAATGTACATGTAGAACCCAACATGATTGTCTTGAAAAAGATGAAAGGGCATCCCTGCCTTGAACTTTGAGTGGCTTCCATCTTTTTATCATCTCCCTTTCTGTTCGACCCTCCAGGCTACTCAGAGATGAGGAAGATGGCAGGGGAGACAAAGAGTCTGTACCTCCACCACCTCGCCTTCCCTTTGTAGCGCTCTCTCCATCACTGTTAGTCACACATGATTATGCCCTGTCGACTGCCGACCAAGTGTTGCTATTTGCCTGTAATAGCATGACAATCAGTGTCAATCTGTGCTGGGCTCCAAATGTTGTTCACACTGTGTGTCCTTTGAATATGTGTTTTACATATGGTTAGCATACACTGAAGTCGCCTTGTCTCCACTCTGTTGATCCTGTTTATACCTCTATTTAATGTATAAGAAGCTGTATGTATATACTGTTAATAATGATATACATTTTTACATATAAATACCTACTTGGCACAATATTGTAGCGTACATCTAAAGGGTAAACAATTGACTGTCTGCTCTTGTCAAATCAGTTATGTTTCATTGGGGGGATGTTGTTTTAAATTGTTTTCCGCGTTTGACACCAAAGATGAGAATGAGATGAGGGTTAAGAAAGAAAGAACTGACAGGGGCGATGTAGAAAAGAGAAAGAAAAGGAGACAAGGCAGTGAGGGATCAGCATTCATCTCCCTTAAGTGTTCCTGCTTCACCTTTAATCTATGGAAATATATGGAGCAGATGAAGTATAATTATAAGGTGGACTTTGACCATTAAAATCTCTCAAGTGCTTGTTTCAGGAGGGGCCAGAGGGACACTGGGCAGTAATCAGTACGAGTTCACTTCGCTGATGATGGGGAGGGAATTAATTTACCCTGGAGAAAAACAAATTAAGGCTCTACTCAGCCCGGCGCTCTGTCACACAATAGCATATATAAATATTTTATCTTGGGCGATCCAGGTTAGCAAAGGTTTAGTACATCTCTATTTTCACAAGGGCCGGCTCTCCATGCTGTGGCCTCCGCTCCACTCTCCTCCCGATGAGTGCCTGCTGTCCTCTCCTTCACCTCCCTGTCTTCCTCCTTTCACTTTTCTCCCTGACTTCTCCATCTTTCAGCCGTGTCTTTCTCACCAACGTCCCTTATTTCTCCGCTCGCACCTTCCTCTTCTTGAACTTTCACTATTTCTCTTCCACCTCCTCCAGTCGTTAAATACAGAAATCTAAATACTCTTTCTGAGGACTTGCATGGCTTCAATGTCTTAATCCCCTCTGACACAGACGTATCACTTGTTGAAAGACAGTGTAGAGAACACCGTGAAAAACAGGATTCAGCTGACACAGTTGAAAATGTCACCGTGATTTATGGACCTGCGTATAAATCAAATTTGGGGCTGCACTGTATTACAGAAACAACCTACTTTTCTTATTTGAAATGGAGCACCAATCCTGGTAGATGTTTTGGATTGCAATAAATTTACCCTGGCAAAAAATATGGGGTTTGTTATTTTAGCTTCCTTTTTCACTTGCTTTCCAATGGAACAATAAAAAATAAGAGTGTGTCATACTATATTATAGGAAATAGAATAATACTGTAAAATAGCTTTCCACTGAATTGGACCTTACTAAAACTGCTGCTTGTAAAGAAATACCTTCAGTTATAGGTCCCCTGAATGCATCTTGTAGCCCACTGTTGGGTAGGTGCAGTATTTAACAAATTAATAATAATAACTGCTCTGTTTATTACAAAATAAAGTAAATTTTTGTTAATACAAGTAGAAGTTAGCAATGTAACTAGAGACTGGTGACCTGTTCAGGGTTCTTTCAGCTTCTCCCCCAGTGCATGTTGGGATAGAGTTGCATATGAATGGATAGTTGGATGTTTTCTCAACCTTTTATTAAACACTGCTTCACTTTCTGTGACTGGTGGCGGTATTTAACTAAATACTGTAGATTTACGTATTTACGTATTTAAATGCTTATATAAAAATTTAAGGTGTTTGTACATGATTTGGGTTATTAGACTTAATACTTATACTACACAACTGGGTAATACTGGAAATATTACTATCTACTGTTAAATTTATATTATAATCAAAGTTAAGATTCACAGTGTAAAACAAATGTAAATATAAGCACCTTGACAAAATGTGACAGTAAAATGCTACTCACTCATAACAATCTCATTAGCATAACTAGGTTAATATATACTTACAAAGTACTTACCAACTTACTTACATACCTGGCAGGTTCTTTTTCATAACAGTAGTTTTACTTGGTGTTACAGCTGCTTTTACCCATGTGAAGGATTTCAACACTCTGCATAGCAACCTCTGCTGAAGTTACTCTGGTATTAAAATGAGCCTAGCACGTGTTGTTGTGCTGATATCATGTTGTTTTTTGTTGTCAACATTATGAAGCAATTAGAGCCACAGCAGGCCAGTAATGACTGCAGTGCGGAGGGGAGTACATGTGGGCAGGGCGACACCCGGTGTGAAAATCAGCACGCGCCCATGCTCCGTGTCCCGCCTCGCAGCAATGAGGCTCGTGCTGTAATGAGACGGGTTTAATGGATTTATACTTGTTGAGGATTCCTGTGTCCATACGCTCTTGGCTTTGCTGACTGGTTTTGACAGTAATAGTTGGTGAGCTGCCTTTATGTTAACAGGAACCATAAAGAGAGAGGAAACAATGCATCTCCTTTTCACTGGTTTCCCACAGGCATGGTGAAAACAGGTAGCTCAGGCCCACACAGATGCTTTGCATTGAAAAAGATAATGTAGGATTGGTTTGAAAATGAACATTTGAAAATACATAGAAACAAAATTGTACAACGAAGGCGATTTTCTCACTTTTCTTTTTTGGACACATTTTTTCAAATAAGTTCTCTAGATGTAAAACAACATTTAAGGTTAAATTCAGTCAGTTGTGAGTTAACACCACTTTTGTAGATGCAGCATAAAAATTAACATGCAGTGTGTAGATGTATTATAGAGGAAAAGCTAACACATTCAACTAAAAATATATTACTTTTTAAATATTTTTTGGGTTAACATGCCTTTTTATGTGCCAGTCTTAACAAACAATGTGAACTAATGTAACAACTACCCTGTTTATTTGTTTTATATTGTTTATAAACCCTCAAAAAATAAAGATAAAAAATTTAAAAAGGCAGGGGTTCATGAAAACTGTACTATTTTATTGTGCTGATTTTTAGGGATGTTATGATCTAATTTTTTCCTTCCTGATAGTGATTCCAATACCTGAATTTAGCATATCTTCTGATAACAAAACATGTTTTCTCTGTCTGGCAGAGACGTGTATGTCCTGAATTATTCATTTTAAGAAAAAAGCAAAGAGGAAAGTTGATAATATGCCTTTTTATATGGTCAGACACTCCTTTATCTCATCCAATAAGGAATGATAAGGATGTGCTTTGATTACCACGTTACTTACTCTTTATAAATAGTGACCACCACATTCAAATAATTGTTGAGTTATGATAGCAGGTTCCTGTTTCTAATAAATGAAGTACTTGGCATCAGATTAGTGCATTAACTTGTGTAATATAGCTGATAACTGATCCAGCTTTTTTGGCAGTATCGAAGGCATTTCCAATACTGGTTTCTGTATTTGATAAGCCCTATTTGTTTTGGTAAATGTTAAATGCCTGATGG
>JAQNCA010000025.1:17637008-17651638 GCA_029783725.1 Acanthurus tractus
ATTTGCTACAACTTCATCTTAACTTGGCCTACAATTCTGTCAATAAGGCTTTGAATTTAGAGGAAGAATTCTTGGCTCTGGTTGCTTGTAATTCCTTTTTGATCCAACCTTTTCAGACTGAGCTACTCACCAGCTGTCACTGAGTCACAGTGTCCTCTCCTTTGTGAATCAATAAGCTAATTTATTGTTAATATGTCCATTGATCAAGTGTCCTCTGGGGACAGATGGAGAAACAGCGCTAAAGCCTAGTTCAACTAAATCCCTAAGTAACATCACATCAAATAAATACCATCAAATTACCATTGTGAGCCTTGCCATTAATCAGAAGGAATAGATTAAAGCCTCTTTAGGAAACAATATTGTTACTGCTGAATTTTATGTCTAACTGTGTAACGGTTATTATTAATGTGTAACTATGTGTAATGTGAGGCCATTAAAGGAATGTAAAAGATATTAAAATACTTTTTATAATTAAGGATTATTTTTACAGTTTTGTCTTAATTTCAAGCTGGCCTGTGTTGAAAATATGTGATTTTGTGTTTCCACATGCATTCATAGTGGCTAACAAACATGTCAGCATTTATATCACATTTGACCCAAATATCCTGTCTCCCAAACCTCATTGGATTTGAACAAATCACATCAAAATGAAAACCCCGGCTACAAAACCATGAGAGCTTATTGAGTTAACAAGTCAAATTCTCTTTTTCCTCCCAGCTCACCACTCGCAGGCTGAGGAGACTTTCAGGACAAAAGAAACATTTAGTGTCTGCTTGTTTATTCCTGTGCTCACTCTGTATTTATTCACTCCTGTCACTCATCTTTTTTTTTTCCTCTCTCCACCTTGCTCTCCCCTGCGGCTTTCTCTCATACACAGGCAGTGTGATGGCGCTGCAGCGGAGAGAGAAAGATCTTGGTGACCATCTGAAACCAATTATGGCGGCGCTGCAGCCACCCAGAAACTCAGTGACGGATGGGGATCTTGTATTTATAGCTTGGGTAATTGGCAACACTCAAGACACACACAAACACACTCACACACACGCATGCAAGCATGCACGCACGCATGCACACACACACACGTAGCACACGTAACATGCATACACAAGAAAGTACAAAGAAATAGACACTTTAAATGTACACACATGAGGGACGGTTTATGTTTACGGTCAGAGATAGACACACATGCACAGGCCTCACAGGCAGCAGAAAAGGTGCACGCTCCCTCAGTACATGTCTGACTTGCAGGCAAAGTGACACAGCCAGTGTATGAATCAAAGACCTTTGTCATGGGAAGACAAATAAGGCTCAAGGATGGCCTGAGAGACATGTTTGTGTTTTCCACGGTCTAATCAGAGATGATGTTTACAGCCGATACTGCAGCCGGGACAGAGGTTGTACATCTCAGCTATCTGTCTCGGCCTGTCAGCGCGTCAAACCTGCATGTGAAAACATATACAAAACACATCTGCCTCTTGTTAGGCTCCATAAATGGCTGCCATGTGGTCTGCTGATAAATAGGCCAGTCTATTTATTGGAGCACAACAAATTGGCTACAAACACTGACAAGGAATTGAAGAACTATAAATATTGCAACGTGATGAAATCTTTAAACTTGCAGCAGGTATTTTACAAGAGTCCCACTCCTTTGGCTTTTTATGTAGTTGAAGGTATTTCTTTTGACGCTTTCTTCTTTCACACACCGCCTTGTTAATAGGTGGGGGGGACAATGGCACTCTCACACTAAGCAAGTCCAGGGCTGAGTATGTGTGTGTGGAAAGCTTGGCCGCAACTAAGCTGAGCAGATCCGCCACTTGAGAACGATAAAGAGCCCTGTTACACCCGAACTCTCAGAAAGACGTAACCAGAAATTCCTGAATGAATCGGCAACAGACAAGCCCTAAACCCCGTGTAATTACATATTTGGAGTTTATCAGGGTTTATGCGAAAATGCACAAGTTTCCCTTCCCTGGTGGTCCTTAAACACATCCATATGTTTCCATTTCTGCTCCTCCCTCTGCTTCCCCCCCTTTTTTTATCTTCTACCTTCTATTTTCCCTCCATGAAAAATGGCTGTGGCGTACAGATGGATGATATGACCCGTTGGAGTGGTGTTTTCCTATTGTTAAGTTGTTGTTGACTCTCTAGACTAACAGTGGGACGGATCCAGTTTGGTGTTTTGGAGTGTGTCAAGGCCATCAGCGCTGGGCCAGAGCTCTTGGTGGAACTGTGTGCAAACAGAGGAAGCCGCAGCCTGTCCACATCGCACAGACTGGAACACACACACAAATCTGGGGAGGCCTTCTATCGTGTGTGGGCCAGTTTTTTTCATTTCTTTTCCTCCCTGTCTGCCTCTCTCTCTCCTTCTCTCTCTCTCTCCTTGCTTGAGAAAACTGATCTGTTTTAAAACACGTGCTAAATATTACCATATTTACATTTTCCTGTTTCAAGAAGGCAGCAAAGGGGGAGTGTGTGGTGTGGATTTTTCTTTTCTTTTTTTTTTTTTTTAGTGGAAAGGTCTCAGCCCGGGGTTAGGCTCTGTTTGAAACTTTAAACCTTTTTCATGCTTATTTGTTTTATGATTCTGCAGGGCACTGTGTTTACACTAAGAGTGCAACATCTGGATTAGATAATTTGTTGGGAATTAACTGAGCCCGTATGCTTATCGACCTCATCTGATTACATCTGCTTGATGTTTGGTGCTTTTTTCAGCATTCATTATTTTTATTCGCCTCACCAGTGTTCAGTTTTTTAGCTGCACATTTCTGTTTGATGTGTTTTAAGACAAATGGAGGCTTAACATCGCACAGCATTAACCTTGCCTCAAATCAGCAGCAGGCCCTCCATCCACTGGCTCATCTCTCCAGTGGCAGCATGCTGGCCTTTCCATAATAGCTTATTCCCAGTTAAAACTGAGAGGTAATGTTTGACTTTCCAGTGACGCAAGTGGACATGTCAGCAACAATTGTTGCCACAGTTGTAAGAGGAAACATGAACTGATTAAATGCTCAACTCCTCTCAAAGACTAATCTTGAGTATGATTATGTTAGTTGATTATGAAAATGCCATAACAACAGTTCAAAGAATATAATTATATGTGAGAAACTGGTGACTTAGTGATTTTTAAGCACCTATCGTTGCTAAGGAAAGATCAAATTGTCACTGTCAGAATCACATTAGGATTGTGTTTATGTTTTATTCTTGTAATAAATTTCTTGTAATTTTAACAGTAACAGTATTTGTCCTTCCAGTTTACATTCTTCTCTTGTTCCTCCCACTATTATTTACCATTTTCTCTCTGTCTTAAGCTGTGTTTATATCCAAAGAATCTGGAACATTTAGTCCCAGAAGCTACTGCTTAATGAATTAGAAGGTCTGCTGTTGTCTGCATTACAACACGGTCTTCACACGGTACCACAAAGATAAGGCAAATTTGTCTTAGGTATGAAAAGCCCATGTCATGTTCGTGCACAGCTAATGTTTCAAAAGGTGTGCTCTCTTCTGTTTGTCAGGGTTCGTGTATCAAAGAACAATAAAAAAAAATGGTTGAGATCTTTAAATATGGGGGCTGAAATTAAAGGGAACATTGGGCAAATGCATCGTCTGCAGATAAATTTGTATGAAAGTTCATATTGTGAATGAAGATTCGTCCCTTTGGTCACAACGACTGTGAGCAAATTTGAGGTGAATGCTCGCCACTCTGAGTTTGGTATATATATGCGGTACATATATGAGCGTGTCCAGTGCTGTGAGTACTCAACCAATCAGTCATGTTAACCACTGCAAGTTTCTTTACTTTGAAAAAGTGCTATGCAGCTTCAATTATTGTCTTTCATATTTATTTTAATTGCTACAGCAAGCAGCTCAAAACTTCACTCAGTCTCACAGTAAGTAAGTTGATTTTGCCAAACAGTTCAACAAGCTTGACATATACTTTAGGACTGTTTGAGCCTAATTGCTCTGCCATCTAAAGTTTATGAAGACTTTTAAGCACATTAGAAATCTCAAATGCTCAGAGAGTCCATTAAGCACCAGAGTGGTTGGACTTAAATGTATTAAGTGATTTATGTAGTGTTGTGTGACATGAGTATATATACATTTCAACAATAAAAAAATTTTATTCCTCTAATTTTCAAAAAACTTGCAGACGAAAATGGAAATTCTAGATGGCATATTGATTTAACATGAAAACTGCAACTAAACAATGAAACAAACATTAACTTTGAAAAGTTTCTTGAATTAGTTTCCAGTTTTTAAATTCACTTTATCAGAACATGTGTTAATATTACAATAAAATTATTTGTATCTTAAATGAAGACTTAATTCATATCGCCCACCCTAAGTGTCCTTTTTCTTTTGCATGAAGTTTTAATCATGAATGTCTGTAACTTTCTGTTTTGCAGTTTTCTTCAAAAAATGCAGTGTGACTCAGAAAATGTTTCAGTAAACACTTAAAAAAAAGCCTCTCAACAGTAAGCTGGATGACATGCTTGGACATTTATTTCTTTATTTATTCTTATCCACACAACTAACTTTATCTGACTCAAACATGTCCCTCCTGACCTCTGCTGGGCTTTATCTCCATCCTACGATCTATTACAAAGCTGCCTGCCGTCCCCTGGGTGATCTACCCTGTCCCCTCTAATCTGGCCGAGCTGCTGTGATTCCATCACTCCCGTCGAACCACACAGAAAGATTAGTCGGACTCCACATACAACAGATGTGTCCAGCACTTGATTTGTGTGTGTTTTATTGACTCTGGCCATCTGTTAATACAGTTGCTGGTTCGTCCTCTTGTGTTTGTTGATGCACACAGACAGGGGAGCAGAGTGCCAGAAGAAACATCCAGCAAAGGAGAGATGAGAAATAGACACAGAAAGACAGCGAGAGAGAGTGAAGTTGGAGGTAGGAGGATAATATGTCTTAAAGGTTGCTGGTTTAAGTGTTAACCTGCAATCTGCTGTATTCCTGCACATACAGAACAAGCACGTTTCTCCTTGTTTTTTGTTTAACCTGAACATCGATTCAGGATAGTACACAGACAGGGTTGGTTGATGAATGATCCTCAGATGTTCAGTGCTTTCAGAGAACAGTCAGAGCTTAAATTCCTTCACCAGGAGGAAAGTGAAAGATTGCTTTAGATATCTGAAATTCCTTACAGTACCATTCCTAAGATTCCCTCTCAACATTGAAGGCACATAAGGAGCAGTTGTTGTCAGCATTCCTTGGAATGTCCATTTGTGTGTGCATATATGTGTGCTTTTGCATGCTTGTGTGCATCCCAGGAATTTCTGGCCATGCAAAAGGATGATAATGTCTAACAGTTGCAGTCACTTGTGTTTTCTTGGACATTCCATCGGACTCCTTGTCTTCCTCCTCTCTGTGTTACTCCTCCGACCAGCCATCACTCCTGTGGTGTCTTTTTCCCTCTCCTCCTGTCTCACATAACATTTGTATGAATGCCTTGGAAGCCACAGAGTTTATGAAAACTTTTGCTGCACATTAATTATTCCCTGTCTTACTAAAATGCCTAAAAGGTGAGATCGATTACATCTTTAAGCTTAACCTACTCACTTAGCAGGAATTACATCATTTAGTCATCGCAATCTCAGACAATGTTTTCTCTCTGATCTGTTTCATCTGCCCTCTTCTCGCTGGCTGCCGTCCTTCCCTGCTTTCCTCCCACCCGTCTCCTCTGAAGCTGCCACTTTGCCCACTGAATGGAAAGTCAAAAGCGGTCTGGATTCAGCTGTCTCACTTTTTTACGAAAAGCAGTGATGTTGCTTCTCGCTATCCTGTCTGCCGTGTCATGATGATGTGATTTCTTGACACGGGCGTCACTCGGCCAGTTGAAACCCAAGAACTCCAAGTGAACCTGCTGAAAGGGAGGTGGCGTCCGGCCTGGGTAAACAGTGTGAGGGGGGAGCCAGGGACACAGCCTGTTGGTCCTAAATGTGAAGGAAAAAAAGTAAAATAACTGGGCCTGTGGGGAGCGAACAGGGCCAAGGCTAACCTGAACACAGGCTCTCTGGGAGCAAGCAGAGGAGTGAAGTTGGATTGCAGCGGCTCTAGAGGGACGTATAGGTAACGGACGGGATTTGGGCCTGGGTCTTGCAAACAAGAAATCATTTTCCAAAGGGCGGTATCCCCTTTGCAAGGCACCAAAGTTTAATTTACGTCTAAGTCAACCTACCAAGTGTATTTTCTCAAAAATAAAAGTTAAAATAGCCATAAAATCACTGCAGCAGCCTATAAGGAAATGATTCAGGATTAAGTGTATTTTATCGTTTAATGAATTGCAGTTTTGAGTTACATGTTTAACTAAGTAAACTGAGAGCAAATTGACCTCGACTTTACAAGCGAGACATTTGAGCTTTACACGGACATGCATTGCTACTTATGTATCCGCCCTTCGTCCTGTACATTCACCCCTCTGAAGAGCTATTGATATCGTCCTTCATGCTTTTTACCTCACTGACTCTCTGTTCCCCCTTCAACTCTGACCGCTGATGGTTTAAGCACAGTCCAGGCAAGCAGCAGGGGTTCATGGGAGGAAAAAAAATCACACACAGAGAGAACACTGTATTCAGCACAGAGCTAGAGGTGTTAACAGTAGTTGTGTCTATGTGGGGGATAACACAGCCAGGCTTGGGTCGAATTTCCAGAAATAATTCTTACTGTGTATTTTAACCTGCATGAGGTGGCAGGTGGGCTGGGTTTGCTCTGTCAGAATGATATCAGAAGCTAATTATACTCAATAAACTCAACTGATTTCATAGACCTCCCGTGTTTTTCTAAACTTGGTGGCACTGTCTGATGCGGTGACTTACACCCACTCAGCACCAAAATACAGATAGACAACTAGGTTTACTTTTTTTTAATCCATCTTAAAGGAAACGAATAGAAAAATGCTCGCTTAACCATCACAGCAATAAACTAAAATCATGCAAAGAATAATAGTGCAGCTCTATAATAAAATAGTTTTTTTTGCAGTATAAGCATGCAACTTTTGATTCATAATAAGGAAAA
This sequence comes from Acanthurus tractus, assembly GCA_029783725.1. Classification (NCBI taxonomy): domain Eukaryota; kingdom Metazoa; phylum Chordata; class Actinopteri; order Acanthuriformes; family Acanthuridae; genus Acanthurus; species Acanthurus tractus. The sequence goes on from JAQNCA010000025.1 coordinate 17,644,038, forward strand.
GCAATTTGTTAAACACAAAGCATCATTTAATGGTTGGAAACAAGTCTGTACTCTATTTTCTGAAACCATTTACCATGTAACGATTGCATGTTAAATACACTGGAGTTATTCACTCTCCCCACAGTGGTCAACCTTCTTCTTTGTAATTGTGTTTTTGGGACATAAAACCCTTTTGAACTTGCTCTGGTTCACCTCCATGGCCACTTACTTCATGTCCCACCCCAGCGCTACCTCACAACCTCCGGGAAGCATTTAATGCTTTAATTGGCACTTAATTAGTTAATTGACCCCAGCCCCATTTGGTGGTAGGGGGTGCAGGGTGACAGGCGCTTGAGGGTGCAGGTGAGGGTGGAGAGGATTGGCCTAAGGTGCTTCCTGTGTCACATCACCAGTGGAGGTATCATCAGCCCCTTTGAACTGGGACACAAACACAGAGAACACTTTCATCGGGCCGATGTGTCATCACAGCCGGGTCCCATGTATATGTATGGGACTGTCTGAAAATATACAAAGTCCAATTTACCCGGGACAGGCCAACCTCAGGATAATGAATCACATGTGATGTGTATCTGATATGCAGCCTGAGTCATCACCAGATGTTTCGACAGGATTACTTCCAGTTCTAGAAAAGAACAGTAGATTTTTCAAAGAGAAACCAACAATCCTCCAACAAGAAAGACAAAGAAAAGAAGTCAACAAACATTTGCCGCAACGATGAGTAAAACAGAAAAGTTTACAAAAATCTTTCCCTGGAATGCTTCCACTGCCTTTTGAAGGCAGAGCAGAGTGTTTCTTGTGTGTATAATTGGGGGTACACATGCCAAATGGAGGAGTTTTGAGGTCAAGTACAGAAGAGGAAGTAACTTGGGCATCAGGCCTTAAGATAAAAGCTTACAGGTGGAAGTAAGTGCAGTCCTACATATGTAAGCAAGCTGTGGTGCTTGTTTGTTCTGGTGTCTGTTTGTATGTTGGGAAACGCAGCTCCCAGCGCATAATGTGTTTGCTCAGTCGAAGCTTAGCATGCACTCTGGATAACATTCTCTGTCTCTTTTACTTGGCAAAAACACATGAACCTGTGTGAATTTGTGAACCTGTGTGCAAACCTCAACACGTACCCACACAAACACAGAAAAACATGCACACACCTCTTTTGTTCTCACACAAGCTTGTTATTCTTTCTCTGTATTACACTTGTATGTTGTATGTATGCAGAAGGTATTTACATCTTTTGTGTTCACAGCATTATGTTTCTTTTTTCCTCTTTTACAAAAGTTTTTGGGGATGTTTGAAACATGTGTGATTCTATGTTTAAGGTTCCTGCATTTGCCCTATGTGTTTGCACCCATGTGTGTGCATCAGAGAGGGACGCCCAGCAGGCAGTGTTGTTGTAGGTGAGGGTGAGGAGCCCCCTGATGGGCTGCTGTGGCAGAGAGGCCAGCTTTGATCAAAGGCCCAAGGAGAGGAGGAGGAGGGAGTGGAGAGCAGCAGGCCATCTAGAAGAGAAGAGGTGAAGCAGAGCTACAGAATGGGGGACCCAGGATGACGGTGTCCTTAAACCCACGGTGGGAACCTCCAGCAACCAAGAAAAAAACACCTGCTCCTCCACTACCACATAGGGTCAGACTGGCTGGAATATGCTCCTCTTGTAGTACTGAACTATTGTAAATGTTTATGGAAGTTAGTGTTGCAAAATAGGGTTTTTCTTTCCGAATTAAATTCCTTTTATAACATTTGGAGCTCCACTGAGAGGATGCCGAATCTGACTCACTTTCTACATTAGATTTCCTCCTCTGATGGGGTGAAAAAGGGGGTGCACGCATTTGAGTTTTCCAAATAATTGAATCATGTATTTATTCAATAGGCTCTGGGCAGCGTATTGATTGTCGACAGATTGAGTTACGCTGAGAATCTAGGGCAAATCTCACAAAAGGAGACGACCTAACCAAGGGCATGTGTGCAAGGAGCCGTGTGGCTTGACAAATGTATTCAGACGGGATTCAAATCACTTAGGTAATTCTGGCCCCACATTTGCCTTGAGGGAGAGGTATTTAATAGAGGTCCTCAGATCCTAATAAGGTGTTTTCATTGACCTCCTGTGTCTTATTTTTACATAGGGGTCCAACTTGTTAAAATTATTTCCAGGAAAATTCTAACAGTAAATTAAATATTTACTTGTATTTTTTTTTAATATAAAGTTAACTATTTTGTCTTTTTTATCAAAGGAGACACTTTCCAATACTGGTGGCAGTTTGAATATTTCATTTACATCAGCTCATATAGACTAGGGTATGAAGCAATTTTTGCCACTTAATGGAAAGTCTGCGAAACTCAGTGGCTAAGAAATTTCATTGAAAAATAAAATAAAAATAGTGTTTGAAATACGAGGTTATCCAATCTTGAAACAATCCAGAGTTCTCTGCCAAGCACAACTACAAACACCCATAAAAAATCCGAGCTTCATTGGTCTTGACGCACCCCCCGAGGAAATTTAACTTGACAAAATAAAGTGAAGGCAGTGCGGAACTTAAACGGACCTCGTCTGCAATAAGATGTAACTTATTTTTTCAAGAACTAACATTATATATATATATATTTTTAAGGCCCGTAATGTGTTAATTTCCCTTTGGTACAGGGGAACTCATTTTTTTAATACGACGAAAAAATAATAATTCAACCACCAATATATATTATTGTTATTGTTGTCATCATTATTATTTTAGCCTTAATATAAGCTTATATGCTATGTTTGGTTTACTATTAGCAATCTCTTGGTTTCCCCGCCCTATGCTTTTTCATAGAATAATTAATAAATGGAATCATATTTTGGTAAGATTATGCTTATATTTTTACGGATAATCATTTGAATAGGTCATGTTCGTAAAGTTCCGATTATTTTTAAGTCCTGAAGTATTATGTAATGGGTGATGTTATTTGGTGGCCCGGGAGTTGGTCTATGAATCACAGCACACAGCAGCGTCAGAGACTGCATGGAAATGGAGAACATGTGTTTCAGCTTTTGACTGCATGATGCAGGTTTCACGTCGTTGTGCGTTTGGTACAATAATGGTTTTCTTAACCCCTTCATTCACCTGCATAATGTCGGTTTTTTTTTTCTGTGTTACAATGAATGACATTTAAAATGAGGATAAATGCGAATTAGGGCCGAATAAAAAAAAATAAATTAAACCCGCGTCTGCTGGACCTTGAAAACGGGTGTTAAATAGTGAGATCAGTCTTTGTTGACAGGAGAAATACTGAATGGATTTAAGTTATGATAAATGAGTGGGAGCCGCTGTTCTGTGCAGCCTAACTGCAGGCAGACAATTAAAGGCTGTAATTTCGTTTAAGCCTTCAGTTCCTCGTCTGTCATTAGTGAATCAGAGTAATGGCCGTATCATTGCGCCGCCGGCTACTCTAACGCAGACTGGCTGTAAGTGTCAATCATTTGACCGTAAACTTTCTTATGTGAAAATTGAAAGTGTGGTGATAATCCCACTTGTTACGGAGTTTAATTGGACTTCCAGAAACAGGAGTCGCAATCAAAACAAACGCAAAATCAAAATGAGGTCAGCGTCTGCACGAAGTAAAATTAATGTCTGTTTGCATCCAAAATAAACGAAATCAGCTGTCTTCTTTTTTTTTCCTTTTATTTATTTTTTTATTTTTATTTTTTTTTACAAAACACGTTTCACAGTGAATGCGTGACTTAAGCGGCTTGTCGGATGCAGCATATATTTTCCAGGTTCCCCTTCATTGATGCTAAAACGGACATTTACTTCCGTTATAATTATGGCTGTGTTGATCTCCATATAGAGAAAATGACGCTTGTTGGGCCACAAGCCCGAGCTTGCTGCTCTGCATGCAATGGGAAACGCCGGCCCTGCGCAGAGCCGTTTAGTGTGGTTTGAGAGGAGTGCCGATGCCATATGCGCTGGCTGTCCTGCATGATGCATGTGCGCCTTGTGGGGTACACTAAAAAAGAAAAACAACAATTAGACATGAATGTGTGTGTCCAAACAAACGAATCAAAGGGCCGTTGTGTTTGTGGGAAGATGACTGGTGGGGGAGAGATCTTCCTCCTTCCCTCTTTCTCTCTGGGCTGACCCCTCGTTTGAGTCCTGCGGTGCGAGGCCGAGACACACAGATGGGCTGCAGTCTTCCTTTCTGTCGCCCCTCTCACTCTTTTATAATCTGGTTTTTACTCCCAATTTAATTAATTCAGCGCAGTTTAATTCACCTCGATATCCCAATTCAGGGCTTTTTAGAAGCATGTAATTGCAGCTTGAAATGATAGAGTGAATTTAAAAATGAGTGAAATAAAAATAAAGAAAAATCAGTTCTTTTCAAAAGTGCACACAAATATTTTTCTGTCTGTCTCCCTCCCACAACAAACAAACATCAGTCGGTCAGTCCACGCCTGTTCCAGACAATCGAAATACCAACTGCAGTGTTGTTATGGTTTTCCTGCAGACACGTGAGGATGTGGTCGCGCTCCATCAAATATGAAAACAGGACCAAACAACTTTCATGCTTAGATCATATTGTCCATGAATAATATGGTGTGGGATGGTTTCAGATGCTGCTCATGTTTGGAAAAAGGAATTTGTCAGAAGGAAAAATAAACTGTAAATATCTGAAAGAGGATAATTGAAGGGATGCAATCACAAAAACTAACAGCAATTTTAGACAATAACTTATATTCCACAGACGTTTTATAGAAATAGAAAATTAAAGATAAAGTTATCTTACCTTGTATAAATTGAATACCAATGTATGTTTTGTGTGATTTATACTTTATTTTAGACCACATGTTTTAGTAGCTTTGGGACAAAATTAACCCCCAATCATGGGTTGGCTGTGTGTCGCTGAATTGAAGTTATTCTAACGCAATAAGTATGCGTTGTCCTCACAAACTTGCACTTGAAATGTGTGAAATCTCCTCACAGCTTGTGTGGGCCTGCAGCAGTGGAAACCTCAGGGCCGTTTAGCTCCGCTGTCCCGACCCCAAACTATCTGAGCCTCAAACCCGGGTCGGTTTCTGTCCCCCTCAACCTCCCAAGCTGCTTAGAGAAGGTGTAAAGCTCCAGAAGTGCATCGAGTCTGAATAGACCGCGGAGGCTAACAAAGTGGTAGAGCCGTGGGGGCCCCGGCCGAACAGGGTCTGTGTTTGGAAACCTCCGGTGGCTGAGGCGAGGCGGTGCATGGGGGTTTTGGGGGAGAGGAGGGGGGTCTCCCACTGCATTAGGCAGTAATAGGTTTGGGATGACTTAAACGATTTGTTGACTGGGACAATAAATCTGTTGTGTGTTTCTTGGCATGCTGAGGGGAGGATTACAAGTTGTCACACAAAGGAATGCAAATTGCAAGCCAAACTCTCCGAGAGGCCTCTGGAGTAGCCAGCTATTTAGAGCATTTGTGCATATCTGTGCTTCTCTCTCTCACTATTTTATGTTTCTCTATTAGTCCTAATAACTGTGAAGGGCCTGAGAGTAGCCACTGTATTCATCTCAAATCAATGGCTTTCCCGCACCAGGCCCTATAGACCTCCGCATTTGCATTCTATCGAGTGAGATGACCAGCAGCACAATTGGCGTTAAGTCTCTTTCAGGCGGCCAAATGGAAATCTTGAATCGTAAATGACATTTTCTGTCTGCCCCCCTTTCTAAAAATCCACTCTCCATATTATGATTAATTTCTGCACAGGTTTCTCACTGGTCGAGCCAGATGAGGCCAAAGGTGAGCTCCAATTATACAGGTAATTGAAAATAATTAAAAAATTTTAAAAAGTATGTATTTTTGTTCATTTCGCTCTATTTGTACCACTTGTCGTTTTTGTCATCCCTACTTGTTACTCTGTTAGACTTTTTCCGTTTTATGAATTAATATATCTGTTTATGGGGTCCTGCACGCTTTGATACTCTCCCTGAAGCTGAGTTTTACAGTTCACGGTCCTCCCCTGTCTTTATTCATACCTCCTCCTAGCGTCTGCAGGATGAAATGCAGGGACAGCGGCCCCCATAAAATCGGAGCATCATCTGAGCTGCATCAGCAGCGACAGCAGGTCGACCCGGTTTGACCGAACAGTAGCAGGGTTATTATCACCGATGTGCTCGTTTGTCCTCAGTGGACAATACCGAGCTGCAGTCTACATGACAAGAAGTATTTCAGCGCTGAAAGCACCGTCATAAACCACACGTTCGTGGCGGTGCTGTTTGTCAGACAGTGTCCCTCAGGTTAGATCGGATTGGGTCTGTACGCCAACTTTCTGTCAGGCAGCAGTTGCCTGAGGCCGCGTGGACGAAACCGCAGGACGCGGATCGACACGGAGATAACGAAATGATTCCCTTTATATCTCAGCAGTAGTCAGCCTGACCTGCACTAGCCCGCCTGAACGGAGAGAAATTACGGACGGAAGAAGCTTCCGGATCAAATTACTGCACCGTATCAAGCGATCATCCTGACTGAAACTCTCAGTAAAAGTCGTGATGAATTCCAAATAAACCCCTGCTAATTTGATTTAAATGTAGTTTATAAGAATATTATGTTTTTTAGGCGTGTCAACACCACTTTTAACCCGTGGATAAACATGAGCCTGATCGTATAGGCTAAAGGTTTCCAAATTAATTTCTGTAATAATGTCAGATTAGCCTACATGTAGATAAGTAATGATTATTTATAGGGATAAAGTTAATTAAGCTAATCCAACAAAAATTAAAAAAAAAATCTAACATAAAACCAACTATTATACTGACTTTTTGTGGGCTCATTGCTCAGACGTTTTCATAAAGTAAATAATTTAAAACAAACAGTAGACCTCAACTATATAGAAATCATTTGAAATATCTAAAAATCAGAAGTGTATTAGTTATTGTAATGCAGTTATCTTGGGTCCCTGCAGCACACACGCAGGCTCTACATTTTAATGCATTTAAAGTATGTCTTTGTTATTTGTTATATGAGACCTCAGTGGATGGTTAGTTGGGACAATATTCAGTTCCAGGTTTTAATCTTGGAAGCCGAAGCTACTTCAGAGGCTGATCACCTGATTCCTGTAATGAGCTCCAATGGTTGATTCATAACTGTGATTGCAAGAGTCAGTTTCATGTTTTGACTGAGCAGAGGATTGTTTTAATTGGCGATCAGTCTGGAAAGTGCACACAATGTAAAAGTGCACACACACACACACACACACCGCTACAATACAAAGAACCTAGACTTCTCCGCACAATTTCACAATACATTGTTTTCCGTCTCTGCCCAAGGTTAACCTGTGTGCCTTCTCCCCCGCTCCTTTACAGTGCACAGCAGAGATAGTTTAATTAAAAAACAACATTATCTTAGGGCAGCAGCACTCCTTGCAATGAGGAATGCCCTGTTTTCAGTGTTGTGTCAGGAGAGAAAAGAGAGCACGCTGCCTACACTGGCTGCTGCTTACCTTCCCCTAGCTTGTATGGCCCATGCTCTCTCAATAGCTTTTAATGGTGTGATTGTAAAACAACTTGTCACATGAGGGAGTAACAATGATGTTTTACAGCCCCCGGCTTTCAAAGATGAGCCATGATATTGCCCTGCGTAACTTTTAAAACAGTCTCAGAGTGCGT
>JAQNCA010000025.1:17667915-17686433 GCA_029783725.1 Acanthurus tractus
ACACACACACACACACACACATACACAATAAAAGAAGAATTCATATTTTTGCTCACACATAAACACAAACCTTCACATAGAAAACATTTGCACACACCCAGGAATTCACACACCCACACACCTCAGCTCTCTCCTGCAGCTTATTAACAACACGTTGACAATATTTGAGCTCCTTACTCTCTTTCTGTCAGGGCCCTCTGCTCCCACTCAGCTCCTCACCTCCTGCCAATTTTATCATTATAATGCCCTGATCATTCCTGAAAGTCAAAGAAAGAGGCACGCAGTGTTACACTTTCTTGGCAGCCGAGTTCAAAGGCAGCACAGGGATAGGCTGAGGAGTGAAAGGAGGCTTCTAACAACAGAGTGTCGGCAAGATCACATGAGATTATACAGAGGGGAGAGTGTGAGTTTTTGTCTAGTTGAAGGTGGGTGTATGCATTTGTGTGTGTGTGTTCTTGTTTTGCTATACTTATGCAGGCTAAATATCCCCACAAAGGTGGAGTTGAACACGTGTTTCACAGCATTGTTTCTTTTTAGAACTTTTGTAGGTTTAAGATATTTAAACTAAACTGTGAGACTGTAGAAGAACCCAAGTTTTGGGATTTTTTTCTTGTCATCACAGTGTGAATGTGTGTATGCTGAGGTGTTGTGATTTGCTGTGGATAGTTAAAAAAATATCATTTTGTGTATACCTTTTTGTCCCACCCAGTCCAATCTGTTATTGGTCAGTTCATTAATGTTTATGAGTTAAACAGTCTTACTCTGAAAAGAAATCACAATAAAGCTTATATTATCTCTTAATATCTTCTGTACAGTGTATTTGATTAGCAACAGCATGTCAGATTGCAATTATGAACACATTAGCATGCTTATGCTAGGATTTAGGCTAAAAAACTGCCATGCCCTATCAGCCTCACAGGGCTGTTAACATATCTGCTCTTAGGCTTTTTTTAGGGGAAAAAATGCCATAATTGTAAAATTTATTTTGTGGAATAGCTGCATAAGAGGTATTCTACCTACAACATAGAGAGCAGTAGCCTATAATACTAAAGTCAAAACATAATTAAATACCAAGAATTACTACCCTGAATAATTCTTCTCCTCTCATACATTCCTCTCTCCTTTCTTTCATCCCTTTCTCCTAACAAGACACAGGGGCCAAAGTCAGCTCATTCAGTGACTGCATGCTGACAGATTTAACCACCCTCATATCTGTGTCAAGCAGCTATTTCATTAATTTCTGCAGGCCTGGGGCAGAGAAGAACACCTCCTGTGTGTTCTGGTGGGTGTGAGGTCAAGCTGACAATTTGATGTGCTGACTTGATTTCCTCTGCGCTGCTGTCATGCATTATACACCCAGACAGAGCAGTATGTCTGTGTTTATGTGCGTATATGTGTTTGTTTGTTTGTATGATGAAATTGTAGTTTTCCTTCACAAGCGGCAGGCAACCATATTTTTCATGTCCTAGACCCACCTGCTACACATTTGGAATTCTTTAAACAGTCAATCTGCTGATTATTCCTCTTAGTTTGCCCATTTGTTGTTTCCAGGATTCTGTAAACATGCACCCACTCCCTAAACAACTTACTGTACACACAAACAAACAGGCTAGCATGCAATGCAAACACTTTTGTCTGCAACGCATACGCACCGAAGGCATGGATAGAGTGCAAACAGCTTCAAACATGCATTTATGCACACATGCTCCCTCGCACATAGAAACAGACTGTTATTTTCATTTTAAAAACCACCTTTTCTCAGCCTTTGGTACCTTCAGTATTTGTTCTTAAATTGAGGGATTGCTCAGTTCCCCATGAGTTGGCACAATTTTACAAACAAACAGTTTTATTTTTCTGAGTACCTTTAAATTTGGACTTTTGGAAAAAGCCCAATTCACAAGCTTTTTATCTGACAGCAGTGGCATCTGTGTTGTTTTGTTTCTGTGTGTGTTTTTGTGGTTCATCTCTGTGTGTGGGTGAGTGACTGGGCACAGAGATAATTGCCCTTTCCATATAGATGACTGTGTGTCTGTGTGTGTCTGTACACAGTCTGGGCCTGTGTGTTTGTGGTGTATCTAGACAGTAAACAACGTGGTGCTTCTGAAGCAGAGATCTGTGCAATAAACATCTCTGGCTGAGACATAATGAGAGGTGCTCTGACTGCTGATCACTCCCTTGCTGCATGTTGTGCATGCAGGGTGAGTGTGCTGGTAGTACACAAAGCATGCAAAACATGGGTACTTATTCTCGTTATGATCTCTGTGAAATTAGACTAAATTAGACCAAAGTGCTTGAAACATTTGGAGTGCATGCATGGTCTTGGACTCTTTTGAGAGGTAAAATTTTGAATTTTATTCCTTAGCAGTCAGAATTACTTTAAGTGCTACTGGCATTGAGAAAAAAAGTCTAAATACTTGGATAAATAATGTTACACCTGAATTTTTTTGGTAAACAGGTGCCTGCAGATGACTAAAGATGGGAGCACTTAGTTCAAAAACACAATGGTAACACAGCATGATGCCATCATTAGGCCAAAATCAGTAAAATTGATAACAACACCACATGGAATTTATTATTTTTTACATGTTTTTCTGGGCACATGGATTGGTGTTCTCCCAAAAAAAGGCCATGTATTGTATATGCGAGATAACTATCAATTTTTATTCTTTTCCCATATATAATTAAGCTATACTTATAAAGCCACTTTTGGATCATGTGGCTTAAAAAACCTACAGGTGCAGCATTTCACTGTTTCAGAATTCCATTGGCTGTACAAAAGGGAAGAGAGGAAACCTGTATCTTTTTAACAGGAACTGTCATTGGCGATTGCGGGTTGTAGAGAGCACATAGAAGCTCCTTATTGGTGAAATGAGGTGTCAAACAAAAGCTTTAGAGCCCAGTGGCCTTTGTAGGATCACATTACAGCCAGAGAGTAAATATTTACAAGAGTTTACCACAGTGAATGAGGGAAGATTGACAGCAACAACACCACTGGCAACAGCAGTCCAACTGTGTTTATGGGTGTATTAATGTGTCTTCGATTAAATATTTTATTGGATTTGATCGTCTCGATGTCTGCCAGTGTAACAGTTTTGTTTGGATGTTATCAATCTGAGGAAAACTACAAAGCCTCTTTGATGAGTTGAGACTGTCTTTGTGTGTTAACTCTGTTGCTGGTCTCACTAAACCCGCTGTTTTGATTCTTTCTTTAAAGTTGGCATGCGTATGCGCTTAAAATAACAGTCTGTGTACATGAACAGAAAAAAAGTAAATTGTGCCACATGCTAAGATCCAAATCCCACAATCAGGGGATGTACAAAAGAGGAACCATGAAAGTCATCATGAAGAAACTTTGTGTCCAAATGCCATTTTATACACTATATTTATCTGCTTTCTACTAACACACTTTAAAATGGGCTACATGACTTTTAAAGGCCATCGCCAATTAAACTTAACAATGAGAAAGCAAAATGTTATTCCAATGATTCAATTCTTATTTTTTCCTTATGCTGTATCACCACTGTTCGCATGTTGTTTTGATGTGTTGCAGCTGTGTGCAGCTCCTCTGTTTCCATGATTAATGTTTTTAATGGTTATGTTTAAGCATTCCCTCACAGAACTTGGTTAAGGTTAGGGAAAGATTGTGGGTTTTGTTGAACGCAGAAAAAGTCACATGTCACTTGAAGCATGAGAAAGGATGTGTTTGCTTACTTATTAACGTTTAATAGAAACCATAATCTTTCTGTATCCCCAGTCAAAAAGAGTTTGTTGCCTAAACATAACCACAAGCAGGACTCCTCTGTGCTTGCCCACTAGTCACTTCAAAAAGCTTCTTCATATCTTCATGATTTTCAACTTAATAGAAATACCTTTATATGTACAGTATATATGTCATTTCCATTTAAAAGGGTCAATGAGACAGTTGTTCACTGGAGCAGAACAACAGTGCCCTCTGTATTCAAGAATTTTTAATATATTAAGTTATTATTTTCCAGTGTAAATGACAAAATCAAAACAGGCATAAAACAGAGAATTGGGACACAGCTTCAGTCCTTATCGTCATTAACTTTATTGTGTCGAATCTGCCAAGTGATCTGTGGCTCAGGCTGAGACAGAAGCAACGTAACATGTGGTGCTGTGGCTTCAAACCACTTCCAACCACTTTCACATATCATCCGACCCACCGCTCTTTCCAGCCACTCTGCTGTCATCACCCTAATAAGGCAGATAGGCCTTAGATATTTTCCTTGCAAAATAAAGACAGAGACAAGACTAAGAATGAGCAACCGTGACTTTTTGCAGTACACTACCTTGCAGGGTGTTTCCCCTCCTGTGGCTTTTTGGAGCACGGTTAATGAGCCAGTTACTCATCTGCTTAACAACCTTTCCATCATGATTTCCACTTGTAGTTGCGTCTTAGTGTACAGTACTCCACTTGTCCCTCTTTCTGTCTGTGTTTATTGTAGCCACCTCTTGTGTCAGGACTATCTCTTTCCATCCATCTCATGTTCTGGGATTAATTATGTCTTTTTTTAGTATCTGTGCTCGTCTGGTTGTCTTTAGTCCTCTATTTGTTTATTTGCCTCTTTTCCCTCCCATGCGAGTTGGCGTATCAAAGCATTAGTGTGTGTTGCAACAGGTCTCTCTGGTTGCCACCCAGGCTCGACTCCAGCCATGTCAGCACCTCTTTATTCATAGCCAGCCTGGGCCTGCACTCTTTCTTCTTATATCTTTTAGTTCCTTTCGCCCTACTCTCCTTCACAGGTTCAGTCTCACCACGCCTCACCATGTCTTTTGTTTTCATTTCTACTTTGTTCTTCCCTCTTCAGAGCCTGCAAAGTGCAAAGACCAGCTGGTAGTGGTGCAATAGGGAATGGAAATTGAGATTGATCCAAAAATGAAGAAGACTCACAGGAATTATGTTATTTTTTATGTTTTGCACAAATGTGTTTGCAATTACACTGTGTAAACAACGGATCAACTGGTGCTCAATAGTGGTTTTAAAGATTCCCACATGGCTTGCAAGAGGACCACCTCACATGGTAACTACAGTAAGAAAATACAGAAAGAGGAATGTAGTAAGGTTAAAAATAGAAGAATAAAAGGGAGAAGGTTGTGGATGGTATAGAAGGAGAATGGATGGAGGAGGTGGAGAAAGGGAACTAGGTTAGATGGGGTGCGTGATCAGAGGTTAAGAAGAACTGGACTGACGTACATCCTCCACCCAGTCAGAATGCATGCTGGTTGTTGTTGTTACTACATCGTGATCTAAATAAACACAAGCTGTTGCCTTTAAGCCATTTAAGCAACAGATGAGAGAGGGATGAGAATGGAAAACAGAGAAAGAGAATACATTGAGAACACAGAGGAAAAATAAAATTTACCCCACTATTTTATAGTTGACAAGGGTGTGTTCCTCTTAGGATTTGTTTAAAAATGTGTTTATGTGTAAGTGTGTACGCAAGCTGAGATGGCGAGGGAGATATTCCACTCATCTCCATGTGTTTGTGAATGTATGCGTAGGTGTCAAATGGGTGACAAATTAAAGGAAAAATGAACATGTGAGGTGCTAGACCACCATGAGCTAGCAGAACAGCTTCAGTGCTCCTCCTCTCTGACCTCCCCTAGATTGTTATTAACCATTCTTTCACAAAATACTCCTGCATTTTTATGTTGTGACAGTGCTGGTGGAGAAGCAAAGTACAATATTTATACAAAAAACATTTGCTAAAACCTGCCCCCAGGCATAGATTGTTCAATTTGGAGGGTAGTGTGTTTGCCTATCAAAAAAAAAAAAAATACAAAACACAATTGCAAAAGTTTAAAGTCTGTGTTAAACAGTGTGTTTATCTGCTCTAACTTAACTTACTACTACTACCATAACAACTACCTTGTAGTTCCTTGAGCTGTTTCCAGAAGTGAGTGGACATTGATGAACTGTTTTGCATTTTCATGTTTCAACCATATCTAAATATTTATTTAGTAAAACCCATTACCATTGCACATGTGCCATGATAGAAGTAGGAAGACAGGGTAAACTGAAGGGCCAGTTGGGTTACGATCTGGTGGATGCAAAGGCTGCTTCCTTTTCAACAAATCATTCACCTCATCAACGTGCTGTCTGCTTCTAACTATGGATGCACACGTGTGGGGAAAGTCTCTCTCTGACTTATCCTGTGTAGCACCACCACTCTTTCTTTGAACAACATATGAGTAATGCAACAAAGATTTTAATAAGCCCAGCATCCCTGCGCCTTGCTGTGCATTTCCATTTACAGTTTTACAGCACTGGGATCCCTCTATAAATCACCCAGCAGCCTTTGGATTAACGGAGTGGAGCTGGAGAAACAACTACCCACGGCACTTCAGAAATAGTTGAACCATTGCCTTGAAAAGAGAGCACCACTTTCGCTTGATGTAAAAAATCCAAAAAACGCTGGATGGTAAATTTTTACCTCTCCGCCCTCCTCTTGAGTTTGGAGAGGTGGAATAATGGAGGTCTGTCCCCTCACCCTCCCACTTCTCTCACGCATTCCTCATATCCATAATGACTTCACTTTCTGTGCATGCGGCACGACGTCTGTCTGTCTTCCTGTACCATACGGAGGTGTTATGAGTGACAGCTGTTGACTGAGCTGTTCATGTCCAAGTTGTGGTTGACGTTCCGGTTAAATATGGAGATCAAGAGAGTTGGGGGGAGGGTCAGATCCAGAGGCCGACTGCTGCATGCGGTGGGCCTGACACCGCTCCATGTCAGAAAGGCTGGAGGGCGGGCTCAGTGGTGCAGTGTTAGAAGCTTTGAAGTGATTCCCCATGTTTAAACATTTAGACAGCATGAGCTTGCTGCTGCAGTCTGCAGCGCTCTAATGGTTGACAGAGAGAGAAAGTGAAGAAAGTATGTGGAGAGAGGGAAAACAGAAGAGTGCAGAGAGGGAAGGAGAGAAAGTTTGAGGAATATAAAGGCACAAAGAAATAGAGAAAAGAAGGGAGTTGAGCTGAGGTGAGCTTCATGGAGCTAACGAAATTTAGTGAAAATTGCCCCCATTGTTTGCTTTGTTCCTGTCAGCTGTGGTCCTTAACATCTCCCCCTGCTGGGACAAAAGTCAACAGTGGAGGAAGACTCTTTCTTATGGACACACACAGACACATGTGATGGAAGAAGCCCTGGCATCCTTAAGGAGCTCTGTCTCATGGGGACCTTTATCTTTCTCATCTCATTCTTGCGCCGTCCTTTCATTTCCTCCCCTCCCGCCCCTCAGTTAAAGTTGCAGTTAAGAAAAAAGCAAAAGGAGTTTTCAAGCAAGACTGTTAAAAATAATCACAGATTTTTCTTTCATTACAAAATTCAAAAGCTTATGTGCGTGGCATTTTGTTTATGTGTTTTTAACTGTGAACATATTTTTGTATGTATGTCTCAATGACGTGTGTGCATATTGCTGGCGAACATGACTCAGACATGCTGCCCAGCAGACATGAGCTCAGAGATAAAAGTAAGTGTGTAGGTGTGCGAATGTTTTTGAATGTGTGTTTCTCAGGACCAGAGGCCGGCTGGTTTTCATTCTTACCTTTTAATCAGGATCTGATTTACACCTGAGACTCCAGGTGAATGTAATGAACTATGAAGTAGGAAAAGGTGCAGAACCAAGAAGTGAACTTCAATATTCTTCGGTCTATTAACAGTTTTTGCCTCAGTGCATGTAAGGTAATTTTAATGCTCAAGAAATTAGAGCAAGAAAGACTTGGCATCCATATGTTTAGGAAATGTAGCCTTAAGCTCATTGGCTCAGTGCTGTGAGATATTCTCTCAGTCAGTAACAGTATCTGTTAAAGTCAACTAGTCTAGATAGTTTATTTTTACACAGTTGTTTGTACTGTGTACTGTGTACATACTGTAGAAGCAGACAGGAAAGAAATTTTTATTACCCTAGAAAAGAAGAAAAGTGGCTATGACATTTGTTTTGATTTAGTTACTTGGACGAAATTATCATTTTTAATGTGCATGAAACAGACAATCCACAAATTGAAATAAATTTCTGAGTTTTAGTACTTTGAGGTAAGTGGTACTTACCAAGCACTTACTAAGATAAACATGTGTGTATTTGTGTGTGAATGAGGAAAGTTGAGGAGTGCAGCACTGCTCAGAGGGACATTATCCTTCTTGTAATAAGACAGGAGTAGCACTACACACTATATACACCGAAACACACACACAACTTTCACCCTGAAGCAAACAATGCTGACTTCCAGGCCAAACCACACTCAAAACAATGTCGGATTCTGGGCCAAACCACACTCCCTTTAAAAATAAATTTATATGTGTGCTAAACCCAAACTGTCAGTTGGGGAGCATTAATATTATCTCTCTATCTCTATCTGTCTTATCTGCCCAAGCAGAGGACAACACATGGTGAACACAAATAGAAAATTGATCACAACATTAAGTGTTTTCTGCATTAGAGGGGATGACAACATGAAGTAGAAAAGACAGAGCTAGACAGCAGTGATGGATAGTGTCAGTTTAATGACAGCAAGGCAGCAGAAAATGAACAGGACAGAAAGGCCAAAGAAGCTTAGCAAGGTAAACTGCAAGATTTCGAGCCAGCTAGAGGAATGGAGTTAGACCCAAAGAAAAACTGGAGTACTGGCGGCAACAGAAAGAGAGACACATGAGAAAAAGGGCTGAGAAAAGCAGATATGCAGTAAGAGAGGAAGAGCCACGGAGACAAAGTGACATGCTCGCCAAGCAGACTCTCTCCTTCAGTCATCACTTCGACACCACAACACCGCAAGCGACTGCAAAACACATGGGCCTGCTCAGCCTGCACAATGGGCTGTTAAAGGCCAGCAGAACATAAGCAGAGAAACCAACCTCCTGCAAACAGATGAATAGTGGATCAGACGTTAAAAAACCCCCCCCAACAAATTCTACATGTGTATTTTTGACACTAACTTCTCTTTTTTGGCGATGAATATCTCTGTAGATCATATGACTTTAGTGTCGCAAATGCACAAAGACGCACGATAAAATGTGTATTGTGAAGTGGTGTCTAGGCCGTGGCAGCGTCAGGAAATTCCATGGGATGTTTTCAATAAAGGGCCGGCGGCAGCAGCCAGAGAACGGGCAAATGAAAACCTGCTGAAGCACACCACAGAGCTCAAACAACAAACTGCCTACCCTCGCAGCGCTCTTCAGAAAAAAAAAAAAAACTGTGTGTGCTTGTGTATAAAAATGACAGTATATGTTTATTGTTTGCGTGTGATTGGGAGAGAGGAGGCGAAGGGGAATGCATATTTTGCTGTTTGAGTGATGGAAAAATATGCATTGTGGCTGGTGTCTGTTTACAATAGCAACACAACAAGTGTCCAATGTGTGTTCAATGTGTCTGTGAGCACGCTTTCCCTTTACTGCTATCATCTGGTGATGCTGTGTCATTGTGTTTGAGGGGAAACACTGATGTGTTCACTTGGCCTCACACAGAACGCTAACGTAATGCTACAGTCAGTGTCCATGATTGGCTCCCATTACATAATGCTAATAGTAATAGTAAACAGCAGTGACCACAGTGGTGTAAAGGAAGGATAAAAGACTGCAAGGAGTCAGAAGGAAAGAAGACGGAAAAGCTGAAGAGCATTAGCGGATAAATATTCATTCAGTAACATAATGTTGCTCACTTCAGCCAGTAAGAAATAGTTGGATGTATTCTCCACATTTTCACTCTGCAGACTAAGCTTTTTTTTCTGGCTGCGAACTGTAGCTTTAAATTTAATGCACAACTTTGAGAGTCGTATCAATCTTCTCACTTAACTCTCAACAAGATAGCCAACTGGCGTCTTTTACAAAATGTTCAATTTGACAGATACATAGCCCTAATATATTATCACATTATTTAGTTGTTATTGCTAATGTGTTAGCAAGCAGTTGCCTTACACAGCCAGCAGACACGAGTTACTTTCATGTTTCTGGTAAACCAACAGTTGTAAGCAATTGTCTATTTTTTTAAATCTTTTTTGAAGACTTTTATAGCTAGCTTTGTCTGTTACATTTTTTGGCAAAGAAAAACTGTTGCTGCGGCTTGAAAACTGGATGAGAGACAGTGAGACTGAAACACATTATGTATTTGGGACTTAAAATACAATTGAAATTAGCCAGCCACTCTAATGTGACTTAGTAGCTACTAAGGAGTTAAGTAAAAATGTTTCGGACTGCGAATAGTCACTTGATACAATGACAATAAAAAAAATGTGATTACAGATGGAGCTTAACTCACTGCATAGAAATTCAACAAATCAAATTATAATCTGAATTAGTGACTTAAACAGAGAGACTTGACTTAATTGCGTCTATGGACCATCGATATCATAAAATCTTGGCCCAACATGGGGCTACGGTGAGAGAGCAATACTTCTTCGTCAGTCTCTTTAATACTGCCTGGGGTGATTCAATTATGCCTGCTGGAGCTCTTTTACCTCTGTATTTTTTATTAATAGCCTGTTGGAGAAAGTGAAGAAAATAAAGAATGGCTGTTACAACATGTGTGTGCATGCAGATGTGTGGAGGATGGAAGAAAAAGAGAAAGAAACTGCTTTAGCAAGTACAAAAGCATACATTTTGAACATAAAAGTACTTGTGCTACAGGAAGGTGTAGGTGTACAGCGAGAGGAAAGGGGGAGTCTGGGAAGTAAGGTGCTGAGCTGAGCAGAGATGGATTTCCTGCCTGAACCACTTTATGCACACACCGTATAGTTTAATTACCCTGTGAAAAAACTCCTGGATCAGACTGCAACAGCGGTAACTCAAGAGGGCCTTGACCTGAGTGCTGCTCCGACTCTTTCCCTAAAGTTCTGTTTTCCTTCTGCGATCTGGACTTGGTTCAGACTGGAAGTGAGTGGTCCAAGGGAAAGGCAGCTAGAGAGCTATTAATATTTATCTCTTGTATGGCAGAAATGCAGCGTGATAAACACAAAAACAGGCATTTGACACAGACATAATTTGTAACAAACAGAAGTACAAGTAACAGACAGTGTTGGCCTGTCAGACAGAAAGCACAGGGAACACATTATGACTGTTCTATTTTATAATTCACAAGAAAAAGCCATGTATTGTGAGCCCAATACACGTCATGTCAATGGGATTTTTGAGATCTGACCATAAAGATTGGATTTTATGTGATCACATTATTATACACCCACATTTGCGCCCCGCCCCCACTGAAGAAAAAAGACATTATATATCTCCCCAGGCTATATTTATTTTAAAATATGTCTGGACAATCTGAACCCCTCACACCTCATGTCCTCTTTATTTCTCTTCATTACTCAAAATACACATTGTGGTTAGATTGTTATCAGAATATAAGCAGAACTTCTTTCACAAAGCAAGCTTGACCACTTCCAAAACTACTTTTTTGAGAAATCTTGTAGGGCGATGTTAGCACAGTCAGATTTCTGGGAGTCCAGACTGTCACTTAATAGATCCTGGCATCATTGGATGATAAAATTTCACGGCTGATTGCAGCCAAAGGGAAACTGAGACCTGCAGGGACAGTTACAGGACTGTAAAGACATGAGTCAGCGTTCTGAAGAGAGAAATAATGGATGAGAAAAAGGAAGCTTTGTAATTAAAGCATGGGAGAGAATTTATTCAAGCTGATTTATGAAGTCTTTTCCATCTTATTTTTTGGTTAATCTGCCATGTTTGTCATCTGAGACACAAACTTATGTGTAATTAGGAAAGTGCGTCTCTCTCATTTTTGTAGATGCATTGATTCGGTTAAAGCAGGGTGAAACATTTTTGTCCACTGTCTAAATAGCTAGTGAATATACAAAGTTTACCAGTTACTAAATATATCACCATGTTTTTTGGCTGGTAAGTAAAGCAAACCTACCAGCAATGCATGTATTTTACCAAGCTGGTGGCTGGTGCTACTTCTGTGCCCCTGTAATAAATATGACATGCTTAGTGTGGCGGACAGACCTTTACCTGGATTTATTAACTGTTACTGTAAGAGTAGCTGTGCATTTTCCTGGCAAATTATTGGAAGAAATGTAGTTTTAATAGCCTGTATTTCAAACAAATCTGCAATTATTTAGCTAAAAGTCTTAAAGTACTATAGGTAACTTTTTCAGCAATGATTAACCTCTGATGACTGTTAGAGTGTGGCTAATAAATGCAGTTAAATCCCTTTCAAATTATTCGACCCAGTCATAATTAATGGGTCAGAATATAAAGTACAGTTTTTCTACAGGTCCCATATGGTTCAGTGGTTAGAAGCTCTGGTTTTCATCCAGGACTTCAGCTCCGGGTATGGGAACAGTTTCATGCCTTAAAGCCGACATTCATTACTCTGTCATACACTCATGTACTTGATAGTATGTTTTGAACGAGACATCAACCCTGAAGTACACAGCACTAATTTGACCTCTGTGTTGAAATTGTACTGTAATTGGTGCTAAAATGTTACATAAAGCACCTCAAGTGTGTGGTCATAAAACTTTAATTAAAGGTTACATCTTGCTGATGCTACACTATGGCATTGGTGAAAAAGACATCATAGTGAGTGGCTTTCATCCTCTAAGACGTCTTCATTTTTGGAGTTCTTTGAGTTTCCATTATTTCTTTTTCATATTTTCTTAGAGGACCTTAATGGCTTCCAATGCCGTACTTTTACAGACATTACTAAAACTCATCATCATTTGATCAGTATTTTTTTTCTTTCAGGAATAGTTGAACTGCAGTCTTAGACAATGGTTTAAAATACCAATAAAATGTTGTAATTGTTTTGTATTTCTGTTCTCTACTAGTTTTTTATTACAATCTTAAGTTATTAAGTTCTTTTTGAAGAAACCTGGGAGGCAGCCCCAGTGACTAGTTGTGTAATTAGCTTCTGCTGTAGTAAATCAGACACTAATTATATGCAGATTGTGAGTGCAAAATTGGATGAACATGCAGCACGAATTTTCCCTGCTCTTTCATGTAAATCTGGCCCTCATTGACTGCTATCTGCTATACCTTCATGAGGTCTTTACTGAGATGTCTGTGTTTACTGAATGTATTTAAGCATGTGTGTGTGTGTGTGCCCTGCAGGCTATAACTGTAATGGTTCTTATCACCTCACACTAGCTGTCAGTTCTCTCACACACAACTCTACGGCCTGCAAGTGACCCCACACACATGTTCACCTTCAGTCTTTGCTAGGCCAGGTTGGACACACAGGTCAGGGAAAGCTAGCTCAATGCTAGCTTACTAATATAAAAAACATTTTACCTTTAATTTTGCCGCAACTTAATACAACTTGTTGTAACATACTGTTCAAAACATTCAGATTTTATCATATGAGGTTTTAATGCAAGTATAACTATTATGCAAGACACCTTAAAGTCTTAAAATTATTACTCTTTATTTTCATGCTTTTACAAAAGCCAAAAAAAGTTTCATAGCCATCTGTCTCGTTTCATTAGAGAAATGTTGTCATGACCCATTTAGCCTCTATGCATAAAATAAACAATATAACATACAACTTTTAATAGGAAACAGAAATGTTTTTTGCTTAACTAACTCGCTACTCTCCACTTCAACTCCTCTGCTTTTTAGGAGTTGGGCTGGATTTGTTGGCTTTTTGAGCTTCATACAAATGTCATTGTTTAATAAACACAGAGTGAATGGAGAAGGGTGCATCATCAGCCCCCATTTTTTAACCCTATCTACGTATACTTTCTCTCCTCCATCTCAGTCAGACATATGCTTGCTCTTAGTGTTCACTCCATGCACACACAAACACCCAAACACGTGCACTGATGCACACATGGCAACTGGATGGTGCAACAGCAGTCCTGTCCAAACAGCACAAAGAGCAGAGGGAGCAGAAATTCCCAAAGGAAGGACACAGGCATTCTCCATTAATCATAAACCGTGGCGCGCACACACACTTGGATGCGCTCACACACGTACACACACAAACTCTGGAGGTGGTACCATTTTCAGATGCACAAGCACAGGCACACTGTCATACAGTAAACAGACATAAAGACACCCACCCACCACCTGCTTTTGTGGGCAAACACACTTGCATGTGTTCGTTTGTTGATATGCACTGCCCTTAGGACACACCGCACCATTCAGGAAACATTAGCAGCATTAGTCAGGAATGCTAATTGAAACAAACAGCTCATGGTTTCTTCATTTTGGAGGTGGGAGCTGGCCGTAATTGAGACTTCTGTGTGTGTGTGTGTGTGTTGGTGTGTGGGTACACACATGTATAGACACACAGTTTTTCATGCCAGAGGTCTGGGAATCATTGTACACGATTATTGTCCTGCTTTTTCTCCAGCTTTGCTTTCAAACACAAAAGACAGCAAATTGTTCACCATAAACACGCATTAGTGCTGACAGGATCAGTGTTCCAGACCAAAGCAATCCTGATCTCTCTTTCACTTCAAAATTACATGCAAACACACTCTCTCAGCTCCAATCAAAATGTGTTTGGAAAGACCTCATTAGATGGAAAATAGAGATCCAAGTTGGAGTTAATGTCATGACGGCTTCTAATATTGTACGGCCAGTAGTTTAGAGAGACATCCCAAAACCAGCAGGTTACAGGCCAGCTGTTGTTGCAACGGTGAGAAAGCTGAATCTATTCCTCTCCATGAGTGTCCTTCAGTAAACGAAATTCCCTTACCTGCACCAAAAGCAAAGAAGTATGTCTGGTTGGGGTTTCTTTGCAGCAAAGCGGACACACGGCGAGCCATTCGCTCATTGCGTTTGTAGATCAGCTCCTGGCGGAAGTAGCTGTCGATCTGCTGGGCTGTCATACGGTCATGAGCTGGCAGGGACCTGTTGATGAAGTGAGGCAGCTAAAAGAGAGAAAGAGGTGGAGGGAAAAGTTGAATTAGGAATCCTTTATACTGGGAGTCCATAGCAGCATGAACATTCATGAATCACATACATCAAACAAGCAAAAAGAAAGAAATGATGTTTATGAGACTGAGAGGGACAGAAAATGAGAGGGATGAAAGAGGACGACTGAATGGGGGTGTTGATGACAACCTGGCAAGTGCGTGTGCCCATGTGAGTGTGAGACTTGGCAACAAGGAGTGTGTGTGATGTGAAAGCTTCACAGAGAGTGAGCAATTCAATGCTCTGTGATATTTAGGCTGTTTTTTTTTTTAAATAAGAAAGCGTCGATGAGAGAAGAGGAGAAAGCAGAGAATGTGTCAAGACTGTGAGCTGTTGTAGAACTTTTTTCACTGTGACTGTATACAACTAATGTAAACATATATGTGCATACCTGAGTAGGTGCACATGCGAATACACTGTGTCCACCAATGTGAGCATGCAAATGGTTGTTTAATTGCTGTGTGATTTATTAAGAGACAGGCTGGCAGGGACAGACCATGCCAACTCTCTTCCACTCTTGGCTGCATCAGTGGATTCAACAGGCTGTTAATCTGTGAGGATGAGCAGGGTCAGTGATGGTGTAGTCAGGGTTTGGCATCGACTCTTGGCTGTCCAGCTCAGACGCACAGTCTCACTTTCTCTGTCTTTCCTTTTCTCAGTTCCTGTTAGGGTATCACTGAACCTGTATTTGACTCTTTCTGGCTTATTGCTTTGATATATATGCAATAAAATATGAAATACTAGAGATTACTGATACACCAGAGTGCATCCATTTGATCTATTTTTCCTTTTCCTGGCATGCTGTCTGCTGCCAGTAATAAATGTCTTTTCCTAACAGATGACTGTTTATAATATTGTGGAGTCAAGTTTTTTTTCCATGTATTTTTCCATAGATGGTGAAATGGGCTGCTTTTTCCTCCCTGCATTTTTTTTATCATCTGATCTGACCTATGTTGCGTGGGTCCAGACCTTTGAATTCACCCACTCCAACACGTTTAGCTGATGGATTCTGCTGAGTCTTACATTGTGAAACAAATCAGCTGTCCCAAAAATGTGTGGTCCAATGAGTGCAGCAGGGAAAAGCAATCAACCAATTAGTGCTATGAACGGGACTAATACTATAGACATGGTTGCCAAGTGTTGTCATGTTTGTCTAGCTCTTTGATGGGCCAAATTAGTTTTTTTGGTTGACAATAGCATGACTCGAGCCAGAGGGCGGGTAATCTTAAGAAAATTTATTACATATGCTGAAAGCAAGGGGGAAACTTATCAAATTCTGTAGAGCTGATAAAATATGAATTACGTTTATATTATATATATATAATATATATATATTATACTGCATGACCTGTTTGGGGCAGCTGTAGCTAAGAAGTAGAATGGGTCGTGTACTTTACAATAGGTTCATAGTTTGATCCCGAGTCCTACAGGCTGCGTATCAAAGTGTCATTGGGCAAGATGGCTGCTCCATCAGTGTGTAAATGAACACACTGTGAATGCAATCCAATGTTTTCAGAGAGATATTTTAGTTTACAATTATAGATGAGATCATTAAAAGCTTTAATGTGAGAGAGTTTGTAACTCAACTACTGAAACCCAACCCTCAGTCTTTTTTCCTTAATCAGAAGTGAAGATTTAGATTTTTGTATCATAGTATGTTTCTCTGATATGATTAACTTGAAATTGTGTTGATAAGTACACGCATTTATCTAAGCAGTTGCCGTCTAAAACCGGATTACAAGTTGACACTACAGTAGAACAGCTGCAAATGGTGTATAAATCAGTGAGTGGGTGTGTGCGCGTGTCTGTCAGTGTGTGGTGTCTAAATACTGAATACATGGGCGGATTTATTATACCACATGTGAACAAGGTGCTGCGCCCCAGCATCCATCCAAAATCTCTATCTGACACTTTTTCTCTCACTCCCCTGGCTGCTCTTCCTGAAGTCTGTTTCACATAAAGGTTGAAAGGTTCTAATTCACACCTTCGTTGAGATACATTTGTGTGTTACCATCAGGATATCAGTGTTTCACTTTTTAAATATCACAGTTACCGACAGTGCCAATTATTGTCAGCAACCTTAATGTTGAGTTAGACAGACTTGAGCTTATCAGACATCTTGTGATCTGTACTCGATGCAAGTAGCCACAGTTACATTAGCCGCTAAAATAACACACACAACTTCAGCACAACTGTCTGCAGGTGCACTGCATTGTGGGAAACTCAGGCCCCAGATTTTATCACGTAGGAAGGATATGTAGAACTGTTTTTGCTGGAAATATAACAAGACTAGAAGTTATATGGGTTGTTTTTTATATTTTTATAATAAGCTTCTGGCATCCACCCTTTTAGACTGTGATGTTAATCCCATCTTCAAGTTTGACCTTTAAACTTAAATTAAATCACGAACCAAATGCAACAAAAACAAGTGCGTTTTGAAGTGGTATCCTTAAATTATATTGCAAACTAAATGGACAATGAAACATAACTTTTTTTTTGGTCAGTTTTTACTCATATTTGGCAGGTTGGTGGTTAATTTCAGTATATGATCAAATCCAAATGTGACATAAGCCACATTGCTCACTTATCTCACTTTCCTCTACAGATGGTTACTCAGCAGGAAAAGACAGCTATGATGAAAGAAAGTTTCATTCACACAGATATGTCTAGCCTGAAGCCTTTTATCGTTTATCTGTGTTTTTTCGGAACGAATGACCTCAGTTCATCCGGATTGACAGGAGTTTGTGATTCATGGGTAAAGAGAAGCAGAGTGGGACGAATATGGAGGGAATAAGTTAAAGAGAAAGAGGTGGAGACAGAGTGCTCCATCATGGCTGTGCTGAGTGAGGATAGCGTGAGTGTTTCATGATGAGAGTAAAAAGTGTTCGGTCGGAGAGGGGTCAAGGTGGGAGTGTAGCGGTAAATGCAGATAACTTATCACAGCAAAGGCCATTAGCTGCTTTGTATCCCAACCTGCACAGGAAATGTGGAATGACAGGGAGATATTTCCTCCCTTCCTCACTACTGCTATCACTCTGCACTCACTTGCTCAGTCAGTTTCTCCTGCCCTGCTTCTTTTCTACTTTTTTATGATTTGGATTTTTACAAAAGTCTTCTTTTATACTTTTCTTCCTTTGCCCTTTCAGTTCCTATGTTACCATCATAAAGTATTTAGGTTAAATTTCACAGTCACAAAATATATATCACACTACTGTTCATTTGGTGCTTCATCTACAGCACATTTTCAGTCTCCTAACAGCTAAGTTTTTGAATTTGCTTCCTCCCAACTTATCTTTGTGGGGTTTTTTTTAGTAACTAATTCTTCTATTTTTCCTTTTATGTCCCTTTTTTATCTGCTTTTTTTCATCATCTGTCTCTGACTTTTCATCCCTGATGAATTCGGGACCATTTGAATGTTGAAAAACATAAACCTGTCCGGCACCATTCTGCTGGGCTTTGTTCTGGGGCCCATCATCAACCTCCTTCTATTATGATGAAGACTGAATTGGGAGAGCATCAAGGGTGTTGGAGGCCTCTGGGTTACGTCCTAATCTATCAAAAAACACCTGCTCTTTTACTACCCTGAAAGTTCTCTCTCTCTCTCACACACACACACACACACACA
>JAQNCA010000025.1:17686533-17701334 GCA_029783725.1 Acanthurus tractus
TAATCTATCAAAAAACACCTGCTCTTTTACTACCCTGAAAGTTCTCTCTCTCTCTCACACACACACACACACACACACACACATACGAACCTACAATAGATCACCAGGAAGCAGGCACTACAGTCAGGCATCTGATTGCTCTAGCATGTGCTGGGGTATGTTAATACATGCTATTATGACATGAGAAGCAGGGGAGACGTGGTATGATTTAAAGCACTTGTGCGGGACACTTTTGTAGCCACGACCGCAGGTGAAAATGTGGTTAACAAGCTCTTTGTGGCCTCGAGAGAGAAAAAAGATGGACAGACACAGACAATGAAGAGGCCAGAGGGAAAAAAGACAGAATAAAGGGAGTTGTGTGTCTTTTGTCAGGGCTGACCGCAGAAGCATGGGGAGATGTGAAGTGTCTGAGGTTTAAGTTGTCCCCACTTTCTCTTACTTTGTATGTCTCTGGTGTAAATGATGTGGAATCTCTGCAGTTGAGTGGTGAGTTGAGGTTACATGGTGTGTTAGGTTTAATGAGACTTGAGGATCGGTGAGGAAGTTGACATATCATAATTGACTTACAAGGACTGCTTTCGAGTAAATCTGAGTTCGAGGGTGAGAGCCACTGCACATACGGCCTGTATATGCCTGCATACTACAAACTGAATGGCCTTTTGACAGCCAGTGGAGCTGAGTGAGGTGGCTGATGAAGAGGCCATCACTGTCACTGTAGAGGCTATGTTAGGCAACACCTCCTCTCGGAGTTAGAGGAGGTCGGATGGCGTATTTTACAGCTGAGTCCAGAGCTATTAAAGTGTCAGACTATCAAGTAACTTGAGGTTGCCAGAGGATTAAGATGGCAATGTGCAGTTTTTGTGGAATTGATGTGCAAGCTTAAAAGTTTGAGGTGACGATAGCATAATGGCAGAGTTGAGGGGATGAGCTGTCTGCCAACCAAAATCAAGAGTCTGACAGATCTTGGTTTTTGAATACCGTTGCAGATGTTTTTGGATTAAAGCTGCAAGTAGTTGGCATTTTTTAAGTGAACATTTTTCTATATCAGGAACTTGACCATGCTTTTGTCCAAGAAAAAGATTTCACTTTCTCTGCAGATAGTTCTAGTCTTGGCAGAATGAAAAAGCTTCCGAAACAACATCCACAGCGAGGCAGACCTGGTCGGCCCTGCAACATGAGAACTGGAGGGAAAGTAGAAATTCATATCATACCAAATGTGCCAATTACTTTTTGAGATGGTTGCTGTGTGTCGGATTAGGTGATCACTGATGAATTCTTTCTGTGACTTGGAAAAGACACATGGCTGTGAGAGAACAAGTCATATCTTGTCATGTTTTCTGACCAGGAACCAACTTCTCCTTTTACCTGACTGCAGTGACAGCGTAAGTCTAGTATGTTGACCTGCTGTATAAATAAAAGTCAACCTGGAACCATTAATTGCGAGTTTGCAAACTATTTCTTTACTTATCTGTTGATAGAAAAAAGGTGAATGTGTGTGTGCACAGCAGACACATTGTGCAGTGGGTGACAAGGCCCCTGAAAGGATGATTAATGTTGTGTAATTTTGTCAAATCGAATAACACCCTAATGTGACATTTATTTATTCATTATTTCACTGATAAACTAATCAACATTCATCAGCAGAGTAAAAATAAAGCACTTCTTTTAGTTTGCCATGTGTTCACACACTTTTATATAGTTTCAAGTTACTTTTTAGATTTATATGGAAATGACAGTGAATGATGATGATTGCTCTTTGCTGTTAGCAATGACTACACCGCATCGCTGACCTCTCTGTCAGATCAGGCCTTTATCAGGCTCAAACTATGTTGTGCTGTGTAAAATAGGTATAACTTTTTAATAACTTTATGTCTGACATCTTTTACTAACAGTGTAACATAATCTGTAAAAACACATTATTGCTCCATCAAGAAGGAAATTAAATATTTTGAGTTTCTTGACACAGAGTGATACTGGCATTACATGACTATTACCATGCTAGGCAAGCATTTTATACTTCCTTTTTTTAAAACCAGCTGTTTTAACTGACTTTCTTTGTTCTTCTTAGGCTGACATAAAGCTGAAAAGGAAAACAGAGTCCTAACTGAAAGAAAGTAAATAAGGAGTGATTACAGGTTTATTTTGGGGGGAAAGTATTTTGGCTAGTTAGGTAGTCTAAAATTTAAAAGGGGGAGACCCACCTGTGAGGTGTCATGATTAAAGATGATGGAGCTGAGGTCACCACAGTTGTAGTGGGTAATGAGGTCCTCAGTGGTGTAGGAGCCCTGCAGGCTTCCTGCTCGAACACCCTCATGCTGCAGCAGTGTCTGGTTCAAGGCAAACAGCACCTGCAGAGAGGAGAGACAGAAAGACAGGAATGGTGCTGTTACTTTCTGCATCCACAAACTCCCTTTTTTTTACACTCCGTGCCCAAGAGGAATTTGCCATGAAGAGGGAGAAATTGTGCAAGCTTGGCATGTCTTGCTCTTTTAAAAATATATAATGTGATCATAAAGGACAATGAAGCCGTTATTCCGAAGTGTCAGTGAAGTGAAAGTTTTTTTGCAGCGTTTTCATTTCTTTCCGGATATTTTCATATACTTTCCATACAGGCTGACTACAGGTAAAAACAGAACCACAAAAGACATGGCAAAACTCCACTGACTTTCCTCTGAAGGATGGAGAAAATGGGAAGAAATGGGGAGCTAAAACGAGAGAGGGAGAGAGACCCTTTAAAACTAACCCTTCTTTCTCTTTCACCAGGCCTGGGTGCCGTAAATTTACAGCACCCATTAAAATCAAAAGTAAACCCACTTTAGAGAGAATTTATAGTGTGCAGTCGTCAGCCAGCCCAACAACTCCACAGCTGTCCTAAACACCAGGGGTTAACCTCCCTATTCCAGCCTTCTACAGTCCCACACCACCTCTGACTGGCCTGGCAACTGGGACCCAGTTGTCAATCACTTTTTAAGCTCTCTTACAGAAACCAAGAGGTGTTACAGGAAAGAAGTTTCACACAGTTCTTTCTTGCACCTCAAAAGACCATTTTTTGTCGACTTGATTAGAACAAGTGGCTCAGTGGCTCATCACATTTTCAAACTACCCCAGACTTGTTCATGACTGTAATCCTAATTACCAAGAAACCTGACTAGAGCTTTGGAAAAATACTACAGGAAGAACGTCAGCATCCAAGCCCTGATGATTTGTGGGGCAGCTTAAGGCCGATACAGCTGCACAACTGATTGAACCTGATGTCAAAAGTCTAGGTTGTAATTCATGCAATTAAATTATGTCTTTTGCAATCATAAAGTCCATATCGTGAGTACTGAATGTTTCAACTCCAGGTAACCTTTATGCAGGGATAATCACATCCAAGCTCTAAGCTCTAACCTTGTGACTGGCTCTCTCCCTCTCTCTGAGGTCATTGTGTTTGCTAACCACTCTTGTGGGCTCATTTTGGCTCTAGTGTACATTTTTCATAATGCAAACAGACAACTGATGAGCTAACAGCATATATAACTCTCATTATCCTCCCTTTCATGTCTTTACTTTTTCTCTCTCTCTGCTCTTGCTGTACTTTTAATTCAGAAGAGTGTCCATCCTCCTCTCATCTCTCTGTCCACCCTTCCTCCCTCTGATCTTACTTTTTCTTTTCAACACGTTTCATCAAGTGAGTTTTGTTATACTGTCACTGTGCCAGAGGTGCGTAATTCAGAAATGGGTCTCGATCTAACCCGTGACCATTTCGTTCCAGAAAAAAAAAGATTTTTGCGCTTTTCGTAACTCATGTCAACCTTCCCAAACCCAGAAGCCCCCCTGCTGTTTGAGTAATGACACTATACCTCATTTCAGCTTCTATTTCCATCTCACGTGAGATTCTTTTATTGCTCTGAACTCAAGGTCATGTCGAGGTGTGATGCCAGGCCCAGTGAGGCTAATACCTGCGTGGTTGCTAACTGGCTACAGTAGCTAATTCGGCTCCTGCAGTCGCTGAGTCTCTGCCAGTAAGTTGCCGCTGCCCTCAGTCCTTGACCCACAGGGCGCACTGCCACGTCTCGAGGGTTTTTCCAAGAGAAACACCAGAGCAGGCCCGAGGCAGAGTCAGGGGGCAGGAGCTGGCAGAGCTCACACACCTGCCAGGCTTTCTGTAATGCCGCCAGCTCCAGTAGTTTCCCTTTACATGGCATATTGCCCCAGACACGACAGACGGGAAGGGTGAGCGTGTTAGAGGATACATGGTAAGAAAGGAGGGGGTTGTGTGTGGTTGGTTGTGTTGTTAAGGGAGTTGTTATTTCAATATTGTCCGTCTCCTGGGGAAAGAACATCCCTGCAGCTGTAACCATGGCGCCCGAGTTTGTGCTTGGCTGAATGAAAGAGCACGTCAATCACTGTGGAAGGGGCTGAGGGGAGAAGGGGGGGTAAAGCAAACACTCCTTGTGTCTGTGCTCTTGCATGTATATGCATTTGTGTAAATATGTGTGTGTGCATGCACGCAGAGTGGGTGTTCTCATGTTGAAGTGGTCCACTCGTTCTGACAGACTGGCTCTTTCACAAACAGGTCTTTTTTAAAAGTAACTAACACTGACACCGTTGACTGTATAGTTTACTGCTGCAGGTTTGCTCTCTCTCTTTATACCTCGTCTCATGTGATACATGCGTGAGAAACTCCCATTGTAATTAAATCGAAGCTTTATAAGAACAAAGCTGGAAGGAGCGGAGCGCTCGGATGGTCTTGGAACCTGCGATCTGAGTGCAGCCCTCCAAAAATTCATTAGTGAGTGTTGGAAAGAAGACAGAAAAAAAAGAGGCTGGGCAGGAGGGGGAGCAACATAAAACAAGAAATCAGAGAGGTCTTTTATGTTTCAGAAAATGTCATTTATCAACATGTGTGTGCATTGCAGCAATTGACCTTGAAGTGCGTTAAACCCTGGCTGTTTGCTAGCAATAGTGTTAGCTTGTTTGAAGCTTTTACTGGTCTGAAGCATGAGTAGGTGCCGATGACAAGGTGCTGGAACTGAGAGAGCTCACTCTTGTCAACTACATCACTCCCCCATTATACCTCCTTAAATCTGAATTGGTGAATGTGAGTGATGGATAGAGCTAAAGGGCTTCAGACTGCAATACAACAGAAGGAAGTGTCAGACTGTGGAGGCCTAACACTGAACTCTGGCAATTGGGAGAAAATATAGTACCCGGGATTACTTTTATTTGACGGCAGTTGGAGTCAGTTAAAGTATTGTGCTTCGTTATGGTTAATGCATAGCACAAAACAGTTAAAACACAGAAAAAGAAAACAATACACTGTCACTTAAACATCCTGTCCTCTTCAGTCTTTTTCCGTCCTTTGTGTCCACTTTCTCCGAACTATTCTTTTAATTTCTCTGTCCATTACTCACTTCTTGTCTTTAAGTTGTGGTAAAACAATGAGCGACTACTTCATGATCCTACAAACTGACATTGACAGAACAAAGAAGGAACAAAGAAAGGGAGGAGAAAAGGGCCGAGAACAAAAGCCAGAGAGGGTTGAACATGTAAAAGAACAACACAAGACAAGTAAAGTTTTGTTTTCTAAGAGAGGAGCATGTGTTATACAGATGGAGGCAGTTCTTCTACATTAGCAGTAAAGAGTTTGGGTCAGGCGTTGTACACAGTGTATCGGTATAGGCCTGGTGCCATTTGTATAACTAGCAGTCAGGTGCATGAAATCATGGCGGCGCCTGCCAAGAAAACAGGCAGGAGATCTTAAGAGGGATTGTCTCCTAACACATCTCTGTCTTTCTCCAGCTTTACTCAAGCCGTTTCTCACATCTGCTCTTTTCTTCTTGTTTAGCTTTGCCGAATGTGTCCTCTTGGTATTTAACCAGGTGTGCAACATCTTGCAGTAATAATGGTCACAGCGGCTGCTACTGTAGGAAATCAGATGTATTATTTTGTGGCCCAACCTTTTATTTTGTGACCTTTTGAAGCAGTGAAGCAGCATCTAATTGAGAACCCTGGTCATGTGTTCTTGAGCTATGAGAAGTTCCACTGAAACAGGGTTTTCCCCTCTTGACTTCTCAGCGTATTACTATTGAATAGTTTCTAGAAATGTAAAACAACCCAGTGAGTACAAAAGCAAAGACTGAGGAAAATAAATTAAGAGACAGCTGCTATCATGCTGGTGGCTCCATGAGAATATAGTCATGCAAAGCATTGCTTTGAGCTAAATGCTAACATTGGCATGCTAACATCATCTTTGTGACAGAAAGCACATTTCCTTCTTTCTCTGGTTAATGAGAACTGTGGTCAGAATAGTAAAGATGAAAATAGAAGTTATAAGTCATTAAAGCCATGGTGCTATGCTTGGTAATGAATACCAGACATATAAATAAAATTTATCAGCCATCAGTTGATTATTTGAAAACCTTTAATTCAGACAATCCAAACAGGATGAGAATTTAGCCCTCTCTGCGTCTCTATCTCTGGTCATTTAATCAGCCTCCTGATAAAGAAAACAGTACAAACAGTTTCAGGGTGGTGCGTTCCCCTCGACCGCTCTCGTCTCCCTGAGAGCCGCTTGTGTTTCATCGCCTGAGAAAGCGAGGAGCTAGACCCATGACCTGGGACATGCACTGCTGGGTTCCTCTGGGCCAGGCCAGCTTCCCCTCCTGGGCTCCAGCTACAAATGACAAGAGGGGATTGGGTTCACAGCACCCTGAGGTGACTGAATGGAGGGAGTAGGTAAGGAGCAGGGAGTTGAAATAACATCCAGGGCAACCCAAGAATAGGAGAAGTGCGATAACTCCTCCCTGTTCCCCACAGAGCTGCCCCAAAAAAGGGTGGATACCCATTTGTGAAATGTACTTTCTCCTTTATGGTCACAGTAGAAAACCATAAAAGAATTCATAAAAAACACCCTTCTGTCCTTTTCTTTTAACTTCTACTATCTCAGTGTGACTTCATGCCTTAGTGCACATATAGCAGTGGCGAGGGTATTTTAAAAGCCTGCTGTTGTCTGACCTTTTAGCCCATGCGAGCTCTAAAAAGCACCTTGAATACATTAGGATGGGGCGATGGTGTCACACAAGACCACATCAAAGTTGTCTGGACAGTCTCATGATAGATTCACTGTTGTATCCTACAGTTTTATCAACAAGATACGAAGGATTTTCTCCTTTTTTTCTCTCTCTGAGGGAATCGTGTAACCTGTCAGGGGCTTTAAAGGCAACAATCGAGCACAAAAATGCCTCAAACAAGGCCTCCAAAGTCAGAGCATTGCCAAAATAGTTTTACAGCCCTTCGGCGCCTTTCTGCATGTATCGTTTGCTTATTTGAAGGTGAGCAGCACTTTCAACTCATCACATCTGGCATGGGCTACAGCGAGCCAGAGCCTTGCCTTCTTCCAACTCTTTATCCAAGTTAATACCCAAGATACACACAGGCGTGCACACTAACAAACACATATACAACCACCCATAAGCACACACGCTTATAATTATACACACTGCATTCTACTTTGAGCAATACCTGTATACAAAACAGATATTGCAGAAAATGAAAGAGAAGACATTTCAGATGGTTTCCACTCAAGACAGTGCCATTATTTTGAATATTGTTTCTCCTTTATCTCTGCCCCTCTTTTTCTTCCCACTTCCTTTCTCTCTTCTTTCATTCTCCCCCTTTCTCTGTCTCACTAAGTCTCTCACCCTGCCCGGTCTACCTCCTGTCTCAGCCTAGGAAATCCAGGGATTACCAGAGGAACAATCCCAGTGGCAGAGGGCCTGCTGCTCCCAGCTTCCACAGAAATCCTGCTATTCTTTCCCCTCCGTTTTCCTTCCGTCTTGTGTTATTTCCTATCTAATGCAGGAGGTGAGGTCAAATGATAAAAGATATCCCTCTCTTAGCTTGGAATGCTAAAAAACTTCTTCCGTCCTCCCCCTCTTTGATTTTTTCTTATCTGTCCTTGCTAAATCCGTTCCTCCACTTCCACTGCGGTCCTCCTTTCTTAGGAAAATTGCACAGTGCTCCTCTCCTCTTATTTGTCTCCTTTTTAGTCCAAAACAACCAGACCTATAGGCACCCATACACGCTACACATACACACACACATATTCTGTATACACCTCTGCAGTCCCCAGAGCCTCCTGTCTCTCCCTAATAAGAGTCTCCAGTGAATGTGGGGGTGGGTGTCGCCCCTACACTTGTCCACAAATAAACCCTGCTGTTTGACTTGGCAGCGCTGCCGCTGGGCCAGTCATCCCAGCTCTCCTGCCTGCCCAGAAAACAGAGAAAATAATAAAGTATCACTTGATTTGGAGTGAAAAAGCACACAGCTGGTCCCTCGCTGTGAATGCCTACAAGCAGAGGGAGTGGGGTGTGAAAGAGTGGTGGAAAATTGTAGAGGGAAATTGTGCTAATTTTTGTTTTCTCTCAACATCAAGGGCCCAGCATGGTTGAACAGGAATAAGTCTGTGTGTCAATGTATGAGGACAACACACCAAAAATTAAAGAAGAAACGTCTGAAAAAGGTGGAAGAGAGAGGAAATCTGTCAGATTCCAAGCTCTTGCTTCGGATTTTAAGATGTAAGCACTTACATTTTTTGTAAAAAATACAATACTTGGTTTGAAACAGTAAATTAAAGTTGTTTCAATTAAAATGTCATATGTTTTAGCATCATTACAGGTTACTGGTTACGTCACTGATTTAACAGCAAGCAGTACTTAAGCTCTTAGTAATTGTTAAGAACTCTCCTTGGGTAAAATCAATTTCCCTCCTTGCACAAAAATAAGTGGTAGTTCAAAAGATGCTATAATTATTGCAACTTCTATGACATAAAAATGCAGCTAGTGGTTTAGGTGTTAGTGTTTTAAAAAGATCTTTGAATCACTGAGAACTGAAGAGGAAGAGAATGTGCTGGCCTCTTAAGACTATATTATTTTTAAATAGCGTGATCTGCTTTATATCAAGACGCTCTTTAACTTTTCTATAAAATAACTGATGAAAAAAATCTGCCCTTAAAGCAAATCAAATGATCTCACCCACCACCAGATCCAACAGATTTCTTAGCTATTTTAAGGAAAATGAGATTAAAGGACTTTGTATGCTACATCAGGTCACTCTAACCTTTCCTCCCTTAAAGCTCATAGCCCACCACTAACATCACGGCCTCTGCTAATCTCAACACAGTTTACAGTATGCTTTTTTTTCTGAGGGAAAACTCTCATTGAATTCCATTGGATTTATCCGACTACCATTATGATGTGTGATGCTATCCAAGCCAGATGAGCTGAGTCTTCTCCACGGCATGAGAAAGGAGCAGGCAGAAAACAGCCGTGTATGTTTAAAACATGCCTCCCCAGCCCTAAACCAGGACGTAACCACTCTTTCTTATCTGACCCAGTCCGCTTTGGTTGGGCTAATGGCTTTAGACAGAATAATTCCCAAAGAGTGATTTGTCCTTTGCAAAGTCAACATCTGAGGTCCAGCAGAAACACGAGAGCTGCACATAATCTCCTGCAAGAACATAAATTGTATAATGGAGGAAAAAACTGATTGAGATTGAGAATGAGCAAGTTTCCAAACAGTTAGCTGGTCCAGGTGACTGAATTCATTCCCTCTAAAAAAAGAGAGAGAGAGAATCATTGCAGTTTTCTTTGTATGTGTGCAAGTCAAGCATGCGTGCAGCCTTCAATCAACATGCGTCATTCTAATGATATTCAAATGATGTATTGCCAGGTTGAGTCAATTGTTTTTTTTTCCTCAAATAAATCACTATTTCAGGTCAGATTTGTACCAAAGAAAGCATCCAAGACTGAATTCCTCTTTTTTGCTCAATTTGATTGGCAGATTGGATTTCCCCTGCAGAGCAGTGGACACTTTAGTAGCACTAAGTGCAACGCAGCAACAGACCTTAGCTATAAAAAAAGCATACTTTCGTATCAAAGGCATATGATTGAGATGTTTTTATGTATGAGTTAACATCTGTATGTGATGCATATGGGTTTTGGTAGAGTTTGTGTCAGCACAGGAGAGTAGGGTAAATAAAGAAGGAGAAGAGACAAATGAAGTGAGAGAGATGGAAGAAAGTGAGAGAGAGTATATGGAGAAAAAATGGAGGATGAGAAAAAGTTAGGAGACACAGCAGGAGGTTTCATGTAGAAATTCATAGGAGTCGAATAGAGAGACGAAACTGCCAGATGTTTACAGTTAAACAGCAGAAGTAGAGAGAAGAGAGGAGGGAGCAGACCTATTGCCCCTCACCTCCTCCTTCTCCTCTGTCAGGGTCTGGAGCACAGCTGGGCAGTTTTGTCCTCCACCATCTCCCCTCTTCATCCTCCAAAGCCCCTCCATCCTCAGGCCTGTCCCCATCCTTCCAAAAACAACTCATGTCTCTTCATCTTCCATCAATTTTCAAACCCTCAATCACCATCCTTCCTCCCTTTCCCCACCCAGGTTATGTGCTCTCAATGACAAATCTTAAGATTATACAGTTCAGCAACAGCCCTTTATCCCTCTCCCACCCATCCCTCCTGCTCTCATTCTCTCTATTCTTTCATTTGATGGCGGCTCTCCTTCCACCACTGTCACCGATCTCTGTTTATTTAGCTTTCATGTCCTTCCTCCTTCCTTTGCTCCACGACGTACATGCTCAGCATGTGTGCATAAGCATGCACATGTAACTCAATGCTTTGTGTGCATATGTGCATGCACATGGGTACTGTTTGTGTTTCCATATGTGTCTGTCTTCACTACAAAGTTTATCCAAATTGCACAGTGCTCTGACTGTCTAATAGACTGGAGCAGCAGAAGGAGGAGTAAATAGACCACACTTCCTCTCCTAACCTCTCCTCTCCTTCCCTCCTCTTCGCTCAGTCACGGCTCTATTAGATTTGATGCTGAAGCTAACGCGGCGTAATCCCACACAAGCACACCATTTCACGGCAAATCAGCAGAAGAAATGTTCAATTTCATGGAAGCGTATTCAGTCTGCAGGAAAACAGACTGGGACAGAGCAAGACTGAATGTATATCTTACAGGCACAAAAGGAGACAGACTGTGAACAGGCAGTGCATATGTGTGTGAGTGGGTGTAAAATAAGGGTTTTCAGGAGTTGGGAAATCACGCTGTGAATGGGTGTACGCTGCCGTGTCCTTTCTAAAGTTCTGTCAGCGCATCCACAGGGAACAAGCCGAAATCATCTCCCAGATTAGAACAAGCTGCCTTAGATAAAGCATAGTAAGGAACACACAAACACACACAAATGTGTTCAACCTTCCCAAGTATTCCCTAACAGTGTTTGCCAGCACTTAACAACTGTGGGACCACCACAGGGAGTTTTGATGTGTTTGACAGACAAAGTATTTTTGGTGGTGGAAAATGTTTACTGGCTGCATCTTTTCTTACAGTAATGAGAGGAAAATTAACCCTGTGCAATGCCACATTTTGTCCATTGTAATTTTATGAGTATGTGTGTGTGTAATTTTGTCTTTGTGCATTCAGTGGACAGACTGGTCCAGGACATGTTCTGTAGCTTCGGCCAAAAGAGGAGGAATGCACCTTCCAGTAACTCCTAAGTTGTCTTTTTTGAAATGCTTTCTTCCAATTTGGCTGGCTATCCATTGGTTAGCCCACGTTCAGGAATCAGCCGGGTTTTTTGTTCGGAGCTAGAGGTTGTGTGAACCCTGCAGAGTGCTATGCAGTCGAAGAGGCTAAGCTAGCTGTCGGTGGTAGTCAGTAAATGCCTCCATACTGTGGTCTAAGTGCTTGTTTTCTTTTACTGTGTATATTTAACAGGTCAGAAATTTAATGTTACCTACCACAACACTTTTTTTTTTACCATTATTTACATGCATACGCACCATATGAGACATCATGCAAACCCCTGCAGTCTCTCTGTCTCTATGTCTCCTTTCTTTCTGAGTGAATAAGAAGCAGATGAAGAGAAGGCTGACAATCAGTCTACACGGTGCTGGATTGTCCAGGGAAAGTTTGGTACATTTGGACACTTCTTAACCCACTTTGACAGCGTCTGATCACATGGAGAGATATCACATACTTACAGACACACGCACGCACGCACCCACATAAAACTCAACCTTCTCACAGAGGCCTTTAAATAGCAGCCAACAGTCTTCACAGAGGAGTGAAAGCAGCTTGTGATAGAGACCAAACTACAACATAAAGAAGGAAAGTACTGTAAGAAGAAACACAGTTTGACAGCTGAGGGGAAAAGGTGTTAGGGGAGGAAAGTGAGTGTGTGAAACTGAAAATGAGGTATAAAGAAGTGCTATATAGGGATTCCTGATGTTATGAAGTGTTTCACTTACCCATACGGCACCAGTGTTACATGTGAAAGCCAATTGTTCAAAAGTACTGCTTTTAAAAGATGTTTTGTTTAAAAAAACTCCTTTGTGACTCTTACTTAAATTGCCTCTTACATTTAAAGGTAATGAGGGTTGAAGGATCAGTGGAGGTAGCTGGTTGAAATGGGCTAAAATCTGCAAATAATGGCCCTTAATGCAGTTCATCTTGGGATGCTAAAAAGAAAACCATTTAAGAATGTAATTAAAAAATGTAAGTGTTTTATTTTCTGAAAAAGGGTTGTTTTATTTAAAAAACTTTCAATTAAATTTCAAAGTGTGAAATTAGCAAAAAATTCTGAGAGTTTTGACCTTTGGTGAAGTGGCCAATTTTCTTTACCCTTCCTTGATCAGAAAATATTTATAAAAAATAATTAATTTAGAGCGTCAGCCAGGAGACTTCTTATGTGCTTGTCTTAATTACGGTGGTTCAGTTTTGGCCTCTCAACACTTCAATTAATTAAGGAACCTGTTCATTCTGACCGTTAAACAGACATCAGGCCTGAGAGGAACAAACTGAACTGAGGAGAAATTAATCACGTTAACAAGCAGCCCATAAATGAGTCTGCCTGCATCATTTGAGCAACTCATCAGTGTTAGAGGACGGAGAAATGGAGAAAGCAAGGATTTGTGTAAGTGTTTTTTGTGTTTGTGTGTCTGAGAAAATAGAAACACAGGCAAGCAGTGTGTGTATGCGTAGGGGGGAAAGGGAGGTCAGGGACAGGCAGCAAAGCCAACATGGAGACTGAACAAAACAGACAAACAAACAGACAGGAAAACTCACAGAAAGCACCAAGTGGGAGGTGGTAAAGTGGGAGAGCGCCCAGCGATAGGATATGGGAAATAACTCCTCTAGGCTGCCAGTGGTTTTGGAGGTGGAAGGCAGAGTCCTGACAGCATGTGGTGGAGGGTTTACAGTAACACTGGCCATAGATTAGTAGCTCTTCCTCTAGCTGGCCTTGACTAGCAGCAGCACTGGCTGTCGCATCAGAGACGGGGTATTTAACTACCCTCATAAGACTCTCATTATTTCATAAATCTGCAGTTCAGGCTCTCAGCTCACTTGATTTGAGAAAAATCCAAGGCATGGAGAATGTTTTTTACAGTCTACTTAATTCATTTACAACCTTCATTCATTTATGTGTCTGTGTATTTTAGAAAGAAAGAAAGAAAGAAGTCGGGAAAGTCAGATGATGGTGAGATCTGAGTAAAAGAAATGGAGTTTTTTCTCTGCTCGTTGTTTGCTAGGCTGCTAAATCACAGTGTGAGTGTGTCTGTGTGCAAGTGTGTGTGCACATGTGCAAGTGTGTGTCAGAGTGCCATTGTGTGCCAGTGTGTGCGGGTGTGCACACTAATGTGATAATTCTAGCAGAGGGAATTAAATTTCACCACGTCTGGAGCACACATGAATTTATTCCTTCATGAATCAATGATAAATATTTTTACCACCAGTTTTAACTTTGCTGTGTCACATTCTTGGCAGTTCCTTTATCTCTGTATTGTCTCTGTTGTCAGGTCTCTGTTGCTGTGTCTGTACACTTTAAGTCCGACCTGAAGCATCATAACTCCACAGCTGAACCACAGTTTGCTTAACGGCACCATCTATTATTCATAAAGGTGTGCCTATGCACTCTCTCTCTTTTTCCTTTATTTTTCTCTTTCTTGTTTTTTAGACGTAGACACTCTTCACACACTTCCATGTTCATCCAATCTCCAACCTCCAACCACCCAGCCCCTGTAGCCTCCCAGGGAAAGTGCTTGGTATGAAGAAACCTAATATGATTAAGACGATGATTGCTGCCTCTAATAGTTTTAGCACCCATACCCTCTATTAAGAAAAACATTGGGTTTTAACCACAGCTCAGCACATGCTTTTGACAGAAGGGATCAGCCAGTAGGAAAGACCCATAATTCAGTGTTTAGGAGTGTATGCAAGTAAATATATGTGTTTGTGCATACAGTAGGTGTGAGTTGTACATATGTGGGCAGATTCATCTGTCTACATGCGTCTGCTTTTTTTTCATGCTCTTTTTTTTTAAGCGTTTTTCTATGTCTCGTATGGGTTTTTGTGCAGCCCACAGCAGCTCAAGGGCAGACTGGGTCGGCCATACTTAGGGTTTGTGGTCACCCCGACCGACAGATCACAGGATTGTGGCTTTAAATGGGCCACAAATCATCAAACAGGCCACACGGATGGAGTGGAATGCTGAAGCAGGCAGGAGGAGGACTAGGTAAACAAGATTACAATTTATGCTGTTTGTCTTCACTGGAAGAACAAAAGCTTTTAAAGAAACTACTAGTAGCAGAAGTAGCAAGGATCAGTTTTTAGATTTTTATTACATACTAGACAATATCATATTTTTCCACCAAACTATTTCTGTGATAGGGATCTATCTATCTATCTATCTATCTATCTATCTATCTATCTATCTATCTATCTATCTATCTATCTATCTATCTATC
>JAQNCA010000025.1:17715592-17739061 GCA_029783725.1 Acanthurus tractus
CAAACGTAAAAAGCAGCTCCAAAATCTCAACCTTTTTTTCAAACATCATCTAGACATCACATGTGTACACGACTGTAGATAAAGAGGTCTGTAATGGACTTTTCTCCACTCAGTTGCTGGGTGTGTGTATGTGTTGGTGGGGAACAGGATTTATGTGCTTCCTAATAAAGTTTACAAGTGGTGCCTCGGTTCAAGAGGTCCGAGTGGCAGTTTAAGAGGTGGGGACCAGTTTCAGGGGCCTGGTTATGCACATTCAGTGGCAGTGAAGAAACAACCAAACAAACAGCTATTTTTCCGTAATCATATTTTTAACGAGCATGGAATCATTAGTTTAGAAGGCCAGGTAGGAATATCAACTGCTTCCTAAGGAAATTTAGTGTAACTCCAGCTCAACTGATTTGCACTCAAACAGGTCTATGAAATTTTACTTTGAGCCATTTATGTCAGAGGTTGAAATCTTTATGCTGCTGGTAATACTGAGCATGAGATTACAGGACTGCAGATCATGTCCTAAGTAAACTTATTGCCCTTTAATTTTTGTTGTTTTGGCTCTCCTGTTTCAACATATGCTGGGTTAACTATCATATTCAATGCACCAAATCCCCAGTTACTGGCTGTGTAATTACGAATAATTGACATTTGACCAAAATCAACACTTTTTAAATGGAACTATTGTAGAATTGCAGTGTTTTCATACAGGACAGATGCTCCACTGTGTGAGTGACACGCATATTGCCAAAAAAATGACGCATGTCTTCCCCACAAGTCTGACTGGATAAATAAATAAGAAAAAGCACAACTGAAACATTATTATTTAACTTGCAGTATGATGCGAGTCGACACTGTGAGAGTGAAAATGAGCGTGAAGGTGTAGGTTTTTTGGAGAGCGAGTATGGGAAGGTGAGAGTTTGTAGGGGCAGAGGTGTAAGCAGAGCTGAAGTGCTCCACTGGGTCGTGTATAATGGGGACAGGGCAGAGAGACGCATGGGTCACATTAAAACAGGGTTCAGTGAGAGGGCTTCGCTAATGCTACCTAATCCCCAACAAGCCGGGCTCACACAACGCACACACATACACACAGTTGTTCTCCGCTGGCACCTATTTATGACTGTTGGCCATTGGTGTGTGAGAGGTGTGGCAGTATGTGTGGCTGATGTCACAGGCGGGCCCTGACGCTGAGTTCATCTCGGACCACCAAGCGTCTGACATGGAAAGTTGCATGCCATGGCATACTGGCAATCTATTTTCCATGTTCTCCCACACTGGGCGATATTGATACGACCCACTGTTACTCGTTGGCTGCTGTTCTTTCCCTCGCCATGTTTGTTAGCACTATAAACATTGTTTTGGTGTTTGTTTGGTTCCTCAGTAAGTTTAAAGATAGCTGGTGTGTAAAGAAATCAGTGCATGGATTTCCCACTGCTTTGTTCCAGTTCTCCCCAATTATCTGTCTTTTTATGGGAGAATTGATTAAACACTCATAAACCACCAGTAGGAGGTAGACTAAGAATTATTTCAAGGTTGTTTTCACATTCACCTCTTTGCCCATTAAAATGCAATTTGAAGGAGGTGGGTGAACACGTTTAATGTGTGACATCAAAAACTCTGGAAGCCAATTTTGGTCTGATATTTGAGACATGTGTGAGGTGGAAACCTGAGGCCACAAACCCTAATAATGAACTTTTTGTGAAAATAGGACACTTTTTCATGTGAGGCAAATAAATCTTTAAAATGAAACATACTTTCAGGATCACAGATTCAGGATTAGTCAATGAGGGAGGAGGAGAAAATGTTACTTAAAAGATTCTAACATAATAATGAAACTTTTTGGGGAAAAATGTTAGAAACACATTATTTGGAAAAAAATCTTAAAAGTGCCTGTGGGGATGTTAAAATTATCTTTTTTGTGGACTTGTTTGAGCAATTTTGTAATGGGTACATAATAGATAGATGCCTCACTCCCACCTACAAAATATGGCTTGAACACCTGATAAATAGACTACCAATATGGAAAAAAAAATGCTTTCCACGTATTTACGAGCTGTAATGTACTGTCCTGTATCTATACATCAAAACTGGATAAAAAATATCACGAAGGAATGTAAATTGAATGATAGTGCCTAGAGAAAAGCACCAACTCCATCACATCACAGGTCCGTAGAATGATCCCTGGTTTCAGCGGCCCTAACCTGGTTAAACAAAGGTTGTAAAACAACAAGGTCCCAAAAGACAACAACATTCCAGAGGGGCCTAGTGGGTCTCTGAGGAAATCAGTCAGTCACATTCCTGTCTGTGATCAATCAGCCCCTGGCCTAGACAACCTGAGATTAACCTCAGCCTTCCTGGAAACTACCTGCCCTTCCCAAACACAACAGAAAACAACTTCCATCTCTGTGCAATTTAGCACGGTTTCCATTGTTGTGATGAGCAAATATGTAATACAGAAATATAATGTGCGAGTGTGTTTGTCTTTGAGACTACCTGCCTGCAGGAAAACGAGCTTAACTACCCTTCACATCACTACAATTTACACTGTTAAGATGACAAAATAATTATACAGAAACAGAGGACAGTTGAATTATGTGTGTGTGTGAATGCGTGTATGCCTTTGTAGGTGTGTGATGAGCAGCTTTGGTGTTCATGTGAGGGAAAGATGACTGTGCAGTAAGGATGGATCCACAGTGTGATGGCTGTTACATCTGAAGCAGAAAGAAGCCCTCATTTTCTCCACCAAAGGGAGAACGTGGGCGAAGCAAAAGAGGGAAGGATTTGGCTCATTGAACACTAAAGTATGGAAGAGCACTCCGACCTGACACGCTGAACTCACTACTTCTGCAGCACGCAGCTCAGTGACAATGTGGTGGAGCCATTACTTCAGGTCTCTCAGGTACAGTGAGAAGGGATGAGACCTCTGTAGGATTCACTGAATGGAGCCAACATAGCAGGTTTATAGATGAGAGTGGAGATCACATTTACATCGATATTTCACTATTGATCAATCAAATACAAAGTCTACAGAGTAAAGAAAAAAAATCCATCCTGTACTACTTCCATCGTGTTCCCACTTCCCCTGCTTGTTTGGCTTCAGCTCTAGCTGTTGAACTTGCCACTTTTAACTTAAGTTAAATGGGTCAGTGGTGAAATTTGTCAGGATATCCGTGTTGACTCCAGTTTTCCAGTTAAGAAAACTAGAAGACAAAATTGAGGCACTTTAAGAGGAAGTCTTCCTGTAACTAGCTCTTCCTGTCAACTCTTCTCTGCTGCTTAGTTTCAAACTCAATTATATCTTTGACATTTTTTTTCTTTTAACTCTTGTTTTTTCTCACAAAATAATAATTTAGTGAAAGACCCAGTGATTTATTCAGTTGTCAAGTGCACAGTGCCCCTGTTTTCTCAGCGCTCATATCAAACCTCTCTGCCTCCCTCCGTCCCGCCGTCAGCCTGCATGGCTCTGGCCAGCACATAATTGTCTAAGTGCTTCTGGATGGCAGCGGGCTATTTGGTCATTAAGGGGCCTATTAAGTCATTAGTGCAACAGTGGGACTGCCGTCTGCTTGCCGACAGGACCAGATGATCGACCTGATACGTGTTGCCTCGCAGTTTTCCACATATTTGTGCAGGTAATTATAGCTTA
Organism: Acanthurus tractus; assembly: GCA_029783725.1. Classification (NCBI taxonomy): domain Eukaryota; kingdom Metazoa; phylum Chordata; class Actinopteri; order Acanthuriformes; family Acanthuridae; genus Acanthurus; species Acanthurus tractus. The sequence goes on from JAQNCA010000025.1 coordinate 17,719,227, forward strand.
GATGTGAAACACCCTCAGATGTCACGCTTAAAGAGGGGAAGCACGTCGCCAGCAGACTTTAAAGGTAATCTCTTCCTCCCCTTCTCTTCCTTCTTCTCCTCCTCCTCTTTTTCCACTCGGGGTGTGTGGATGAGCAATGGGTTAGCAACGGGACAAGCAGAGCCTCGGGACATGTCAGGGAGAAAGATAGGGAGTGAGGAGGAGGGAACAGAGATCCGAAATGACTGAGGAGGTCAGAGAAATGAAGAGCAGAGCGCAGACAAAGAATCGCTTTTTCCATCAGTCAGCCTTCAAACCCAAACTTACACACCCATCACGGAATGTAAATATTTGGATATGGGTAATGTTGGATGTTACTTAATTCCTCCCTTTAAAGATGTCCTGTTTAGGTGAACACGGTCCAAAGAACACAACAAAAAGCATTCTGCATGATTTGACACAATGCATGAGAATTTTATTTTGATTTAACTGCTGCTGTTACTCTTAGCAACCCTTGCCCGGCCCTGGGAGACTCTCACTACTCTGGGCTCACGTTATTATATTCACCGCTTACCGTAAATGCTCATCAAATAATGCAAAGCCAGAAACCTCTGGATCTGTCTTTTTCTCTGGGTATGTGCTGTATTTTTTCGCTTACTGTTTTTAAATCACTTTGAAATCACTGATCTGTATCCTAGGGCCATATACTTTATGAGGTCCAATCTGAATTGGAAAACCAAACACAAACACAAATCAAATTGAATATCGTATAAAATAATAGTGACTTATGGAAAACACAGACTGTGTGAGTATAAACACAGTTAAGGGGAACGTTTCTGGCGCAAACAGACAAAAATTTTCTCTGTGTGACCACAATGTGTAAATTCAGTGGTTGCTATCCTTCCACTATGCACTTTTCATTATATATTTTCATACATATATATGAAAACCTAAATCTCATCACATTTCATAGTATTTTACCATGAAGAAATACATTGTTGTGATATTTTGGCCACATCTCCAGGCCTGAAAGTGCCCCACTGTGACCACAGCATGAGTGAAGCTGCAGTGTCAGCACAACAGAAAGCCTCAGCCTTCGATGTCCTCTCGAGCAGGGGGATGGCACATGAGGTTCACTGATTGAAATAGACATGTCAAATTGTCACTGAGGCTGTAAACAGAGCTCACCAGGAGGAGGCTGCCCTCCTGCTGCAAGGAAACCGGATTCTGTCACCTACCACCCTCCTATCCTGTAAAACCTTTACCCGCTCCCTTCTCAGGCCCTGAAGTAACAAAACTGGGGTGTACCATGAGTCAGTCATCTCTTTTTCTTTTTTGCTCTCTCTCTCACCCACACATATTTGCTAATGGAAACTCGGCCTGGTCAGACACTGGGCCAGGTACTCTATCAGATTGGGCGCTGTTTGCCTGCTCAGCAGTGCCCAGACTAATCCCACTAGACTGCCAGTCTCCTTACCGCTCCACTGCTCCATGGCTCCGCTACCACCTCCTGCTGTGACCCTTGACCCCTGCCCAGGAGACAGGCGCCACCAATATGATGCAATTTCTCTCTGACATGGGCCAGTGGCCCGGGCTGCAATGCGACCCAGGGAAAATAAATACGGGTGTTTATTTGATGGGAGTGTCAGAGGCCCACAAGTGGGAGCTGCCATCAGGTTTCACAAAAGTAGCTTTGCCTTAACACCATTGTTGTTCTTCATCTAATCTCTAATAATACACAGTATCTGGGTAAAAATAAGCCATTGTGTTTTGGTACAGTGCAGCCTAAATACACTGTGCTGTTGTGATGGTGAGACTGTTGACTTGCTGTTTCTCACTTTCAGTAAAAGCAGAAGCACCTTGCAACTTCTGGTTTATCATTCATATAGACAGGTGTAGTTTCAACTCTAATAATCCTAATTAATCATGATAAAAATTCATCAATCCATAGGGTGACCAAGTAGGAATAACATTCTGGACAGCGGTAGGGTGTGGTCATGCAAACATGGAGGGCTTTTCATCCTTTACACTAAATTTGTTTTTTCAGATAAGAAATTCGCAACTCTATTTATGACTTGATTCATCTGAAATGCAGCATTGCAGCATTCAGAATAACACCTCAAAATGCTTTGTTTGGATCTTATAAGCCAGCAAAGATCCCTCTCAACTCCAGGCAGTAGCTGCAATTTTTGTTTTTCAGCTGGATGTTCACCAGGTCCAAGGACACTGGGCTCCATGTCAGCAATGTTGAAATTCCCCTCTATAAATGTTTTAATTCAACAATGTACAACTCATGTATGCCTCTGAATTTTATATTAAAATGCACCTCTGCTTAACTAACAGAGAGCTGAGACAGTTCTGGTGCCTAGGCAACACTGAAAATGTATCACAACAGTCATTATTCAGTGCTTTATTAGACTATGACTAATCGAAATTCATGTTTAGTCTAATTTTCCGGGAAAAACCAGGATAGAATTCCGGATTCTGAGACAACTGTCGTAATTTGAGACTTTCCCAAATTTTTCTGGGTTTCTGGTTACTTCACTGACCTACCCTTGAGGGAAGACGGTCTATAGGAGTCACCTCCTGGAGCTGGGATTGTGCACCTTTCTCCAGTTATTCCCACTGGATGCTCAAAGCATTCCCAAAGACTTTGGTCCTGACCAGCCCACCCAGCTGTCAACCTACATTGGCCTCCCAAGAACTGGAGAAGAACCATGCACCGTGATCCGACTTTGTTTCCCCGACCTCTAAACTACCTCTTGCAGAGACATCCATTCCTGTCAGTGGTCTAAAGAGACCATAGGGAGGTCTCAGACATACAGAGCTCTTGTAAGACCACAAAAAGGACTCTGGCACACTTAAAGTTTCCCCATCGCTCCCACGCTACCATCAACATCACCACTACAAACAGAAGATTGCTGCATAAACACACTTGCTCCACTTTTCTCCCGTGCCAGAGAGGATAATCCACCGTGCCTCTTTTCGTCTCATGACTACTTTTCTCCGAGGAACGGTGCCTCAAGATTGCCCCCTTACCAGTGGTGCTAGTCCCACTGCACTGGCACTGAGACCAGGCGCCTGCGAGAAGCCCAAAGAGTGACAGATGATGAATCACCAGCGTTCACATTTCTAAGAGCCTCTCGGCGAAGTCAAAGTTACAGGATATTGTAAGCAACTACTTTTATTGGAAACAAATAATATGTGAGCCGTCAAGGTTTGGAACTTTTCCCAACTCAGATCTCCCTGTAAGCATTGCTCATGTTTCAGATTAGCGTTAGCGGTGAGACGATGCACATCAGTCTCCCTACGTTTTCAACCCCACTGCTGCCTTTGCACTTTTCCTATTCCCCACTCAGTCTCTATCTGTACTTTTCTCTGTCTGTGTGTCTCACTTCTATTTCTTCTGACTCCCACCGACACATTTTCTCTTCGATTCTTCTCTCTATTCATCCTTCTGACCTCATCCTTGTTATAGTCAAGCATACAGGGAATCACTCAACCATAGTGTTCAGATTAAATCTCAAATTATTATAATTGAGAATAATGGTTTCCATGTCAGTTTCAGTTCAGCTCCGAATTGTTCTCATACATATGTTGAGTCTAGGGGGTTGGAAGCTAAGAAATCCAACAGTGCTTGTGCTCTGCTGGAATGAAATTCAAGTTATCCGTGATCAAGTTTTAACTGAATTTCCATGGCAATAAAATCCTTATCTGAATTTGAGCACCTGTCTTGTAAAAGTGTTACCATGCCTTGTAAACTTAGTGCAATCTGCCTGTTGCTCCTCTCTGAAGAACAATAGATTAAGCTTATTAAAGTTGAAAAGGAGTTCACAGAAAACAGAAAAGCTGCTTTCTGAACTTGGACACTGCACTGCTACTCCATCCTGCAAGGACGTAATTTAAAACAGTGTTGTTTTTAGGGGCAGCAGCCATGCCTGCCACACTAAATACAGATCAGCGTCAGGGATAGTTAAACTGAGACTACTTTATAAATGATAAAGACAGGAGGCATGAATCCCTGTAGGATAACAAAAAAAAAAAACAGCCCATCTCCAGAAAATAGTAGACTCAACAAATCACCAAGCCCTCCTGATGGCATTAGCACTTCTTCTTTACTGAGAAGGACGGCGTGCCTTGCTAAGCTTATTTCTAGGGGCAGTAAAACTCAACGGCATGTGCGGGGCATGGAGTGCGACTTTGACAGCGTAGTTAGGAGGTGCTTCTGAAAGTAGAGAGGCTGGGAGCCCAATGCCTCTCAAATTAGCCCCAGAGCCCTCTGTTCTGTCACATGGAGGCAGAGGCCCTAACAGATTCTGTTGCACTTCACCACCAGTATGCATTTAGGGAGCTTCGGCATGCTCACAGTGCGCCCTTCTTGTGTGGTGCGCAGTGCATCCAAGGCACAAGAGTCTGATTGTAAGCACTGCATGAGTCCACATGCTGAAATGTTTTTCCTCCTTAATGTAGATCAAAGATTGTATTAGAACATAAATTAGAATAGAATGTCTTTCTGGAGCTGCCGAGGCTCATCATTTCATTGGACCTCCCACAGTCTGAAAAATGGTCTCCAGGCTCCATCTTAGGTGACCTCCATCTGACTAGTTCTTTAAATAGTTGCATGTTCCCTTCATCTCTTTATCTTCAGACAAGAAATTGAAGATGGATATACTCCCCATGTTTTACTCATCAAGTAATTAGGTTATTTTGTTCATCTTCCAGTCTCCAATTACTGGGTGAGCTCTGCATCAGCCCAGAGAGCCAGACAGACAGTCTGCATGAATGAAAAAGAGAGCTCTCTGCTCTTCTCACCTTCTGTAATCTGTTGTGCATGTGCATTGCTCAGCCTGACACCCTCTTTCCAGATCCAGTTGATGAGTGTGTTTGTTCAGTGAGGTGGAGAAACATCCATAACCGTAAAGCTGTCTCCAGCAGAAAGGTTGTAATCACTATTTTTTCTACCCATATTGTCTTTTCCCACATCCTCTCACTGTTTCCCTCTGAGAGGGTACAACACCCAGAATCTGTGCACACACAGTCAGCTTTCATTAAGGTTTATCGAGCTCAACCTGCCTGTTTTTAGAGCTACTCAATACACAATCTTACATCTGACTATGCCCTCCCCAGGCCTGGCTTATACTTGTAATTTCTCCTGCTATACCAGCTGTGTAAACACAGGGAATCACATTCAGAAAGGAGAAAAAAACAAGTGTTCCTTCCTCCTCTTACCTGAGAGAAGTTGAGTCCGTTGAGTGGGTGACACTGCTCCTCCACCCGCTCCACTGCTCCTGTCGTCTTTCTCATCCTCTCAGCCTCTTGAGCCAAGAACAAGTCAAGCACAGGCGTCCCCCTGGACCTAACGTCCCACTCCGTCAGCGAGTTGACCATCAGCATCACCCACACAGGCCTTTTCCTCTCCCAGTTTCCTGCAATGGCATTGAACAGGTAGTCAGCATACAAGCCGCGGCCGCGCTGGTCAGGGGTCATCCAGTAAGGCATCATGTGTTTGACGTAGTCCAGGTGGCGTTTGAGGCGGCGGTAGAGGTCTTGAGGTAGCAGAGTCTGCAGATTCTCCCCGTGGGGAAGCAGCTGGCAGCTGGTGAGCTTAGAGATGGTCAGAGGATCGGTCAGGTCCAGCTCAAAGAAAACATTGTGGCTGTTTTGGAAAGCCTGCTTGGACCTGTCGGGGATGAAGTCCCACACTCGTGTGTAAGGCACGTGGATAGTACCAAACAAGTAAGACGGCGGGTGAGGAGGCGCACGCTTGACTCTCCACAGGAAAGAGTTCATGTCACTTTGCTGTTGAGGAGACAGAAGAAGGAAGGGAAGGAAAGAAAATAAAATGAAGGTAAAGATTTAGAGAGCAAAAGGAAACAAAAAAAAAACAGCCATCATGTTAGAGAAATTCAACTTGCCCTAAAACTAAAGCTGACACTTTTTTCCACTATTGTGGTTTACTGGCTCATAAGCTCGGGTCAACAAGTTAAAGATTGAAATACCATTTTGAAATGACGGCAGGGAAAGCATGGAGTTTAGTCAGCTCGGGGCTGTGCAGGACTTGCTGCTGTGGTGCATGCAGCGGGTTTATAGAGGGGCCTTCTGGGCTGTAAACAGACCCCCGTGTATTGTTGAGGTGCATACCTCGGTTGCCAAAGCCTCTTTCGGCCTGGGAAGCATTTTGAAGGCTGCAGTGCAAATATACTACGCTGGAGCTCATAAAAACCGAAGCTGAAAAAAACCTGCTCTCTGTGCTGACCCCACTGTGATACTTTTGTTTGTGAAATTTTTTACACCGGGCAGGGAGAGCCGGTGCTGACAGCCTTAAGTACAACACTGTTTTTGTCTTCTATGGCTTATATTACAGGAAGTGTTTGTCTACTGCGGTTATCTTCATACAAAACAAAGTCACAATGGAAATTAAATGATCACTGCCATTCTGAAAGAGCATAAGGCCATACTGCGTTTAAAATATGTTTCTTGTTAAGTACTCTGCAAATGTGCTGTGCATGTGCTACGACTTTGATGCTGGCATTATTCAAATATGAAAAAAAAAAGAATTAGCCTCTCTAAACAATATCAAACTTCTGGCTTCTGAGACAGTGTAATCAGGCATTTGTGGGATGAAACCCATTACTGTAAAATAAAGTTATTCTTAGAAAATGTTTATTTCTAAAATTTAATCAAGGTTTCCTTCAGCTGCCTTCCAATCATATCACAGACTGCCAAAGCTGCCTTTGTCATATAAAACTTTTCAAACGGCTGGCAGAAGTCAGTGAAGTCCTCTTGTGGGATTTGCTGTTATCATCGCAATTAACTACAATGACATAAATTCTGGCACAATATTTTTCCTTCTTTTACACGATAAATCGAAAGTGCTATGTTTGATTTCAAAGCAGCGTTCTTTGCAGTTATACTGAAACGTTTACGCTGTGTTTTTCTCACTTAATTCGCATATCGGAAGAGTCCGGCTGATACTGCGGACAGACGGGAAATATTAGGACAGCATGACATGTATTAGTGAATTCTTCATCATATTTTTAAGGCAAGGAATTTTTTTGCACATGCAATGTTTTGTTATCTGTTAACCAGCAACTGCGCGCACAGGCCTGCAGCGTACATGAAGACTTCTCGACATGGAAAGTGTGGCCCTCTCCTGAGGAGAGGCGAGATCCCCACTGCTGGACTTTTTTTTGGAGAACCTTGACGCGCAGGGCTCCGTTTTTATGGGAGTAATTACTCTTAACAGAAAACAGAGACCACTGTACTGACGCATTACAAATCACATGAGGCGAAGGAGCACGAAGTCTTCAGTGATCGCTGACAACAGATCTATGATCCGCAGAGAGGACATGCACTAATGAAACAAAAGCTCTTAAAAAAGATCTTCAAACGACTCCCTAATGATATCCGCAAGCACAGCCAAGGGTCATATTTAAGAGGGAATGTGCCTCTTGTTGAGGTCATAATTATATTTTTGTAGAAGAGAAGATGATGTTTGGTTTTGATGAACAGTGGGAGGCAGACTGACGGATAGACGGACTCGCAGGAATTGGAGCTGGAGCGGGCTGGCTGCTCCGCGCCGCTGCGCCTCCGAAACATAATTAAGCCACATCCATTTCTTTTTGCCAATACGAGCGATAAGTGTTTTAATAGGCCGTGTGTTACGCTGCAACGCGATCATATATGAAAAGGTCAAGGAAAGTCTTTTCCAAATGAAGTCAAGTCACCCGTGGGTGTTCCCCACTTGCGTTTGTCACATAAACAGCCATAAAGTTGGCGAGCGGTAACAATTTTCTCTTGGCCTGGCTTTCATAAGGCCCGGATCTCTTTGTGGAAGTTAATTTATGAGCCAGTTCAGAAATAACTTGACTTATTACTTCGCATGAGTGAAGTTAAGAAACAGCGTTTATTAATCTACTCTTAATAATATCCGTGCAAAAATGTAAAATATATATATTATTATTATTGTTGTTATTATTATTATTATTATTATTATTATTATTATTATTATTATTATTATTAATTTATTATTATTTATTATTATCATAAGAAAAAGAAATGTGTTTTATTATCCACAGTAATTGATAGCAATTTCTTAAACATATTATATTTAAATCGCTTCGATCCTCTCATTGCACGCCTGTTTATTGGTTGAGCGTATTAATAGAAAGTATTTAAATGTGTTAAAGGCCGTAACCTTTGACCTCATCATAGAGATTTTTTTTAATTTATAAACGACATGAGGTGTATTTGTGCACTTTTAAATTTCCTCGTAAATCATTCAGTAAATTACTCTGAAACACAATATAATAAATAAGTTCAGTTTCAGCCTTATTTTTGCATAGAAACAGTCCAGAGCGAACACTCAAGGATGACAAGTGTCATCATCCTCATCGTCAACTTGTCGCTCACTTCAGGAGGCTGAATAACAAACTTGTCTGACAGGTAAAAATCTCGTAAAAACTTGGTGGGAAAAGGCGAAGATGTCGAGAGAAACAGTGCTGTCATGGCCCTTGATAATGTGACTCAGGATGACTCACCGACTTAGGGGGCTCGCACTGCCTCGGTCTGTCCGGTCGGTGTGCGCCCCAGGGTGCCACTGTGTGCAGGAGCGCGCTCAGGAAGACCCAGTTGAATCCCTGCAGACAGACCATCGTGTCGAGGTGGCGGGACACTTCTGACAGTCAGCTCTCAGTGACTTTTATTTCTCTCCTGTTGGATCTCTTCTCACTGCGTTTCCCCCCGTCTCCTTTTTTTAAAAAAAAAATAAAAAAACAAAAACAAAACGTTACCGGTGGCCTCTTGGCTCACATGTGCCGCTCGGCTGGAGGACCATTCCGCCCCTTTGCCATTCCCAACGTTCCCTGCGGCTCACTTCACTTCTTTCCTATGAAACTTTCCCCTTGTCTCTTTTAACTCGATGCAGTCCCGCAGCAGTAGCCGAAAACTCTTTGGAGAGTTTCCGCGGTGCGCTCCGAAAGTTTGGAGCGTCTTGACTGGGAGAGAGAGAGAGAGAGCGAGGGAGAGAGAGGTGGGACGGTTTGAGTAGCCCCCCTACCCCAACCCCAATACACACAACACACACGCACACACGCCCCTGTTTCTTTTAAGAGGAGGGAGCGCAGGTTCAGAGAGGGATGACAGGTTTGCGTGAGAAAAGCCCCACAAGACAGATCCAGAAGAGTGCGGAGTGGTGAATGAATGTTCTTATAATGCTTTTATAACGTCCTGCAGTGTGAGTTTGGACTTTACTGTACAGCAGTTTTTCATACAGTAGCCTGCTAGAACGCCTGTCATGGGCAAGAGTGAGTTTGCATGACCTATTAGTATTTTTAATCTCCCCTAATATGTTTATTATTGTAATTAGTCAGTCAATTGATTCATGCAGAACTGAGTTGATTTGACATATTTTATGTTCTGTTAATGCAGGGATGTTAGTTGTTTACGTCCTGCAGCTTGAAGGTATAAAAAAAAAGGGTTTAAGTTCTACATAAAATGGAAAATAAAATAAAGTAAAAAAGACCCAAAGTCCTCCTTTTTTCAGCCTCATCTCACTGTCTTCCTCTGCATATGAAAGGCCTGATGTCTCCTCTAAAACAATATTTTCTTGCATCCATTTCACCCGTTTGCTGTGATATTTGGGTGGTATTTCTTCTAAAATGTGCACCATCACCGGGTTTCTGTTGTTTGAAGAAAACTGCAGAGCGAGGAAATCAGGTGGCTTACACGGGGTTTTGTTTGGTTTGCTTTTCAGCGCACTCATTCCACAGAAGTAAATGAACAATATTTCATATGTTGGCATGTGCTTCCTCTTTAGGGGGATTACATTTATCTCTGTCCTTTTCTGTTTGACAGCCCTGCGGCACTTACGTTTGTATGGCGGTCTTCTTGCAGCAGAGAACTTCAGAACTTATATCCATGATTAATGGTCACAAATAAACAGACCAAGTAATGACAACTGTGAGAAGTGTTTTATTTATTTTCGGTCCAGCGCTCTTCTTAAGATGTATTAGTCATCACGCGGAGCGGGCCGATCTAAAATGAACGCCGGCGTTGAGCGAAAGTGGCCCCTCGCTGCCTCTCTGTGCAGGCCACCGTGTCAATGCTTCACTACTCTGCCATGACCTCAGTTATTGTCCGAGTGGCAGACAGTGTGACGGAGTCAAGTAGTGGGAAATTTATCATGGAGACCCCTCAAACAAGTGGCACCGGGCCCCTCCCTGCAGGCCAGCAGCAGACAGACCTCGGACAAGCAACTCTTTGTCCTCGACCATGTTCTCCCCTCCTCTCCACTCCTCTTCTCACCACTCCGTGCTCACTTGTGTTACTGGGCAGCTTTGTTAGTGACCGACTGTCCCTGTACGCTCATTGTATTTTCCATTCAGATGAGGCAGATTGGGCGTTTCTGCTGAGTGTCTTTGATCAGCTTGTCTTTTAACACAGTCTCACGTTGTAAAACTGTGACACTTCTGCCCTTTGACCCTTTGGTTTCTTTTATTGAACACCATTCATCAAGTTCTTCGAATCTGAAAGGCTGGAGAGTCAATATTTCTTTGTTTTATTCAGCTGCACAGTTGTCTGCTTGAACGCAGCTGGTTTTAGATTCATGAAGGCATATAAAGGAATAACACAATAGAACCATGTTGATCTGATCTAATCTTTTCATCTTTGCCACTCCGTCTCTCCCCTTTGCTCTGAGACAGGTGTGGGATTTCAGTTTGTGGTTTCATCTGCTCTAATATGTCCACCTGTGGACTCAGGTACTTGCTTTAACCACACCTTGCAGAGGGCTACTCTTTGAAGGAGCCTTTCACATTCTTGGCCGGTTAGAAGAGGACTTATGAGCGGCTGGCTGCAGGAGATTCCTGGACGGGGGCCAGCACTTACAGCATAGCGCACATATAGCTGGGGACGAAAGAAGACTTTAAAGTTAATGTTCTGTTAGCAGACCACAGAAACGCTCACTTTACAGAACTCACATCTGGGGAGGCGTTACAGACAGAGGTAAGCTGGTTTTTAAACCTTAACCGAAGTATATCTGCATTGGTGTACTGATAGTTTCACCTTCATTGACTTTGTGTATGTTTCTTGAATGCGTACCTAATACACAGTCTTCAGTCCACCTTGTATAAATAAAGAGCACTGAGGGAGGTGGCCAGAGAGAAAGGACAGAGTGAAGAGACCTCGTTAATGTTCGTGGCCCTGCAGCTCTAAGGATCCTGTGTCTACTCGTCCTTGTGGCTCCACAGCTGCCTGTCGTCCTGATGTTGCACAGAGTCCTGCCACAAAACCCCAACATTAACTCACCCCCTCTGCCTCACTATCATTACGTGTCTATTGGTATGTAATGATAGAGGTACTACTTCTATTACAACTTCTACCGCTGCTACTGCACCACATGAAAAGGAAACACAAACTATTACAGAAAAAGCAGTAACTGAAGCTGGATGTCCAAATGGCTTTTGTTTATAATGCACACAGGGACCCCTAGTGGTGTGAAAAAGAACTAAAATGATGCACAGTGTGAACAAAGGTAGGAGATGGTTGATCCAAGGGCAGAAAGATAGTGCTTCAAAGCCAGTGTGAGTGTGATGGATATGAAGGAGTGGCTCATGGCTTAAGGCAGCCATACTTCAGAGGCTGACTGGCAGACTGGCTGCAAAGGCCACACTCAACACTCTCTCTGTTGTCTCAGCTCTCAGCTGGACTACACACACTCACACACGCAGAGACACACACACACACACACACACACTCTCCCTGACAATCTCCACCCGTCTCTTGCTCAGGCTCCAATATCCTCTGTCCCCCTTTGAAGATACTGAGGAATAATATTGACTGAGTCTCTGGTGAAATGTTATTGTGGTTTTCCTTTCCGGACGTCCTGGGGAAAAGTGGGGTAAAAGGATGGGACAGGAGGTGGTAGAGGTGGAGGAGGGCAGTGTTAGGGGGTCAGATATGTCAAAGAATGTCAGCCGGGGGTATCAAAATGAAGATGAAATGACCAAAATCAAAATCCTTTCAGCAAATGTTTTGGTTTGTGTCACCCAGTGATTGCAAGCACGCTGATCTAAATTGTTTTTCGTGACAATAGTTCAGTATTAATCTGCTTCTGCGTATTCTCTGCGCTGAGTCCCCTGTTGCTTGTCGACACATGAAGTTGATGGCTATCTGTCTATCTTCATCACGCAGAATGAGCAAAAGCAGGAAAGGAAAGATAAGAGGAAGAGATAAAGTGACAGGGGTCACGGTCAGGGTTGTTATTCTGGAAACACTGACTCAAATGTGTTTTTTTTAAAACTCATTTTACTCATTGTTTTGAGGTGAAGTAAGGAAAGAGGATCCAGACTCAGAGTTATATTTATTATCATTGACAGTAAGCAATGAAAGTAATACAGTTTACTCAATGCAGAGGCATTTTTATATAAAGGTGATGGGGCACTTTGTCATTACAGATTGCGAAATGTAAGCACAGCTTTATCTCCATATACAGCAGCATCCGCAAGACTTTAATTAATGATAAATCAAACAAACTTCAACAAGTCATGTTGTTGAAGCATTTATTTATCTGAACAACAATATATTCCCAGATATCTCCATCAGCTCTTTTACTGTAGACCAATGAGCCACACATGTGAAAGGTGAAGCATCAGTAAGCATAAAAATGATCATTTCCCATGACAGAAGAATGCATTCAGACAATTTGGTAGTATTTCTTCAAATGTATCACAAATGATTTATGTACTGCAGAGACAAGTGAAAGGAGCAGTTCAGTAGTTTCAGAAATACCCTCATTCACCTTCTGTCAGAGAGTTAGATGAGCAGATACCATTCTCACATCTGCCTGAAAGGCTTCAGCCAGCAGCCTGCTCGCTCACATCAGCACAAAGACAGGAAACAGAGACAGCTAGCCCGGCTCATTCTGACACTTTGGTTTTTGCACAGATTAAACAAACGAGATATGTCAGTGAGCTTTAGAGCATGTTCACACCTGTAATCCTCTCTTCTGCTCTGAGTCGGTTAATGTAGTGAACTTGATGCTTTTGCCACTGGTTTCTTTTCACACACACAGAAAAATCCAGCCAATATGCAGCCCTACAAGCCACGTGGGATTATCCGCTCCATTCTTTTATAGTTGAATCAGTTGAAGATATGATCACGCTCCTAGCACAAATATACTGCTCCAGAGTAAATCTGCAACTGTTAATCTTTACTTTATCTTTAATTTTATGTTTTCTGATCATTATTTTAACCCATTTTGAAAGCTGCGGTTGGTCTCATCATCAAAACATAGAGTGAATATCCAGATAGCAGAAAATCTTTACAAAATGTATAAAAATTGCTCGAGAAACTCCTGGTGACAATTTGAAAATCTGTGTTGAGGTTCCCTTTAATTTTTCCTCCTTAATGCTTTCCATTAAAAGGTAAAAGAGATCTATTTTGTTTGTCTCAAGTCAAATTGTTGATAGTTTTTGTCCTAAGATTTTCATCATGCACCAGTTTTGATTAAAGTTTTCCTCTTCGAGCACAAATAAACACATACTCACTGGGAAAGATCCAAATCCTGCACTTGTTTCTTAGAGCTTATGATGCTCCCACATCAAAGGCTTGGCTGGCAAAGTCACGCCATGATGCTCAGTGTTCTCTCCCATTGATCACTGGCATTGTGAGCTACTGTATTATCCGTACCACAAAGCCACCTGCCGTCTTCTCTCTCATTCTGCCCCGTTCACCCCTGAGAGCCAAAGCAGGGGAGGTGGAGGAGTGAAAGGACCCCTCGTGCTGTTAAGTAGATCTAGCATTTGGCTATTGGAATGGTACAAGAATAAGATATGGGGGAATAATGATATTTCCCCTCTTGTCATTTCAGCAACCACAGTGACACTGCTGCAAATCTCCACACAGGACAATAGATGCATTCATACCATAATATTATGGAAATGTGATATATATATTTATATATATAATGTTAGTCTGAATAATGCCTTTGGCATTCATTGTCAATGTCCTGTTTGTGGTTTATCCAAGCAGGGGTTCAACAGTGGCTGCCAGGGCCAAATAAGGCCTTCTGCATTGACTGGGAATCACAGTATAAACAGCATGTGTTATGATACCATTAAATCAAAGCCTCTGGTCTTCACTGGTGTGCAGGAACCACACATGAATTCCAGCCTGAAGGCTCAGATGAGCTCTCCTTTAAGTCGACAAAAATCTGGATTTGGACTTGACCTTCTTTTGAAGACGGTCATCTGCTCCTAATGAGGCTCTTTGAAGATTATCTTATTGTCCGAGGTGCTTTTATGTCACATGTATAGTAAAATCATGGCATCAAAGCTTGCCTCTGTAAAAAGATATCATGCTTTAGATCAACAGAGATGGGGAAGCAATGCTTTAACCGCTGTCTGGCCGCATTGTTGTTACACATTGTGCTCTTCCTTGCTTGTGTAACGTGAGTGTAGGACTTACAAGAGAATGCAAAGCATGCTCCGCCTGCGTGGATGTAGAAAGTTTGGTTTGGTGGCCGTGTTTATCCTGCGTTATTCAAGGCTTATTTTGGTGCATGTCTAGCACATCTCTGTCTGAGGTGGTATTGTATCCTGTCTGCTGTGGCCTATTTGGGATGAGACTTTGTTTATAAGGGATAGTCTTAGTCACAGGCTGTCTTGAGCTTTGTTTACGCACATCTGTGAAGCCAGCTGTCCATAATACCAGACAGTATGCTCCCGCATTTCAGCAGATATGCAGCACAAAATGACCTTCTCCAGATTTAAATCAGCAGCTGTTTTTGATGGACATGTGGCTTTAACATAAAGACTTTTCAATCTCTGTGATTAATAAAACTGGACTCCAGCAGTGAGGCCAGAACCAGTGTAATGCTGTTGGAGAAAGCGGCTGACTAATGTTAAAATGTCTTTTATTTTCCTCCCACTATGTATGTAATGTTGTTTTGGTAACAGGATATGACATTTCATGCTTCCTCTCCATCATCTGATCTGGTCTGAGTCTCTGTCCCCCCCCCCACCACCACATCTCCTTTGGTTTTCAGCTCTGTTTATTTTCAAGATCAATGCATGGTTCTCCACCATTTGGCTAGTCCGTTCTCTCGTGTGCGAGTGTGGATATGCATTCGTCTAAATTTTAAACTTAAAGGGAGTTAAGAAAGAAAGAAAGAGGGAGATAGGGACCAGGGGAAAAAAGGATATGTAAAGAAAAAGAAACAAAAGGAAAATGTGGTGATGGAAAGCAATTGATGTGAAAAGATGCAGGAATGCCAGAGAGGGTGATGATTAGCTCTGATTAATGACTGTATTGATACAACACAGACATAATTTATTGCTGTAAAGGGCATATTTCAAGTGTCTAGAATTAATGGTTTGTAGAAAGAGGGCAGAGGAGAAGGATGTGGGAGCTTTCAAGATCTATCTCCATAATGACAACCTGACTGTGGAGTCTTATAAACACACAGACACACACACATAGACAGTGACACAGGTATACACACATGTACACACACACACCCCAGACTTCTCTCTGCTCTCTGGGCATCACTCCTGCAGCTACTCTTCACTCACACATAGAGCTGTTCTTGTGCTTGACAGGAAGCAGAGAGGCTGTCAACAGGCCCAGAGCCTGTCAAGAAGCCGGCTGAGCTACCTCGCTACACTGCTGCACACACACACACACACACACACACACACACACACACAGACTGATGTAAACACATATTCATGCATGCATACACAGTAAAAAACTTGACAAACAGCATGGCTTATATGACAAATGCACACAAACACATGCATACTAGGTCAAGAGACACAGATTGAACAGCTTGTCTGAACAGACTTAACTGTAGCACACCCACACACACATAAAGAACAAAAACACACACTAAACAGCATGACCTTCATGACTGAAAACACAAACACACACGCAGAGACAAATACACATACGGTCCGCCAGGCGAAGGTCCACAGAGGTGATTTTCTGCTTCTTCAGCTGATCCTGAACATGTGTCAAGGTTTATACTGTAATCTACTGTAGAGACTGAGAAAAGAAAATACACCAACTTCGTCTCCATTCATTTCTAGATTTATTTATGGTCTGGCCTGGAGCTCTGTTTGGGCGGCCACAGGACATGTGTGTGGTGCTGCCATGACAATATCATTAACCACTTACTAAGACTTACCTTGGTATTAACTACTTCACGACATCAGGCAGACAAACACACATTGTCTTGGATGGCTTCCCAAAATATTATCATCTTATGAGTAAAGGTTTCTGTGATGTAAACATGCTTTTTTTTTTTTTTAGCACGCCTCACGAGTGTGAGCTCAGTTCCTTGCAACCCGAGTGCAACCCATCAATAACAGCACGATGACAGTCTCCAGTCTCCATCTGGCCTCATAGAAGATGAATTACAGCCTGAATCTGACGAAGCTCTGATGCTCAGGTCCAGGTGGAGGTCAGACAGGGAGCCTTAATGCGTCACCAGGGAGGCCAATAATACAGTAGGAACAATGGTGATGCATTTACAAACTGTATCATTAGACACAAATACTGCAGCTTGCCAGCAATTGAACTTTTCTGTATTATATATATATAGGGAGGATATAGTAGTATGAATTCAGGATTCAGTTACTTTGCTGCGTTTTTTCATATATCATCAGGACTAAAGGCCAAAACAGTAACGCTTGAAAAAAAATGGTTAACTTGCTGATGTGAAATTCAGGAAATCTCTAAGTTTATTAGGATTCATCATCTTCACCATTAAGCTGATACTGAAGTATTTTACAGTATAGGTCAAATTTATGTGACAATGATGATGATGGCACTAGAATTAAACTTAGTGATTTAGAGTCTTTTGGATTCATCTTCCAGGTACCTTGAATGTTTGTAGAAAATGTTGTTCCAGCTAACAGCTGTTGAGATATTTCAGTCTTGACCAAAATGGCGAACTCGCCAACTATTCTTGCCGTCTCGAGAGAAATTGTTAAAATTCCTCCCATTTTCACAGGCATTTCTGGGCAGGCTCCAGTCGTTGAATTAGCATCGGACTTAACCCTTTCATTTAGGTAATTTTACATTTTTGTATACACTCTCAAAGCCTCTGTTCAGTAACTTTTTCTAATTTGAGAGTAAGGACCTGTTATAAGTAACTCAGTAAAGCAATCTAGTTTCTATATTTATTGATTACCCATACAGTTTTTTTTAACTTAAGTAAAATAATGAAAACACATTTTTAAGAGAAATTGAAACTGCTAAGCAGAATAGTTGATGTTAAATATCTGTTCTTCACCAGCTGATAAACACCATGCTGTAAAATATAGCCATTAGCTGAATTTCACAGTGAGACCCCGTCAGTGACCCTGCTGACCACTGCAGCTATAGAGAGGCCTGAGGAGAGCAGCCTGATCTGACTGCAGAGGGTTAAAACATACATTACTCTCCCGGGAGTTCAAAACTCCGCAGCCGACTGAGTGAGACAGTCGGTTGATTTATGAGCCGGAGCTGAGCCCAGTGCAGTCTACTAGGTCGAGGCACGGCATCATGATTGAAAGTCACATCCAAGCCAATGTCTCGGCCACTCACTCAGCACGCTGCACCCGCCCAGAGATAACTGTGTTCTGTTTTGATATCGCACAGTCTCAAGTGAAGTTGACAGAGTAGCATTTACAAAGTAATTTGAGCACACAGGATACAGAGTCTAGTATTCTTGTGAAGTGGTGTTTGAATTTTGTCCCATGTAAGTTTCTCTTTCCCTTTCTTTTCTCTATTAGCCTCCATTTTATTTTTGCCTTTCTACTCTCCATTATTCTCTCTCTGAATTCATGCAATTAGATGTACAAAATCTATTGTATTTCAGCAATCGTTAGCAAGCCTAATGCCAAATTCACATCATATCAGAGTTATCAGAATAAGGAGTTTCAGGCATATAGACAATGTCACATTTTCCTCCAGGTTGCAATTTCGACTAAGAATCCAATATATCCAACTTTGAACTGAAAAATATGGCTGTGATCAAACACAGAAACCGCATATAAGCCAAATCTATTCAAAGCTATTTAAGCTAAATTTAATAGATTTGGTGTTATTCAATCAATTGTTAGTATTTTCATTCTTGTATAATCAGCTCTGTTATCACACTCGCTGGCATAAGTTTAGTAGATGCAGTGATGGATGGGGATTATTGCTGCTTAGTTACTGCAGGTCATGTTGACATTAAAAACTACTTTAATGTTCTTTTTTTTTGTATGTCCTTGCCTGTGTGTGTGCTTGTGTTTGGCGTGAGAGGGAGGACCCAAGAAAAATATTTGCACTGTGGGCAATCAGATTTAAGTTACACTGCTGATTAAACTACAACAGTATTGATGACATGAGCACTTAAAAGTTGTTAGCATGGGAATCTTTCCCATTTCTACAACCATCCTATGTGACATGCGCACAGGGCTGCTAGCATGGCTGTGGACTCTCTTTTTACACTGCCACTGAAACTGCTAGCACCGAGTTCTTATTTAATTTATATATGTGATAAAATACCATATAAATGCAACCATCCAGCAGCAAACAGTGTCAGTATCTGAAATGATGGTTTATTAGACGCAGGATGTTGTCGAGTTGGTTGATGCCCAGACTGCACACAGATCAGCTAAAACCAAACATTTTGCAGCAGCAGGGACCAAAATGAGCCTCCAGTTGTGTAGTTGGTGGTTGGAACATCATGACTGTGTTGAACAGATACTGCATCGTCAGTAAAATTACACAAGTCACTTCTGGCAAAATGGTTTGATTCATATTTCAAACTTTTTTTAATGATTTGTCCTTACATTAAAACAATAATTACAGAACAATTTCCTAAATTATGACTGGATCAGAGACAACCGCTCAGAGAGTACATAATATTATAAGATAATGACTGTTTACATGGGGGAAATTTTTTTTGGATTAACCATAAGTAGGTCACTCACAGGAAGAACATTTTATAGTCACCATCATTAATGACTTTACAGTCCGCAGTTATATACATTTGACATTTGTTTTATTATTCTGTCCTCGGTTCAGCCTCATAAAAATGTAAATGTTGTAATGAAGGTAATGAAGGTAATTATAACTTTTATTGCTTGTAGTGCTAAACCGCCGCCAACTATTTCTTCACAGTGCTCATTTCATTTTTTTGTTAGGAAATTTCATAAATTCTCATAAATTCCGTCCGGCTTATGAATTTACAGAAAATCTTTACTTTTCCATCTTCTCTTGCTGTTTCTTTTGGTTTCATCAAACAAACATCAAACGTTACATATAAAAGCATCTCTGTGGCACTGGAAAGAGGTTCTCTCTTTAAAATGTGTTTCTCATTTCACGTTATTATCATCACTGGACATGTCCCCATGCAACTCTTGTTCTGAAGACTGTGGATCCGGAGACTAAATGAGCCACAGAGTCAGTAATTTGAGCTCTAATCCCGCCGTAAGCCCTCACGGAGACTCAACTGTTTAGTGGAAACATTTCCGGAGCCAGACATCATTCAGGGAGGAAAAGTGAAGAAGATGTCGATTCTAGTGAGTGAATAATCCTTGAGTTCCTGTTTGTCTTGGCTTTGTTGGTTGCTATGTGAAAACGGTGTGGGTGAGCGAGCCGCAGAGGTGGATGGAGGGAGTGTGTTACAGGAAAGAAAAGGAAAGTTTTAGTGTTAAAAAATGACATTTTTCTCTCTGAATGCAATGAGTTTTTACTTACGTTGACCTGTCAAACAGGGAAAAAAATAAACTTACATTGAAGGAATATGTCATTAGTCTGCTATTGTTACTTATCATAAAAGATAGCACCACCTTTGGATAAAGAAAACGAGAGCAAATTTG
>JAQNCA010000025.1:17739161-17757744 GCA_029783725.1 Acanthurus tractus
TATGTCATTAGTCTGCTATTGTTACTTATCATAAAAGATAGCACCACCTTTGGATAAAGAAAACGAGAGCAAATTTGGTGTATTTTCTTATGTATTTGCTTTTGCGTTGTTAAAGAAAATTAACTATGTTCTCCTTTATTCATAGTATACTTGATAAGAGTATGCACAATGTAGATACTTCTGATGTTTTTTATTTCAATCAGAAATTAGGTTTAGCACAAAATACGAAATATTAAGATTTTAATAATAATAATTATAGTAAAATCCAAACATGACTTTAAATGTGTCTGGAAAGGGGAAATGATTTACAAGGGATATTGTATCACTTTATTAAAAATCATTTCAACAAATAAAAAATGTACATAAATAGGGAGATTGTTTCAAGAGTTGTCTCCACATTTTAAAAGAAGTTGCTCAACCAAAGGAAAACTTCAGAGCTAATTTAGCTAAATTCTGATCAAATGCAGTTGTTTCAGTCCATTAGCAGTTAACCTCATTTTAAGGGACAGGAGATATGAAGTGAAAATATTTCATTTTTGATGTTTTTTGGATTGCAGTATATGCCCAGAAAGAACTCTCTGTAAAAAGGCTCTTCTGCCTTTGCAGATGAATGAAACGGGATTATAAAAATGAAGAAGTAATCCTAATGATGAAAGCAATGCGGTGGTTTTGAATTACTGCTCACTAAATCATTTTTATGCAAAGAAGTAACTCCAGATCCATCATCACATAGCTGTGGACGAGCCCTGAGCTCAGACAAGGGCTTATGATTGCATCGTAATGGGTTTAGTGGGAACAGAGTGTCACAGAAAGTAGCGGGGGATTAGTGATTAGAAAAATGTCTCTTCCGACCAGAAGGTTTGGATCGAGCTGCTAATGTGTCCTTTAGTGGAGCAAACCTAAATCCTTTCAGTTTAAATAGATGTTCTGTCAAACATGCCAGAGCTGAGGTGCTGGAAAACGGACACCTGCTAATGAAATTACTGTAAAACCCAACTGGAGCTGCCAGGGTGAAATTTGTGTGTAAGTGCATTTAGCTATTAAACTCATGATTATAAAATTATGGGCTTCTGCATGTGTGTGTAGTTAGTGTCCGTGGATGTTTGGTTCTGCACAAAGTTTCCCAGAGGTTTCCATAGCAGGGCCTGTTTGCTAGAGGCCGGCCTTGTGGACTCCCCCCTCGCAGCGGCTGTGATTTATCAAGCAGCCGGCCCTGATCTGCTCCTCTCGAGGCTTCCCAGCCCTCAACAAACCTTCACGAGCTTGTCTAAACCCAGGAGGCCATTCAGCTCTCAGGCAACAGGGCTGTATTGTGGTTAACCATCACTCTTTAAAACAAATCTCATAATGATCCTTGCCGTGGCTGCTACAGTGGCGGCGGATTTGGATTAGAGCCATATTACCAATTGGCCCCGTCCCAGTCCCAGAGCCTCTCTGCTCAGTGTCTGACCCCTGCTCAAAGCCTCAGCCTTGCCATCCAGGCTGAGCCAAGATCTGCTGCCCTAAACATATACTGTGCCAGCAATGCAAGTCAGCAACGAAGATCCAAGTCTTGACAACCTAAACCTCCACTCCAGTGTCGAATTCCCAGCTTAAACCCAATTTTAACCCCCGTGAAAACCTGGTCTAAACCTCAGCTTCTTCAAACCAATGCCCTGTGATCTCAAGGAACCCGGCCAGATCATTAAAGTTTGCCCACCAATCAAAACATGCTTAAACAATTAGAAGAAGGGTTTAACTTTCTCAAAGAGCTCAATCGATCGCAAGAGTGGTTTTTCCGCACATATCACAGACTGCACCGCTTTGGCACAGTGTACCGTACACCCACACATGGACACAATGAGGCAGCATAATGAAACCATCTATCTTCTTGACACTAAAGGCTAGCATACAGAAGGATCTTACTGTCTTATAAATCTTTCTCATAACCCCAGCCAGTTTCGTCTGTACCGTCTAAGGATCCAGATAAAAAAGCACCATACTCTCCGTCTCCCTATCTGCCTCCTTGTTTATTCATGTTGAGCATGGAGGTCCAGCAGAGAGACTTGGCAGGAGATGTAACGGAGATGAGACAAAGACATGCAGCAGAGGAAGAAGAGACTAAGTGTTTTGAAGTTTTCTCCAGAGCCTCCCATCGCATCCCCCTGGAGGGCTGACTCCATTTAACCCATAAAACTGGAGACCTCGAGTTCACTTGGTTAAGGATAGACACAGAGAAGGCAGTAATGCACGCGAAGATATGCTTTGTATCAATCTTACCCAAGAAGACGATGGTTTTCTTGGCTGTGCATACGTGTATGTATATGAGTGAGTGTGTATGTGAGGGAGAGAGAGATGGAAAGAAAGACAGAGACCAAACTCATAAAGAGTATTTATATGTTTATGTGTGTGCATATGTTTTGCATCTGTATGTGCCTGAGTGATGTTGTTCACCAACCCCATCAATAGCATGCATGTTTGACCTGACTTATGTGCATGTGTATGTACTTGAACCTGTGTGGGTAGACTGCAGCTATTAACTCATTTCTGTGTCTGTGCATGTGGAAGGCCAAAACCATGATAGCATGAGCAGAAAATCCGTATAGTATTAACAAGTTTGTAGCATTTTTGCAGTGTGTGCACATACATATGCCTGCTGGTGTGTGTGAGAGAGTGTGAGATAGCAGCGAGCACTCAACATTCAGCCAAGGACAACAAGAAGTTCCTTTTGGACAGAGGAGCTAGTCATGAATCAGGTGTGATACCTGCACCCAGCATCAGCAGAATGCCAAAACAAGCACACCCAAAAGTGGAGCTCCAGCTCAACTTCTCTCTGTGTGGAAGTAATTACAGAGGTGTTGAAGTTGTCACTTTTCCTTTGCTGTTAAATACACATTCATTTGAACTCTCACACAGAAACACTATTTCTCAAAAAAAAATTTGCTCTCTTAACAGGCTCCGTAGACTACCAGCTCACCTGAAGCACTAAATTACCATTTTTATAACAAATATTAAAAGTACATTTAGGTTCTTTTATCGCGAGTAAATCTGCTAAAAATGGGTGATTGACTACTTCCATTTTCCTGGTATCTTACATTCGAGAAACAGTAGAAGGCAGCTTGGCAGCCTGTGACCATATAAATAATGACAGTGCTACCTTTTTTATATATTTATCTCAGTCTCTCTTTCAAATATAACCCCTACTTAAAAACGTTTTACCTCTGCTTTTACAAAAAATTCTCTCAACTTACTGTCTTATCAGTGTTGCATTATGCAGGATATAAAGAACAAAATTGCTCAACCATTGCCTCCAAACTGTAGATAAAAAATAATAATGTTTTTTGGATGTTTTGCTGCTGATTGGAGCTGGAGCTGTTGAGTCACTGGACCTGGGAAAGCCCGTCTCCCTGGATGTAATCTGTGGGTTTAAGTCTGTCATAGGGTATATATTTGAGTCAGCATTTTTCCTCCCCTTGGTTTAAGGTTAGGAAAGCCAAACAAACTAGTCAGACCTATTTTCCTCTAGCAGAATGATAATGGGTGCAGCCAGACCTTTCTCCGACACTGACACAGGGTGATGGTGCTGGCTATGTAAGACTGTTAACAATGCATTATTGGCACTATTTGTAAAGGTGCTGTTTTTGTTTGGTGAAGGAACTGTGATTCCTCTTGTGAAATACATTACACGCCCGTTCATTGAACACTGAGGGAATTATTTTTTTTACCAGCAGCAAATAGGAGTTTTTGGCAGAAATGACAAAGTCTTTAAAAAATACAGCAGAGTTTCGTTAAATGACCTGACAGGACTTTCCAAGTTTTCCACCCATATATGCATGATGAGAACACGTCGATTCAAAAAAACCTCAGAAATTTACATTTGTGTTCAGAGTAATCGACCTACATGCACTTATATTCCTAGTAGAGGCACTGACCTGTTAAGTTCATCACTATATACATGGACATGCCCAGTAATGATGTTACAGTAATCTGATCCGTCCATGTTTTACTGCACCTACTGGAGCTGTGATTTCACATCGTCAGGATTGATTTGCAACTGGAGTCGTCTCCAGATGGCGTTTCCATGGATGTGTGTCCATAAGCAAATGTACTGATTAATGAGGGTGTCTGTACCCAAGACCGATCCGACAGTTATGGGTTCAAAGCCGACGTGAGCTGCTGGCTTTACAGCACCAGCCGGGTGTGACCCACCGTTAGGCTGAATGGGCTCTGTCGTCCCCATCAGGGGTGGCCGAGCGGACACGGCCATTTTACAGGAGAGGAGGTAAGTGTTGGATTTCAGTGTCATGCAGGGGTAACTCTTGCAACTACACTCTTCAACCCCTGCCCTCGTCACCCAGCCTCCCTCAGCACCAGTATCCATTATGTCCCAATATATGCCTCACTCCCTTTCTCTCCCCCACTGGGCTCTAGCTGCCATCATGGCCCAATGCGCTCTCAGAACGTTCGTACTCTGTTTCACTGCCGTAAATGTCACCTGAGTTACACTCTCTCTGCTTTCCACAGACGGCCCTTTATTCGCCACCCTTTTGAAAAGACCCCCGCTCACATTTCATGTTTTCTCATTTTTACTACGTGACAGAGAACCCTTTTTTTCAACCTATTCACTCAGCCATACGATAACACTCGTATTTTTTCGGCGAATGCCAGAATTTCTTTCCCCGAATCGTATTTTTGTTTTCTACTTGACTTTGCAAAGCTTTGGTATTGTCTGTATTTAAGTAAACACGCTTGACAGCCGGGGTGAACGTTCTGATATACATCTGTGGTTTTTTGCCGATCTAAATTTAAGCTGACCGCTAGTTTACAGCTCTTCGATGAAGGAAAGCGGGCATTAAGCAAATATTGCCACTTATACACAGTTTTGGCAAGTTGACTCATAACAGCGTATGTTTGACAGTGAATTATGCAAAGGGAATTCAAAAGTAAACATGTAAACATACTAGACCCTTCAATAATTTGAGGAGATTATATTTTATAGCTTGCCATATGTAAAAGTCTCGCATGAGATTCAGGTTCATTCGTTCTATATATGGCTCATGCAGAAATGTGCACTTTCTTTCAACAGAAAAATGTAAATCTCTCAGGTGTATCATTAAGCATCACAGTATGTCTTTGAGTTCAGTGAGAATCTGTGCGTAAAGCCATTAGATCATTAAAAACTTACGATCTTGGATTTGGACCGAACATGATACATTCACACTTTTCTTCCATGATGCAAGGTCCATATTCTGTAGAGGCAATGAGAAGCCAGGTCTGACAGCGATGACAGCATGATTAATGCTCACCTCCGTTCCCACTCACACACTAACTTTGCACACAGCACGTCTAAGTGGCTTGAAGAAAAGCTGAAGAAAGCTGCCTGCGGGGCCAACAAAAAGTAGCCAGTGTTCATCTGAAGATAAGACACCGGTTGAAAGGATGCAGTTTGACACGGGCATGAATGCTGTGAGAGCTGAACACAGAGAAAATGTCAGCAAGTGTGTTTAACTTATTCTCTCTGTGATGTTCAGTCTGTTGAAAACATGCTTTACACTTCATACCGGTGAAGAGGATCCATTTACATTTATTCATATCGGTTAGACATTTCGTATACTGTGACTTCAATCGTTCATTTCATACCTTTCATTTTTGTTTCAGTCATCTTGTCCTTGATGATGTATTCAAGAGCATACAGGCATACAACAAAGGATATTTTAGAGTTGGACACACCAACAATGCAAAATTACATATAAGACAAGAAAAAGGAAGCATGTATTTCATAAAGAGGATAGCTGGATAATTTTCACTCTTGAGAGAGGAAGGATATGTACTATGTATTTATACCAGGAGTTTTTATTAATTGTGTGGTTAGGAAATGGTTTGTGTTGCTGTAAAACACTTAATATTTTATGATGTACTTCTGCAAACCTGATCAAAACCTCAGACTCAAACTGATAAAACATTTCCTCTTATGCTTTGTCCGTATGTTCATGCATTTATCACAACTAAGTCTTTTGGCCTCGTGTCAAAACACAAACGCAGCTTTGGGTCACTGAAAATGGATCTTTTGGAAAACTCCAGCCAGGGTGAAAATATTCAGAAACTGTTTGCAGTGTGAAGGTGTAGACAGAAAAAGCAGCGTTTTAAGCTTGTGATGACAGATTTTCAGTCTGCACAATCACTGACATGGACCATTAATATGTTATCACTTATGTTTGAGGTCAAAGCGTACACTATTTTCTGCTTTGTTTATATCAGGTGATATAGCACTGGTGCTTCCACTGCTTACAGGGCTTTCTAGATGTTTTCACATTACTGTACAGTCACTCTTTTAAAAAAACAGTGGCATCAGAATTCACTACAAACTTCATTATGTTCTCCAACACTTCGAAATACAGTTTTTGTGACCAACCTCACAGGTTTTGGACAAGAAGCAGTCACATCTCTGTTAGCGGTTAGCCTAAAGTTAATAGCTTTTCTCAGGCTTTAGGCTTATGGCTTTATCACTGCCTAATGTTTCAATATGTTCAGTTCTTCAGTTGCTTTTTCACTTTTAATTTGAGGGTTAGAGATTTATTTAAGCCAATACCTGGTGCAGACATTATAAAAAAAAAAACATAGGAGGGAAAATCCTGTTTTTTAAAAAAAGATGTGTACATGTTGATGAGGCCTGAAACATCTCGACTGTGCTGTAGATATCTTACCATCGACGAACCATCCCCACGATTTGCTAGTGGTGGGGAGTGAACAAAATAATGTCAGGCAACAAAAAAAAAAACTGGGCCTAGACGAGCGAGGTTCACCACCAAAAAAATTATTTTACTCTAAAACACTTTGTGGTGGATTCATCCCTCAACAGTCAGAGTGAGTTGCTGAAGTGATGCAGTGATGCGAAAGAGCTACTCCTGAAACCGCCTTTGTTCGCCTCAACACCTTCATTAATCTTCCATAGGCGTCTATAAAGGAGTCTGTGTGGAGCATGAAGAGGCTGTTTGAATCCGATGCATGCCAGGGGCAAAATGGTAAGTCGAAGTAAGAGGAAACTCAGGTTGGCACGCCAATTCAATGCCAGTCACTGCCAATACAAGCTATCAGGCCGCATGGACAAGCCCCTCGACGAACTGCTCCATACTGCCAGAGAACATCTCTGCCAAGCCTTATGGCAAACTGAGGATAGCTTAATGGAAACCAAGGATTAAAACTGCACCTCTGTGTTTTTCTTTCACCATTTGCGCATTTTTTGTGATCATGATATATGATATCCCTTATAATTTAGCCCAAGTGTCTGCAACACACCTTGTGGAGCCATCCAAACTTCACATCTGTAAACAGTTTCTTCACTTTTTCTGTTTTAAACCTTGTCATCAATTATTTTTGCAATGTTAGTGTTTTTAGTTAGTGTCACATTTCATTTTGCACATTCTTAATTTGTAATTCAATTCCAAAATCACTTAAAAATGTCAGGTACCTCGCCTGGCCATGAACTGAAAAAGTGAAACATTTATTGCTCAGCTGTACCAATGCAAACACACTCTTGTAATGTAATATACTATACGTAAGAACAATCTAGTTCCTTCTTTTTGATTTACCAAGGAAATTATAATCTCAAAAATGGCAGTGATGCAGCATTTTACCAGCTTCTATTGCAGTATTTCACTGTAACATACTGAATGTCTCACACAAAGAGTTTGTTATAGCAAGTCGAGCAGTATGGCTTTCCCTTCTGCTCCTTGAAGATTCCTTGGCTGAGCTGCCGCAGACAGAAGGCGCACACAAAGTGCTCAGGGTGAAACTTGCGATCAAGAGCAGATATGCAGCGGCCCGTGATGGGTTCGCCACAGCCACCACACAGGGTGCCCTGGCGGGAGTGGAAGTGCAGGGAGCAGAGGGGTCGACCGTCCAGCTCCATAAAACAGCCATCAGTGAATGGCTTCAGGCAGTCCTGCATAAAGAGAACACACACACACATGCCATGGCTTTAGTTAACCGTTTTGGAACTTTTGATCAATGAAAATTCATTTGTCTAAGTTGAATTTACACAATATGGAAATACACTGTTAACTTGGCCCCTTATGGTGTGTTCAAGGACATGCTGCCAGCAAAGTATATAAGATGAGCAAAAAGGGAATATGGATGTCATGAAAAGGATCATGTGAACTTTATGATGCATACATCTATTGGCTGCTGTTTTGCAGCCGACTCTTAAATTGTGGATGACCAAGTTTCCTTGGTCGACTATTAAGGGACAAGTATTAGGTAAGAACACAATGTGAACATAATGTCTTCTGTGTTTGATTATCGCCATTATAAATTTTAAAACTGTAATTCAAAATCGCAGGAAGAATGAAAACCAAATGCTGCCTGGCCGTTAGCTTTAACAAAGTTGCACTTCCTTCAAAATTCCTCAGCTGTTATATAAAGTACAGAATCTGTACAGTCACTAAAATGGATCGTTAATATATAATGATGAGAGCGCTTAAAATGCTGCAGCTGTATTTCTGTCAACAGTGTGTGCTGTAGTTGAGATACATGATCACATCAGGATGCTAATAAATTATTATGCTTGTTGATCTTCAATAAGTATAACTTTCATCATTTTAATCAGGATGGTTAGCAATAAAGCAACATTTTAAACTCACAGTACAGCTCAGGCTGTTAGAAATTATTTGAATTTTTTAGGGGTTTTGGTCATAAAACAAAGTATTGGACAACATTTTATTTTGACCAAAGGTTGGCTTCTATGAGACCATTCAGGAGGTCAAAATTAATACAAACACAACCTCTAAGGACAATGAGTATGTGCACCAAATTGATAATGAAACAGTCTAAAATTTGTAATAATTGAATGTAAATGTCAACCTCACTGTGGTGCTTAAGGACATTTTGAAGGATCACCAAAGAGCGTAAGATCAATGTCCTGGGGATCTTTAATGTCCACACAAATGTCAGCACAATTCTTCCAATTGTTGTAGTTTTAAACCGAGTAAAATGAATGACTGACCAACATTGCATTGCCAGACAAATGTCACAAACATGGTTCAAAATGGTTTCCCTTTGCATCACGTTGTTCCTAGTCTTCATATCATTCATTAAATGAATGGAATATACAGTTTGTCAGGTCCCATCCTGTACCTTAAACACATTTAATTGGTCTGTACAGGAAGGAAGCTGAATATGGTCCTGTGGTTGATTACAGACATTTTTCTTTGCAGACATTTTGACTTGTCATGGCAGTAAAAGAACAGGTGTAACTTTTATTAATATTAGTGATGGCGCTGCTCCATCAGAATATGCCAGTAAGTCATGACAGGGCGCCAACATGCACAACACCAGGACTTTGGCACAGGAACATCTGAATGAATTAATGACATTAAAAACACCTGTGTTTAACCAGTCAAGGTGTGACTGTGGGGAAAGTCTTTTTTCCAGTGTTTGTCACAAGTGTTTCATAAAACTTAATGTACCTAAGCCTGTGGCTATATGTAAAGATTTAGGAACATTCTCATACAATCACATCATAATGCTTAAAAGTAAAAATTCTCCATCTTTTGATGATGATAACTGCAATCTGATATCTGAAATCTCAGCTCAGAAATGGGGGTTTGAGGGGTTTGTAGTTTTTCATGGTGTGGAAATCTCTCTACTAACTCACAGAGGACAGAAATATGAAAGGAAATACATTTAACTGACTATTTATCTTTAGTAAGAGCTTGATTAAAAAGGCTTTGCCACTTTTGAGACCACTTTTCCTTTGGACTTAAATTTAGGTTACCAAAGGCCAGGTAATCTAATCTTTATCTCTCACACTGGACCTTAAAGAGAAATGGAATTTGTGTATTTTATGTTCAGGTTTATGTACACTGTATTTCACGTCAAAAATAATATTCTTTAGGGACCATAAAATATGAAAAGTGGAATCTGCTACCTTATGTCAGAACCTTAACTGAGAGGATTTTATGTTTAACAACTGCTCATAGCTGAGTAAAATAGAGATAGAGCTACACACTGAACCGTTTTTGACCAGATGCTGCATACAGAAGTAGGTCTGAAGAGAATGTAAAAGATCCCCACACAGAGGAATATGGTTTCCTTGATTTATTTGCATCATTTCAACCGCAACATACTAATCAGGCATAAGGTTTTCATCAGCCTTGTGGTCAAAATGTTGCAAATAAAGCAAATGTGCGGCTATCTTTCTCATTTATTCCCCGAGTTTGTGTGTGAGCCAAAGCCGTGTGTGTGGTCTGAAGTAAAAGGCTCACTGAGCAGACGAAGCACTCTGGATGCCAGGTGCCATTGGCTGCAGTCAGGTAGTTCTCCCTCACTGACTCCCCACAGCCTGAACACTTGGGAGCAAATAGGTGGTAGAAGTCCTTGCAGCAATAAGGCTTTCCATCCTTTTCTAGGAAGCCTGGGACGAGAATAAGACGTATGAGATTAATTCTGAGTGATAGTTTTTAAAATTAATTCCAACTGTTTGTTGAAGTTGTGGTTTTCCGTAAAGAGGAACGAGTGCACTGGTCTCTCACCTTCAGGTCCAAACAGGCCTCCACAGTGGGTGCAGAAGAAGTGCTCTGGGTGCCAGGTCTGGTCCAGAGCTGTCAGGATATTCTGGTAAACCAACCAGACATAGAAATATTACATCTTTGCTTTTACTTCCCTTAAGGATGAGTAAGATCTGTCTCATCTCACATTTTTAGTTTTCAGGAAGCACAAAAAAGAGGATTGTGAGCCATATACAGTGAATCAGAGGGAGAGTTGCTTTTTGTTTCTGATAAATGACTTTAGTCTGCAGCTGGAGCCCAGACTGAGAATAGTTTTCTGCTTTATTTGGATGACGTGGGATAGGTCTAAAAATATTAACTACACACCACTGTACGTCATCATTTAACCATGAAATGATTATTGTTTAAAAAAATAGATGTGATATATGAGAAAACAGAGACAAGTGTGTATTTTTTTAACCTCATCAATACCCAGTAAACAAAAAAAAAAAGCAGTTTTCTCACCTGCAGAATCGGCCCCTTGCAGTAGCCACAACGAGGAGAGAAGAGCTCCTGATAGTCCTTATCGCAGTACGGCCGTCCGTCTCTCTCAAAGAAGCCTGTGGTGCCCAGCTCCATTTTACACGCCACACACACAAAGTGTTCAGGGTGCCACACTTCACCCAATGCTGTGATCATCTACAGACCAGAAATAAAATAAGTGCAAACAGATCTGTTTTCATTTCCAGGCTGACTTTGCACCTTTACAACGCAATGATTTCAGTGCGTGCTCATTAGTTTGTGTGACTTATTTTACCTTTCCAACGATGCATTTGTTGCAGGCAGCACAGTGACCCTTGGCCACAGTGCGTACGCCAATCTTCTCCAAGTCAGAGCTCAGCCCTCCTAGCAGGGCATCTATAGTATCTGTTTTGGCTTTTCCATCTGAACTTGCTGAGCTGCTGCTGCTCTCTTTCTTCTCCTGTTGCCCATCTTCTGTTTTCTTTTTCCCAGACTGTTTCTTTGCAAGAGGCGGTGGGGTTGATGAAGGTGCTGGGTCCTAAATGGTGATACAAACAACACAAAAGTCTTTGTTTCCAGCTCTGTATTTAATGGATGTATTTTTTAAATGTCAGCGGTTGCAAGGCTAGTAAAGTAAAATTTTATTGCTTTAGGCTGTGCAGTGTTGATATTAGTACAATGCTGCCCTCTGCTGTTGAAGTCAGTTAATGACGCTTGTGTTTGGAAAGTTTCTTAACTGCACATCCACTGCTCTCTTTCTGCTTTTGTTAATATGAAAACAAAAGGAGAGTTTGCTGTGAAGTTTTTTTATCCTTCGAACGCAGATAAGTATTTGCAATTTGTATTCTGAGTTATTCATTTGCAAACACTGTACTGACCTCTTGTCCCAGTCCCATCAGATCCTCCAAGATGGAGTCCAGCTCTTTCGTGGGTGAGATGGAGCTTGAGGAAGCTGCCACAGGAGCCGGCAGATCACTAAAAGCCGAAGAGATGCAATTTAGAGAACATAAGGTCTTGAATAAATCTCTAAGTAAATTAACTTCCCAATAATTACTGTACACATTGATATTGAAGAAAATTGTATCTCTGAACACAATCTGAGGTCCTGCATTATGTTACACAATCATGTAAGGAGGAGCTACAAACCGGAGTAAAGGCTAAAAGCCTCTCTAATAATAGGGACTTACACATAGCTACAAAGATTAAAAAGGGGCAGTACTCGTGAGCTGATGTAAATTGTAATATGACTTGGGTGAGATCCCAAAATTTAGAAATTGATTAATTTGAAATCGTGTTTTTTTATTAACTAAGTCTTTTGCAGTGTTGTGTTTAAAAGTAAAGGTGGCTCATCAGTCTAACCAATGCAATGAATGTCAAACCACTTCCTGTTTCCTCCCCACAGTTACATTTGAGATGTGTGAAAGAGGGGTCAACAGAGGCCGTTGTGCTTCACCTGTAGACATTTGAGCAGTTTGAGCCTGTTCCTTTCTTGCTAAGTCCGGCGTAAGCTTCACTTGGCACCTGTGGACACACAACCAAAATATAACGGGGGCTTCTATGACTGAAATACCAAGGTTGAAAAAGGAAATCTAAAAAAAATCTAAACTGAAATAGATGGTGATTTAGAAAGTTATGGCATAGTGAAATTTGTGATTTTTTTTGTAATTTTCACCTCTACATCAGCTGAACTACTGCTCCTGTTCTCTTCAACACTTTGTGAACCTGCTGAGTTCAAGGCCAGCTCTTCCAACAGCAAATCTGTGGTAGGATACAGAGCATAAACCTTCAATCCACCTCCAGACATGCAGACATATACAGTACTCACAAAATACAACCAGTGAAGCACATTGGATTGTTCTGGTGGTTTCTGCTAAACAAGAATAGCCAAGGATTCATTTGTAATTTTGAAATATTTCCTGTCAAATTATATAAATTTCACCTCAATGTACAGATCAAGGTGTTGTCATATGAGTTTGAGGTTTGCAAGTCAGCTTCCTCAGGAAGTGATGGCAGACACGTTGCAGAAGTGAAACTTGTTACAGTGCTGCAACGCTGTTGAAAAAACTTACAAATTCGACTTTCTCCTTACACAATGTATTATTAGATGTTACATGGAAGAAAATAAATGTTCAGATTTTAGCACCGCAGTCTTTGTCACTTGACCAGTTTGTTACCTTGTCTTTTCACATGTCAAAAAATTCAAACCTTGTCACTTACATTTGGACATGGTAAAATGAACTCAATCAGTTTGAGGTTTGCAAGACAAAGGTTGCAAGCTTTGTTGAACAGAAAAACCAGATCTTTTCACTGAATTTATTTATTTAAACTTTATTTTACCATTATACTATGTTGAGATAATAATTACTCTTCTTTTGAGAATTCTTGCTAAAATGACAGAAATTATAATAAAACAATAAAAAACAATAAGAAAAGTACAGCATTAAAAACTGTATATATGTTATTCCATTAATAACTCACTGAACTGCTTTTAAAAGTATTTAGTATACAGTGCACTTGTAGACAATACTTTGTGTGACTAGCAGATTATGTACTGTGAAACACAATCATTTTATGATCAATTCCATTAAGTTGTCTTATCTTAATTACTTTTAAATCATGGCAACTTAAAAAATAAAAACTATTATTACATCTCTAACAATTTGAGAATGATTGGCAGTGTCTGTCAGTTGTCTTACCGAGCTCTTCCATGTTGTCCCCTGCTCTCACTCATGAGTGTTGAGTGTACGTGTGTGTTCCTAGCAGCTGGTTAGTTACTAAGGTAACCAACCCAATCTGTCATCTGAAAAAAAATGTTACTTCCTCTGAAGAGGCTTTTTTTTCGTTTTATGCTGAATCAAAACCTGTCTAAAGTTAGTATGAGATGTTTCTTTTTCCAGGTTAAGAGGAAACCAAGAGCAGTTTCTGAGCAACGTATGAGATACCAACTGAGATAACAACTGACTTTTATGCTCAGATAAGAAGGTTTAAGTCTGATGTTATGTAGTGTGTGACAGGATGTTAATTTGAGTATCAGAATAATGATCTCCGCTTCAGAGTACGCCAAGTATTTTAAATAATGTGTTTATTTGTAGATTTCCAGACGCAGTGTCAATTCGCTTTGCATAAGCCAGAGTATCATATTAAAGTAGAAAAAAAAAACAATTTAATGTAGAGATTTATAAGTATTTATAAGTATAACTTTTTAAATATACCTTGAACTATACACATACAGTGTTCACATAAGGGGCTGGGTTTGATTTATTGCCACAGTTTCAACCAGAAGTACAATCAAGCAGAATAAGTATAAGAACTGTCCCTTTAATTAAAAACATTGATCACCACTTGAAGATCATGACACCTGTTTAGTTGTCTGACTTTCGCTTTTTATTTCAATGTTCCTAAATAGCCTCCAAACTTCATCAGATCGTTGACCTTACCAAAATTACACAGTAAACCACAAATCGTAATTTCCTAGGACAAAGTGTGCACCGATTTTTTGCATTTTAGACTCCTTATAATAGTGTCTGCATTCTCTCTAGGCACCATATGGAAGTCTCCTGCATCACCTCACACCATTTTGGTTGCAACCATTAGCTCTCACATTAAGGGAGAAAGTAATTTTGTGGGATTTTGTATAACTTCAAATTAAGCGATAAATGTAGCATTTTAATAATCAGGTGATAAACTTCAAATATGTAACGATACCCAATTTTAGGCCGTAAGCTAAGAAGCTTAAGTAATTTGTTTCACACATTTTTAAAAGTGAAATCGTCCCCTGCGTGTGGTTTCGTCGCTTACCGGAAGAGTCCGTGTTTACAGCGCAGCTTTCGCTCCACATTAGCATCGTTGGATTGACCAGCAGTGACCGGAGCCAAGAATTTCTTTATCGCCTCCATACGAAGGGTTTGATAAGTTCACAAAACCGTCTGAATTATTTTGGCGCTACAGCACGATAAACATGATTGTTTGCAGGCGGAAGTGCTGCCGACGAGCATAGCAATGACAAGCTGGCTAACGTAGTGTCGAGGTTAGCCAGCTAGGCAACTAACAACACTCACGTTAGCTAACTTCTCGTACAGCTGCGGTCCATCCAGTCCAGTGAAACAGGTACCGTCATGCCATCGTTGCACCGTGACAGGCGTTCATTTTGCACCTTTGACGACTGACATTTTATTGTTTCACATTGCGCACGACCTGCATGTTTTACACCCTGCGTGCCCCCTCGTTTCCCTCAGGTTTAGGAGCACGCACGGCCATGGGTGCGGAGAGCAGCGCGATGCGGGGCTGCACCCTGGAGGAGCAGCTCTTGACCCTGCCGTCCGGACTCACCATGTATTCAGCGATGCTCCAGGATGGAAAGCCCGCTTCCGTGTTTGTTCACAAGCGGGGCAATGAAGACAAAGTCAATAAAGCTGCCAAGGTAGTTTTATTAAAGCATATATCATTTCAAACAACCTGCCCAACGGTATCTTAATGAACAGGTACAAAAGTATACCTTAATACTTGTTGTTTGGTGTTTTGCGCATACAAGCTCCACTTATAAGACATAATTGCTTTTCTTAACATGTTGTATAACCAATGAAATGCTCGATCTCATCGTTCAGTGACCTAACTCATATATTATTCTGTATATTGTGTTGAAAAAATGTAGTTCTCAGTGGGAAATGTTGGATACTTGATCTTCTTGCTCGGGAGAGTCATCACTAGATTCACTTGCGTCATCACTTAGTCGATAATTATGTCCTCATTCTGTCTAAGTTCTCGAGACTTGTATAGAACCAGAGCCATTAAAAAATGTCGGCATGCTTTCCAGTGACTGCAGTCTGTGTTGGATTTAAAGTGCTTATTAGTATGTTTTTTGCTCCAAGGCTGCATAATCAGTTCCTGCTCGTGGATTTTCCATTACCTGCATGACATTCACTTTTTATTTGAGAGAAAGAAATTCTTTCATTTCCTTCAGCACCTGAAGACCTTGAGGCATCCATGTCTGCTGCGCTTCCTGTCCTGCTCGGTCCAGGACGGTGGCATCCACCTGGTGACAGAACGTGTTCAGCCCCTGGAGCTGCTGCTGGACAGCCTCTCTCCAGAGGAAATCTGTGCAGGCATCTATGACCTCCTGCAGGCACTTGTCTTTCTGCATGAGAGGGTGAGCAAAAGGAAGCATGAAGGAATTCCTTTAGATGCAACTTACACCTGCGCAGTTGTTTTAATGAATAAAAAGAGGAAACATAAGATGTCCTGAAGGTCTGTCAATTTGTCTATATCAAACAGAAATGTATATGTCTTTGACATTTCTTCTTTAACTACCAGGGCAAATCAAGCCACAACAATGTCTGCATTTCATCTGTATTTGTCAGTGAAGATGGTCATTGGAAACTTGGAGGAATGGAAACCGTCTGCAAGTTCTGTGAAGCCACACCTGAGGTAATAGATTGAATAACAGGTTTCTGTGTATTTTTCTTTCTAAAACCAGCCAGATGATTGAAGACTCCCAGTATATCAATTTAATGTTTTGATCTAAAATTTTCTTTCTCAGTTTCTCGCAAGCATTGAAAATGTGAGAGAGGCCAGCTGCATTCCTCCAGAAGAACAGGTAAGCAGAGATCAGGTAATTTGGGAAAAAAAAGAAAGAACTTCCTCCTTGGATTATGTGTCCTTACAAAACATGTTATTGACAGGTTGAAGGCTTTAAAATGCTTCCTGAGAAAAATGCTCACTCTCGAGACTGTTACTCTTTTGGTATGATGGTGGAATCCCTCATCTCTCTCCTGGGTGGCTATGGTGAGTAGAATCTTATTTTCATCATGTTCACATCTGTTTACCTCGAGCATAATGTCACAGAGTTTGTCAGTGTTGAAACGATACCTTTTTTCACTCTTGTTCATCCTTTTCTCCTCTGTTGTTTCCAGTGTCTCAGGAACTGGCTGACAGTCTGATGAAGACCCTGCAGGCAGGTCTGCTAAACCCTGATCCCTTGTCCCGACCTTCACTCAGCTCCCTGCTGACTCATGACTTTTTTAGGTGAGTGTGGTCAGCTTTTTTTTTTTTTTTTTAACTGTCATCAGTTTATATTGAAAACAATTTATTCTGAAACACATAATGAACTTTTCCGATGAATAGGAATGATTTTCTGGATGTGATGAATTTTCTGAAGAGTTTGACCTTGAAGACTGAAGAGGAGAAGAATGAATTCTTTAAGTGAGGAACACATTTTTTATTTTTATTGTGCTCTTTTGTAAGTGGTAGAGTGTGTACATGGAAAACAAGTATCCTATATATATATGTATATATATA
This sequence comes from Acanthurus tractus, assembly GCA_029783725.1. Taxonomy (NCBI): domain Eukaryota; kingdom Metazoa; phylum Chordata; class Actinopteri; order Acanthuriformes; family Acanthuridae; genus Acanthurus; species Acanthurus tractus. The sequence goes on from JAQNCA010000025.1 coordinate 17,756,441, forward strand.
TTGCTTTGCAAGACAGTCCACATTTATAAAAGTTAAGCGATATATAATATAATTCTGTAAATAAAGGTGTGTTTTTGTTTGCCTTGTTGTGTGTATGATCATGTTATACTGCCAGTAGATGATAACCATGACTGTGTAAAATAGTATGTTTATTTGTGCTTGTAGGTTTCTTCTAGACCGGGTCCAGAATCTCCCTGAGGAGCTGATAGCTACACGCCTTGTCCCCAAACTGCTTAATTCTCTGGTTTTTGCAGAACCCATGGCTGTCAAAAGCTTCCTGCCTCATCTTCTGAGGCCAAAGAAAGGTAAGACAGATCTCTTACTGCTAATAATAACTTCGATATTTTAATCTCTTCTCAAAGAGACAGAAGTGTTATTAAGCTGTCAGGCAAAGCTGTTTTGTGAAACTGTACGTAAACGCTTCTCCTCCTTTTTTTTTTTTTTTTTTTTTGTCTGTGTGGACAGATTCCAGTAGTGGTGGTAACAGTGAAGAATGCCTGCTATCTGTTTCCTTTTACCGTAAACATGTGATCCCTCAGCTTTTCAAGCTCTTCAAGGTCAATGAGGAGCATGTCCGGATCGTGTTGCTGGCTCACATCCACATCTACGCTGAGTTCTTTTCCAATGAAGAACTGAAAAACCAGATCCTACCTCAGGTGGAGTGTTAACATACTGTAATACCCAGTTTTTGTAACTTTAAAGAAATAGTTTTGACCTTTTAGGGATATTATACTTATTCAATTTTTGTAAGTTTTTGTTTTTTCGACTGAGAGTTTTCAGAAGATTGAGATTGATACCATTCCCATGTTTCAGCTTTGCCTTTAAAGCTTTAGCCTATATGATTAGCTCAGCCTAAAGATTGGAAGCAGTGTGAAACAGCTATCAATTTTCCATGTATAAGATGTGTGTTTTTTATTTGAAATTACATTTGAAATGAAAATAATACTCTTTAATTTGAGGGTAAAAATTAAATCCCTTACGCTGTTGTCTCTTAGTTACATGATGTTGTTTTGTTTGTTCAAATGTGCAGGTTTTGTTAGGAATGAGAGACACCAATGATTCTCTGGTTGCCATGACGCTGCAGAGTCTGGCGGTGTTGGTGCCCCTGCTGGGGGCTCAAGTGGTGGTTGGTGGAGAGAGAACCAAGGTCTTTAAACGCACCACACCCAACTTCACCAAGTCAACAGAAGTCACCCCTGAAAGTAAGCAACACTGACCTGATGGGACCTAAAAGCTTCAAAATCTGTTGTGTACATGTTCGGTACTGTGTAAGAGCTCATTTTTAGGGTGTGTAATGTGGGACA
>JAQNCA010000025.1:17775261-17786607 GCA_029783725.1 Acanthurus tractus
TTCACTGATATGTATAAACATTTGCCTAAATTTTGGTTAATACACTTATGCCCCCCCCCCCCCCCAAGGATTGCATGGATTGTAAAAGGTCTAACTTAAGTGATTCCTTCACTTTTTCCTACAGCAGTCATCAACATACAGTAATAAAGATGGACAATGCATCTCCATTTCTTCCCACTGTACAAAAATGAGAGCAAAATCTCCCTGGTAGCACTACCATCTTGCCCTGCTAATGCTGACCTATCTGTTGTCATGGAGGAGCAAGATTTATGACCTTTTGCTGCCAGACACCAGAGGACAAGCAAAACATTTTGGTTTCACTTTTGAGAAGTTGTGTTGTCTGCTATCTTTATTTATGTTGATGCTGCTGACACCATCCAATCCAAATATTTTTCCTAGTCCAATACTTTTTTTTTTTTTTTTTTACCAAATAGTTCCAATCTGATGACATTCCCATCTTCTTCCTGCACGCTTGTGAGGGAAGGGTGAACAGACTAACATGTGACAGTTAAGTCACATGCAATCTGTTTGTGACTGAACACTCTGCAAACTGTGTCCCAATTCTGCAAACTGTGACTCAAATCCATACAATACACTTACTATCACAGTACACCTGTGGCCTATTTTTTTTTTCAGTAAACATAAATGATATGAGTAAAACGTGTGTGTCATGGCAGTCTGCTATATCACTGCCAATTAAATTTGACACATCAAAATGTTTACTTAAAGATCAAGTGTGTTACTTTTGGAGAGATTTCTTATGATTAAAAATGGGATATAATATTAATACTCACGTTTTTATGTGTACATATAAAAATAATAAAAATCGTTGTAGTTGCCACGATTTAACTTAAATTGTGCAGACCTCTAAAAAAATTATGAGATCTTTCATCACAGGTTCATCACGGGTGGGTCACATTTAGAGTAATTACAAAGAAAGAGGTTTGTGATATCAGATGAGCCTTTACTGATAAGTCTAGCTGAAGAACAGAGAGAAAGTCATCAAAGTACTGCAAATATGCCCCTAACTGTTGAAGTGCAACTCCACTCAGACTCTCTTCTCCCTCTCTTACTTTCTTTCTCTTGGCCTTTTTTTTTCTGGCTTTTATTTATTATGATAGTATTATCTGCAAAAGGCTACAGAATTCTATTTAAGTCTTTCTTTATTCAGCATAACAGTATAAACCCATGACGACAACTGAAAGCCCTTCTTTTCTTGACCTGGACTCACGACTAGAAACTTTCCCAAAGAGTAACAGGATATGTTTGTGATTCCAGCCAGTTCTCCTCTTCCTGTATGGACTTCACGCTTGGCACCTGGCCTTCGGCTCTGATGAGATCAATTAAACACCAGATGAGAGTAAAAAAGAGTCACGCGATTCTATTTTTAAATACGTCCTTCACATTTTGACTCAAAAACAATCAAAACTGCGATCATAAAACACTCACAGAGCTTTATATAAATATTTTTCAGGAGTCTTTTTTTTTCTTTTAGAATCAGATACGACTGGTTGAATGCAGAATGGTGTATTTGAAGTGAATCAAGATTGTACAGAAAGTCAATGCATTATGTGGTTTTCATACGGGAAATGATAAGTAAATGCAGACACTTGACATGAAATGCAGGTTTGCACTCTTATTTTTTGTCATCAGACCAGGAGATCTCATAGTCACTGAAGACACTCTTCAGCTTCTCTGCAGACACAGAATGGTCTGCTTTACCAAAAGCCTGAAAATGAATGAGAAAGATAAGAAATATTACCAACTACTCGGTATTTGTCCCATCATTTATAGCCTTATTTAAATCAAATGAACTTACAGTTGATTCTCCAAACACCCTCAGTTTTTTCTCTTGGCTGTTGTGCTCTATCTTCCCTCCTCCAAGGCATTTACACTCCATCCCCAAGGCCTCCATTGCTGGGTTAACCTTCTCAAATATATGATCTGTAAGTAATCAAAATCACTTCGTTCGTCAAAACACAAAATTCGGTTTAAGCTAATTGTATTTTTAGTAATTACAATTCATTATCACGAGCATCCAATCTTGCGAAGCTATTGCCTCTTATATTTGCAATAAACCTATACTTGTTGGTAAGCAACGCATCTGTCTAGTTTGTGCAATGTCTTTGCACGTCTGCAGGCTGCACCAGAAACACAGTGTAAGTGAGTCAAACCGGCCCGTGCTGCTGCAGCATTACGGTACATCTGCGCGTCGGTTTGCACGCTTTCTCAGGCTGAACTGACGCACTTGACCCCTCTGTAGCAAACAGTAATCAACTTACTGTGATACTCTGCACTTTTTGTGCCTCGGACTATGTCTTTATTCACATCGCCATCTTTTACTTTCACTCTGATCAGTATGTACTTAAAGGTTCCATCTGGATCAATCTCAACATCGGGGATTTTAGCCAGAGTGTCTGCCATTGCAACCGTGGATCTTGCCAACACACCGCTGACTGTCCTGCTTACAAGTCTACCGACGATAGACAACATGGTGCGAACTCTCACATGCCTTTTTTTGGGCAGGGACGTCTGTTTCCGGTCTTAAAGACACAGCAGCCTTGAGCCTTGACAGTGCAGAAGATAAAGCTGCACCTGCAAGCTCCCACGCTGGCGACCCCCTCTGGCAGCAGTGGGGAATTACCGTAAATCGGCGTTAGTGCGCTGGAGCTTACACTAACCAGCCCCGTTTACAGTAAACGGAAGAGATTAGCAACATGTTTAAATGTTGGCCAAGTTTTAACCCAGGAGACTCTTTCTTTTATCTTTCTACTTGATATGTAATTTCCTTTGACTAGAGATGATTTTCCGCTGGTGTCTATCAGGCAGGCCAGAGTCGAATCGGAGTGTAACTTGGGTTCAAGAACACTCAGTAGACATCAGGATGGATGTTTTGCCACAGGTGCTTGACCTCTTGGTGGCCCGTTGATCTCTTTCACTGGTAGTCCATCCTGAAGTCTTTAATCTGAAGCCAAAACAAAATGAAAAACTGTGGTTGGTTAGAAAACCCACATTTGGGATGATGTTTCCTGTTTTATCATGCCAAATGAGATAGCAACTATTCTGATTTTTTATGATTTATGGTCACTTACTGTTTTACTTTTTGTCCTGAAACATTTAATTTAAAATGCAATGAAGTTACAGCAGGAATTTACTAGGCTTTTATTATGCACTTGTAGCAGTCTGTCTGAATGCATGATAATAGGTCTGTAAGTTGGCCTTACTGTAAATGAGACCCCCCAACCCACTCATTGCGATAAAAGACCTAATCTCATGAGCATCTGTTTAGGATTTTCCCACTCAAAGCTATAGTGGTGTTATTCTCTTGGGTCTTGTTCTGTAATCAGTGAGTTTATTTTACTTTTTTGGAGGAAGTTATGAAGGTTAAGAGATGTCAAGAGCAATAGCTATAATCCAGTGCCTCTGGACAGAAAGGAAGGATATGAACTGTCACTTCTAGAAACACATCCAGCCGGCAGGCGCCTCTGTTCCCACATCATGCATTTCCCGTCCCTGGACATCCATCGACAATCACAGATAAGTGTTTGTTAGCTGCCTTTGCATTGTGTTTTTTCCTCTTTTATCCTTGATGAACACATCCTTTGACATTGCATGTCATTGCATGTTTCTGAACTGTGAAAAGCATGTTCCAGCACATGGACGGTCCGTTGGCACACTCTGTTCTATTATTAATGTGTGTCACTGGAATGAATAATCATGCACACTCATGACGCTTATTTGTAGACCAAATGTTCCAACAGTCTCAGAAGGGTCTCATTAGTGTTGCTGAAGATAACATTGTTTGCCTTTATTTTGTTAAGTAACATTTAAAACAAGAGGAAAACAGTGGACACTGTTTTGGTACATTAAATCCCTTTTACACACTTTTTCTTATCAGCTCACAGGATTTCACAGCTCTCTAGAAAGCGCCTTCTTTCTCAGTCTCCTTTCACTTTGATAAGTATCATCAGTGTGTGTGCAGTGCCATTTTGCTTTTCTCAAGGAAATTACGCACCTTGTTGTTGCGCCATATGTTTTGTCTTTGTTACTGTGCACTGATTTGCACATTTTTAGGCAAATTAAGAGTTTTTAGTATTAATTAAGAGTACAATCAATTTTTGGCAAGTGTTCTTTAAAGAAATAGTAATAATATGGCTACGTAAAAATACTCAATTATAAGTAAAAATCAACATTAAAAAGTGTTTGATGTTCAATTGTAAAAATTGAATGACACATTTTTAATGTGTAACGACAATATATAATTATATAATTCAATTATTATTAGTTTTACATACCAGCATGTATAGTTTATCAGATTGAACTAGTTGTGTTTTAAAAATACAAGAGTTCAAGTCTTAAACAGTAGTTTTTAGTTGTATTAATGAAGTTAAAAAGAACAACATTTCAACAACAAAAGTGTAAACTAGTTTTAAAAACAGAAAAAAAGGGAACTTAAATGCACATTCAGCATAAATAAAGATGTCACTCCCTAGTGACATTAATCCTTTGCACAATACTGTTCAAAGTAGTTTTATCAAAAGAAAAGTCTTCCTAAAAACAGAGTGAAGTAAAAGAAAGGGAAAGTTACCAAGAACGCTGGTGGGCTTTGACAATAGCGCTAAGGGATGTGGGGGATTTCCAGTGAAAAACCCAGTCATGATGCGAGCTTCCAGGAAACCTGGATCAGGCCGGGATGGACTATATAAAAGCACCACCTCAGCACATAGAGCTCAGACTCCTCAGAGGCTCTGAGAATACAGACATACCACAAATCTTCTGTAGGTTATCACACATACCATTTAAAATGGTGAGTATGGAGACATCAGTTTAAATAAAGTTGTCTTATTGTTGTTTGCTAATAGTAAGCAATGCATTCATGGTATACTTATTTAACTAATTGTTTGATTCTTAATTTGTTTATTATAGAAGTTCAGCTCTGGATTACTTCAGACCTGTGGAACTAAGACCTCTGCCTCATGGATCAGCTTGACCTTTCTTTGCTCAAGTATGTAAATCTATTGCAAAATTAATCATTTTATTATAGATAAAGCTTGCAAAAAATCATCCTTATTACCCCTCCATCTAATAAACGTCTCTGTTTCACTTTCTCAGTGATGTGCATGTGGACCAGTGTAGATTGCTGGTCTTATTTCTACTCTAACACCACCATGAACTGGACAGATGCTAGAGCTTGGTGCCAGGAGCACTACACAGACATGGTGGCCATCCAGAACCAGGACGAAATCAAGCATCTCAACAGCTGGCTGCCCAGGAAAGACACCTACTACTGGATAGGGATCCGCAAGATCGAGGATGTCTGGACCTGGGTGGGAACAAACAAGGCTCTGACACCAGAAGCGACCAATTGGGCAAGGGGCGAACCAAACAATGGCAAGAGAGGGAGGATAATGTCTGTGAATGAAGATTGTGTGGAAATGTATGTTAAAAGGGAGAAGCAGCCGGGCAAGTGGAACGATGAGAGGTGTGATAAGCAGAAGACCGCTCTGTGCTACACAGGTGAGCAAATCTCTTGATTTAACCACTTTAAACTAGAAATTGATGATGTTTTGAAAATGAGACCTGAAACAAATTGTCATCGTGTTTCATGCAAGCCATATAACAATACGTCTTCTCTCCCAAGCTGCCTGTAAAAATGACTCATGCGTCTACGGAGAATGTGTGGAAACCATCAACGACCACAGATGTTCTTGTTATGAAGGCTTCTATGGAGAGAGGTGTGAGCAAGGTAAGAAAGTACACTGATGTGCTTGTTTAAAGTTTAAATCACTCTGAGTCACTCACAGTAAGGATCTGATCTAACCGTGTCTTGTTGTCTTTGTTGACAGTTGTTGAATGTAACGAAGAAGAGGTGACCATCCCGTACAAGGGCAGCGTGGATTGCACTCATCAGTATGGAAACTTTTCCTACAACTCCTCATGCCAGTATTCCTGTGAGGAAGGATACCAGCTGAGCATGTCAAGACCCCTGACATGCACTGCCTCCGAAACGTGGTCAGATCAGCCTCCTACATGTGAATGTGAGTCGAGATGTAAAAAACTGATAAATTATATTATGTGATATTGATCAATATGACTTTTATTTCTAGTAACTAAACTGTATCATTGCAATGATGAAGCCTTCTTTAATGTGTTGTCCTTTCATCCATAGTGGTTCAGTGTGAGAGGCTGTCTCGTCCAGAAAGAGGATCCATGAAGTGCACTGACCCTCTGGGACCCTCCAGCTACCAGTCCAGCTGTGTGTTCAGCTGCGATGAAGGATATAAACTGGTTGGTTCCTCTTCCAACACTCTGCAATGTGAATCATCAGGACATTGGAGTTCATCGCAGCCGTTTTGTGTTCGTAAGTCCACATCTAAATGTTTCTACCTTGCAAAACTTTATACTGTAGTTTTTGTCCTAAAGTTGAATATTATTAGAGAAAAGCATGATTTTTTAAAAAAGGCTTCTGTTGACCTCTTTTGTTCTCTCTACTGTTTTGCAGCTGTCCAGTGCACAGCTGTCCATGAACTAGAGAACGGAGTCGTCAACTGTGGAGACGACGCAGACATGAAGTTCAGCTATAAAAACACCTGCAGCTTCAGCTGTGCACCCGGCTATAAGCTTGTGGGGCCGAGCAGTGTAACATGCACATCAGCGGCTCAGTGGAGTGAGGAGATGCCACGCTGTGAAGGTAAGGATGCACTCTTAAGTCCATTCCAACCACCTTCCACAGTGTATGATTAACAAGAGCTTTGTTATCTTATGAACTTTACTGATTTTTTTTTCCTGACCTTATTTTTATTTCTTAGCCATCGTTTGTCAGAATCCCAGAGGAGAAGCTCACCTCGTCGCTCAGTGCAGCCAACCTTTGAATGACCTGCGGCCGAACGCCATCTGCAGCTTCAGCTGTGAATCAGGCTTTGAACTACAAGGAGAGCACTCCATTCAGTGCTCTGAGGACGGACAGTGGAATAAAGCCATACCCACCTGCAAAGGTATATACATAACTTCATTTAAATCTATTCTTAAAAAAAACATCTGCACACCACCAACATGCACTGGTATACACATATGCGCAATTTAACTGCAAAGTCAATAACTTCTGTCTTTGCATGTTCAGAGAGGCAGCAATAGTGTGAAGTTATCAATAATTGTGGTGAGTAACATCGAAATTCTTTCTTTTTTTCCAATAGGAGCGAGATGCTTGTTGCCTGAGGCTCCTGAAAACGGTCAAGTGAACTGCACCAGTAGTGAGCCGGTGTACAACTCAGAGTGCACCTTCACATGCAATGCAGATTTCTCAATGAAGGGACATGAGTTACTCATCTGTGATCATCATGGCAACTGGACTGGAGAGATCCCCACCTGCCAAGGTAATACATGCAAACAACAATAAAAAAAAAAAGAATAAAATGTTTGCAGATATATAAATAAAATACATATTTGAGTTTTGAAGTTCTAACACTGAACGTTTGATGATGTTTTCACAGCTCCTCAGTCTCAAGTTGCTGCCATTTCCTCTGGTGTGGCAGCAGGGGGCACTCTGTTATTATCAGGTCTGTCTATTGCTATGTGGATCATGAAACGACTGAAGCAGAAAGCCAACAAGTTTGAGTTGAACAGGTAAGATAAGCATTCATCCTTCTTAAATCACATATACATTTTTTTCTGAGTATTTTGTTGAATCGCAGTGCTCATCTTCCTCTTCTGTCTTTTCTTACAGCAACTCTGACATAGAGGCTCCTCCACAGGTCTACAAAAACAGCATTGACAGCCTCATATAGAACACAGCCATACACTTCAGAGACAACTACGGACAACTGTATATATCATAAGCATTACTGTATTTGAATTATTAGTCACAGTGACCAATATTTACACTTCCAGTAGCATAAAACCATAACAGGAAACCTCAGTATGTCAGAGCTCTCAGCTGAAAGGGAAATGTTTTCTTCAGACTTTTGCATTTGTTGTTGTATCATGCTTTGTTGAACTATGCACTGAATTTCATGATTTTCTCTGAAATGCCATTCAGAGATGTTTTTCCTCCCTAGGGGAGTTTTGCATTGAACATATTGTTCCACAGCTCTGTGAGCATGCTGGAAAGGTGTCTCTGTGTTCCTGTTTTTGTAAATTTGACTCATGTGTAGATTGCTGTGTCATGGCAGAACTGTGAACAATTTCACTCAAGTGAAATCTGTATTTATGTACTATTTATTTCATGGATGGTCAATGTATTAGAAATGTCCATTCATATTTCTGTATGTTAAAAGCAGTGCTTACTTTTACTCATAATAAAACTTCAAACTATCACTTGCTCTTGGACTTTTTTTATGCATCTTGCAGTATCATGACTGATTTCTACTGTTTGTTCAAAACTAAAGATACAAATACAATCAGTCTTCTCACAGCACAGGTACACAAAGGGTCATAAACCTGTTCCCACAGTTTAAAAAGGGGCCATTTCTGCTGGTGCTGCAGGATTTCATGTTTTGCTTTTCTCAGAGGTACAGGAATAACCTTTTTCCAAACACAATAAAGATCTCTCATCTGTTTCTGTGACCTCCGCTTCAGTAGTCCTGACAGAGATGAATAGTTGAATAACACAGAGAGGCATGCAAAAGAGGAAAGGTTATAACACTTGTCAATTAGTTAAATCGCTTATAACTATAGTTTGTTTCGTCAGAATCAAAAATAGCAGAACCAGAAATAAATCAGACATCTCATACGAGAGTGAAGGTGAAAGCATCAGCACTCCTATAACTTGTCACTGATAAAAACTTGAATTCACACGATGTCAAAAAGCAGAGAAATAGTGTCACTAAAACTGTCAACTACAGCAAAATACATTTATTTTGGAGACAAGGGAAAGGGCTTTATTTCTTTGTGCTACAGTAACCTAACTAGTAACTAACCATTTTTTTAAGTATTGTTTGCAAGGTGTGTAAAGGAAAATGTCACCTAAAATTGCAGCACAAAGAAAGATGTAGTTAAAGGTGTTGTATGTAATTTTTTAGCACAATTTAAAGTGCAACACCTATATAAAGGTCAGAATAGTATTGTGAGCCGATGCACAGGCTGATATTTAGCTTAATCTGTGGATTCAAAAGAGGAAATTCCAAAATAAAAGCAGAGTAAAAGTTGACTGAACTAAATGAAAACTCCTGTGCCTGGTTGCTTAGATGAAAACCAATAATTTTAACAGTTTAATCACATTGTATCTTACATTATTAACACTGTACTTTACAGTGTGTGTAACTGTGATCTCTTTTATCTTTTTCATGCACGCAACGAGCTGTAAGTTGGACCAATTTTTAGCACTGCTCCCTTCCAGTGAAAAGGTCAGATGAACTGGCAATCTGTCCAGGATGTAACCGACCTCTGACTCATGTCAGCTGGGATCATCTTTTGCCAGCTGTGACCCCCACAAGGATAAGTAACCATAGTAGAGATAGAGACAATGGAGAAGAATGAAAAATTTGACTCTGACCCCACCTTTGCCAGTAAAAGGTGGTATTTCCCACAAAGTTTGTTCATGTATTATGCAACATTAAGTCATTTGTTCAATCATCACATTCATTCAGTGTGTACAGTAAACATCCAGCAATTATATTATGATGTCAAACTGAATAGGCAAAGAGAAATATAAAAGCCTGACACCGGCAGCTGCTCACAGCAGACTGGTTTTCACTCAGTGTAGTGCAGCAGTTTGATGTTAAATGTTTGATTCATTCAGAAAAACAAGGATTTGACTTGAGGGTCGAGTTTGTTTAACAAGTTAGAGAAAAAAAAATTCTTGGTGAGTATTAAAATTCATATTCAGTTATTTTTAATGATGACATTCTTCATTATTTTGTCGTATGTTTGCTATTTTCTTTGCACAGAGGAGAGATGTTTGTAGGTGACTCATTAAAAATGAAGTGGGCATTAGTTTTCCTCCTTGGTGAGTATTATTTTTATATCTGATGCAAAAAATAAAATTGAGCAAGAACTCATTTGCATCCGATGATGAATTATTACACAAAAGTTGTCCTTTAATTTTTTTCTTTCGAAATACCTACTAGGTAGTTCCTTGGCTGAGATTGCCCTTGGCTGGTCATATCACACAGAAGACAAACGCATGAAATGGAAACATGCCCGAGAGTGGTGTCGCAGCAACTACACAGACATAGTGGTCATTCGAAGCCAGGCAGAGAACGATTATCTGGTCTCATTGTTGCCAAACAAAGAGGTCGCTCCATACTATTGGATTGGAATCACCAAAAGCCATGAGAATGACACTTGGACCTGGGTTGGGGATAACAGCACCTGGATTGGTGAACATTCATGGGCAGCAAACGAGCCCAGTGAGGGCAGCCTTGTTGCAGAATTATGCGTAGAGCTCTACGTGAACACTGGAGAAAACCGAGGGAAGTGGAACAATGAGAAATGCAGCAGTCGAAAATACCCTGTTTGTTACAAATGTACGTAGATGCAATATGTTGGAAGGTTGTTAAAGTTTCAAAAGTGTGAGGTTTCCTTAGCATTCCTCTTTTTCTTAACAGCACAGTGTAACTCAACATCATGTAACAGAGGAAAATGCCAGGAGAGCATAGGAAACATAACCTGCCTCTGCGACCCAGGCTTTGAAGGAGACAGGTGTCAAACAGGTGGGGAGAGAGACATGAACTTACCTTTTATTACAGCATGAAATGTCTGTAATGTGTATCTAAAAACAAAGTCACATGGCTGCATGAGCTACATTTGAAAGCTTTACTTTTTTGCAGTTTGCAATGATGAATGTGTCAGAATTGTTGCTCAGAATTTTCAAGTATGAAGTTGCTTACCATAGGATAACATGCGTCTGGCATGACTTGCTGCGACCATTACAGGTGACGATTGCTAAAGAAACCTTTTCAGGGGTTTTGTCCATTATCTCCTATGGTCCTATGAACTAATGTCACAATTTGTTTTAGCGCTGTGTCAGCACAGGAGAAAGGTTTTAAACCCTTAATCATCACCAGTACAACCTGAGAATGTCAGCCTCTTGTCCCCTTATAAGCCTTTTGTTTTCCTGTCCCACATAGTTTGTGTGTGTTTGTGGAGGCATACCTGAAAATGCCAACATCAGCAGAGTCTGGTGTGACTCTGCCAAAGTGTTTACATTAGTGCATCTGTTTCCTCTATTTCCAGAGGTCAGGCTGAGGATTACAGTCAAAATACAGATGAAAATACTTGCATCAGCATGCTCTGCACAGGAAAAATGTCTTATTTTTACTAAGGAAAGCTTGTGAAAGATGTTACATAACTGTGTTCCTGTAAACTTTAACCTTTCATTTTTTTTTTGTCCCCAGTTGTCCCAGTTGT
>JAQNCA010000025.1:17786707-17806865 GCA_029783725.1 Acanthurus tractus
GTGAAAGATGTTACATAACTGTGTTCCTGTAAACTTTAACCTTTCATTTTTTTTTTGTCCCCAGTTGTCCCAGTTGTCCCAGTTGTAGAATGCCCCCCTCTGTCTCAGCCTCACAATGGGCAACTTAGCTGCTCGGGAGGAAACCGGACATTCAACTCAACCTGTCAATTTAAATGCAACTTGGGCTTTCTGATGATAGGCTGGCCAGTTGTTACCTGTGGGGTCACTGGCCTATGGAGCGGCCCAAGACCTGTTTGTGCAAGTAAGTGAGTGTCATGGGTTATTCTTTCTTTTTAAAGAAAGAATAACACACTGAGAAAAGCCTGTCATTAACTGTTCTGGTGCTGCTGTTTTCCTGCAAAAGTGATCCTGCTTTCAGGAAGTAGTGGCTGTTGTGATAATGTGTCAAGTATTGTATGACTATGTTTTGTTTCAGGCTATAAACAGGCTCTGATGGCTATGGCTGGATGTGGGGCCTTATCTGCCTTCTGCTGCATCTGTTTTTGTTGGATGAAACGCAGAAAAAGTTAGTCTTACTCAATTACGCCTCACAGATGCAGTGATGCAACACAATATTAAGCCACAGACCTCAGTAGTGATCTGTTTTTCTGTTAATTTCTCACAGGAAAGAAACTTGCCCAAGTAAGGTCAGTGTTGAAATGTGCTTGTCAAAAGCAGCTCCACCTATTTGTGCAACTTTCAGTATTTTAAAAAAATAATTTACTAAAATGTTGCTCAATGTTGTTCTGCAAGATACTAAAATAATGCGCTACTTCTGTGATAGATGTCAGTAAATAATTCAGTAAATGTCCCTTTAATGTGAAACTACTTGTCTTTCACAGGCTGCAGGAAGAAGCCTTATGTTCATCCAGTGAAGCACAGGAATGAAGAGCAACTAGAACCTCATTTATGTCTTTTTTAAACAGATTTTTAATGACTGAAATGTTACTCTTATTAATTATAGTACATAAATAACAGTACATCAGTGTGTTATCTAATATACTGTATTTCAAAGCTTAATTAATGTATGTTGCAAAGATATAAACTGTGTGTATGATACTTTAATATCGGATCGTGCATATATATGCTTAAAATATTCACATAGTTACATTAGAATTGTATTTCTGTGTTGTCATTACTGTGGGTAAATTCAATAAATAATATGAAAACTGGTGAGATGCCCTACACTAGGGTGTGTGCATTTATGCTTGTGAGGGTGTGTGAGTTCCCAGAGTGTTAAGGGTGGTAAAGTGGTGCTTTTCCTGACAGGAAGTTAAGCAAAAGTGATATTTCAAAATTGGTCATTGACTCATGAAGGACAATTGACTCCCTGAAGGACAATCAATACTGATTTGCTATTGTTTGAAAGCAAAGAGGAGTGAAAGCAACAAGAATTTTGACTGAAGACAGCTCAAATGGTAAGATCTGTGAAATATCAGTGCGAGTGATGTGCATTAATACGTCCATGCACACATGTAAATACTGAAGATTAATACAAAAAAAAATCTCATCTTATTTCAGATGTTTCAAGATTCAGCTGGTACTGGACAAAGCCTTTACCACAAGGTTCTGGTAGCTGCATTATTCGTATTTTTTCAAGGTAGGTTTGCATTACCAGTCTCTTTCAAAATCCTTTTCTTGACCTGCTTCACCATTTCGGTTTTGTTTCTTCTTCCTTATACCTGATCTTAGACCTGAGCGGTGGAGGAGGAGCACAGGCATGGACCTACAGCTACAGCATCAGTCCGAACCGTAAATGGCTTGATGCCATTGAGTGGTGTCAGCAGCACTTCACCGACGTTGTGACCATCCGGAACCAGGAGGAGTCTGACTTTCTTAACAATCTGCTTCCAGCTCACGGAAAATATTACTGGATAGGTGTTAGCAAGGCAGGTGGAGATTGGATCCGGAATACAACCAACGTGAAGGTGCCCGAAGATCATCAGAACTGGGCGCCAAATGAGCCGGATGACATACCAGATAACAACTGTGTGGAGATTTACATTAAGAGAAAGGAAGATACAGCCAAGTGGAACAATGAGAACTGCCGCAAGAGGAAGGGAACCATCTGCTACACTGGTAATTAGCTCTTTATTTTATACAACATTTACTGAATTTTGTGGATTCATTATAGCACGTGGGATCTTTCTTTGTTTGTTTGTGTGAAGACTCTTGTTCCCAGGATTCCTGCAGCGCCCATGCAGATTGTGTGGAGACTGTTGGGAACTACACCTGCAGCTGTCATCCGGGTTTCCAGGGGCCACGCTGTGAAGAGGGTGAGCGAATATTATTGAAATATATATTTTAACCAGCCGTGACCTTTTTCTGTCGAGGGGCTAAATATCTTTCTCTGTTGTTTTTTTCTTCAGCAATCGCATGCAAACCGTTGCTGATTCCAGAACAAGGTTCTCACTACTGTTCTGGTCCCTATGGGTCCAATCGTTTCAACTCTTCCTGCCATTTTAAATGTGAACTTGGCTTTCAGTTAGTAGGTGTGCCTCAACTTTTATGCCAAGCCAGTGGAGATTGGAGCCACCCTGTTCCTCTGTGTCAAGGTGAGACCACTGGATATCAATGTTGTCCAGATGACTGTTATTTCAGATGGTCAAAGTAACAACAGAAATATTTTTCATTGCCTATCTCAGTTGAACAGTGTCCAGCTCTGAACCACACCAACATCGGTGCAGGTAGCATGAACTGCAGCCACCCTTTTGCACCTTACAGCTACAGCTCCACCTGTGAGGTCAGGTGCGATGAAGGCTTTGAGCTGAGCGGACAGGAGCAGATTCGATGTGACCACACTGGCCAGTGGACAGCCGATGTCCCAGAATGCACAGGTGATCGTCATTTAAAGAATAAAGCTACATGCAATTATGGTTTAAACTGCGTCATTAGCTCAACCTGATCAAACAAGTATGTCTATCTGAGTATTTGTGTGAAATTCTCATTTTTCATTTATTCCATTTTTTGAATTCTTGACCTATGTTATTAGATTGACTCCCACCTTTTACTAATACTTATCTGGCCTCAATGGGTAGTCACATCCTGTCCAGACAGTTCAGTGGCTCAGTGCGAGGTCATAACTGTTATCACTCTCCTTCACACTCATTTATTCCAGCATTTGAAAAAACAACATTGACATTTCATGTGGGTTTGTGCTGTTTCCTTTCACTGTAAGTTATGTCGTCATTCTTATTCATACTCTGACTCACATCTATGCCATGTTTATGAAAGTGGAGCCATAAACAGTTTAACAAACTGAAATATTTTGTGAGAACACTTATTTCCATTGAGTGGACCATGTGTGACTGATATCTAAACTTCCACATAGTGAAAAAGTGCTCCCCCATTTTGGTTCCTGTTACGGGCAACATGACATGCGTGGACACTCTGGAGCCTTTCTCCTTTGGCTCACAGTGCAACTTCACCTGCCAGGAAGGCTACGACCTCACCGGGGATGACACACTCACCTGCCTTGCCTCTGGACAGTGGAGCAAACCTACACCTACATGCACAGGTGGGTCAAACAACACAAGCTTCCTATAAAATACCCAAAATTGAACACTGCTCTGATGAGTGAAAGTATTTTTTTCTGTTACAGTGGTAAAGTGCCACAGTTTAAAGGCCCCCACCCATGCCTCCATGCAATGTCAGGACCCTCTCGGGGCGAACAGCTATGGCTCAACATGCATCATAAAATGTGATGAAGGTTTTGATCTGATTGGGATAAATGAGACAAAATGTTCTTCAAAGGGCAACTGGAGTCAAGCGCTTCCTGTTTGCCAAGGTATGACAACAGACAGCTCAGTGCGGAAATATGAATTCTGTACATTCTGTTCTGATTGTTAATTTCCCTCCATGTTAATATTGAGCATGTGTAACGTGTGTGTAATTCACCTCTTCTTTGTCTCTTACAGTGAGGAGGTGTAATCCCATAACTCCTCCTCATGGCTCCCTGTCCTGTTCTGACCCACGTGGTTCCTTCAGTTTCGGTTCTCAGTGTGTGATCACTTGTGATGAGGGCTTTCTGCTGAATGGGAATGCCAGCACTGAGTGCAACTCCCTGGGAATGTGGAGTGCAGATATACCACGTTGTTTGGGTAAAAAAAAAAAATCTGTACTTTAATCCATGGTGGTAATTTCTTACTGATATCTCTTTACCACCTTAAGTTCTTCATTATCAATCGGTTATCTCTCTCTCTGTGTTCCCTTTCCAGCTAAGAGATGCTCCACTCTGAACTCTCCTCCTCATGGCTCTTTGTCCTGCTCTGATCCTCATGAAGAGTTCAGCTTTGGTTCTTGGTGCAACGTAACTTGTGATAAAGGTTTTGTCCTAAATGGGACAGCTGGCACACAGTGCACCTCTCAGGGCAGGTGGAGCACAGAAATCCCACATTGCTGGGGTAAAAAACATAGTATAAATCAAAATTTATTAATTAAAATGAACATATGAGCTTGTAATTTTGGTTGTTTAAATAGTAGTCCAGTACCAGTTTACTTTCAAAAGCTCTAACTTGTCTTGTTGGTCACTCCCTCTACCTGTTTGACTTGCAGCAAAAAGATGTCCCACTCTGAACTCTCCTCCTCATGGATCTTTATCCTGCTCTGATCCTTATGAAGACTTCAGCTTTGGTTCTCAGTGCAACATAACATGTGAGGAGGGTTTTGTCCTGAACGGGACAGCAAACACAGAGTGCACCTCTCAGGGCACATGGAGCTCCAACTTCCCACGATGCTCAGGTAAAGTGAACATCTTTGGACCATAATCCTTAGATGGGATCCTTGTTTCATGGCTCGTATACCTTGATTGTTATCTGTTACCATCTAAACCTCCAAAGTATCTCAACCTCTCCCTCTACCTGTGTGACTTCCAGCTCAGAGATGTCCCACTCTGAACTCTCCTCCTCATGGATCCTTTGTCTGCTCTGATCCTCATGGAGAGTTCAGTTTTGGTTCTCAGTGCAACATAACATGTGAGGAGGGTTTTGTCCTAAATGGGACCACGAACGCAGAGTGCACCTCTCAGGGCACATGGAGCTCAGAATCCTCACATTGTCTGGGTAAAGCAAGTCTCTTTGTATCCTGTAAGATTAAAATCCATAGAACAGCTCTAACTAAATTGTTTAAAAGACTTGACTCTGGATTCTTAATCATGTTTTTGCTCTTTCTTTTTACCTGTAAACACGCCAGCTAAAAGATGCTCCACTCTGAACTCTCCCCTTCATGGCTCTTTATCCTGCACTGATCCACATGAAAAATTCAGCTTTGGGTCTCGATGCAGATCAGCCTGTGAGGAAGGTTTCGTCCTAAATGGGACGGCTGACACAGAGTGCACCTCTCAGGGCATGTGGAGCACAGAAATACCAAACTGTCTGGGTAATACATTTTTATTTTTTGAATACATTTTAGATTTTAAAATGTTGTTTAAAAGATGATTTTTTTCAACTAATAAACCTGATAAACCATTGATAGACAACCATCTACCGTCTCTTACATGACATGTAATCAACAAAATGGTTAGTAAGGCTTCAAGTGAAACATCGCTCTTTGTTCTGAGGCTGTTGATTATGGTTTTGTTCAATGTTATCCGCAGCACACTCATGCCCCCTACTGGTCAAGGCTCCACAACATGGGTGGATGAACTGCAGCCATCCACACTCCCCTTTCAGCTATGGCTCCCAGTGTGACTTTGAATGTAATGAGGGTTTCTGGCTGAGAGGAACATCAACTATGACCTGCAACAGCTCAGGTCACTGGAGTCAGGATCCACCAAGCTGCCAGCGTGAGTGCCCAGCAGGATTACATTCAGCTTACTAGTTTTATCCTTTAGTTGTCATGCTGAAACTAATTTTTATCTCCTTCCTACATCTCAGCGCTACAGTGTGAAGCCATTGGCGCCTTGTCTTTACCTCTGTCTGTGAGCTGCTCCCATCCTCTGGAGACCAACAGCTTCAGCTCCCAGTGTCTTTTCACTTGTGAGGAGGGATTCTCCCTGAATGGGACAGAGGTGCTGGTTTGCTCCTCCACTGGTTTTTGGAGTGACAGCCTGCCTACCTGCACAGGTAAATGGATTTTTTTGACATGCTAACATGCTGGCATGAAACAGATATAATGTTTGCCATGTTTACTATCTTAATTTAACATGTGAAGACGCTAACTCTTTTTCCAGCTAACGATACGCCGTTGGGCACTGCCTTGCTGATGTATACGGGTGTGGGAGCAGCCTCTGTTGCTGTTCCACTTCTTCTGATCGGACTGGTTTTCTTGATTATGAGTAAACTTAAGAAAAAAAGTGAGGCCTACCGCGATGATGCATTGCAGTTTCACGCATACAGTGAGTCGGAATACTCGTAGCATACTGATGCTTATTTCTGATCTTTGCAGGAGATACAATCATGCGTGATGCACCACTATGGGAAGAGAGGGAGAATCCAGCATTTGAATTTTAATTGTTGCTGTTATTTTCTTAAACTTCATCATTGCGAAAATGTTTTCAAATACTGTAACCTAATGTTTTTTATTGTTATATGAAGCTTTATTTGAAGCTTGGTAGTTATTTTGTCATAGAGAATACCCTATAAGATGTAAATAACCTTTAAAATTTTGCATGAACCTGTTTACATTTTGTTAGTAAGGAACTCAAATCAGAATACACAAAAACTACATGATACACATAAAGGGAAGTTTGCAGCTTTTCTATGTATCCTTGCTTTTATATTAGTCGTGAATAAACTTTTGACAGTTTTTCAATCCACCTCTTATTTTATGTTTGCATGTCTATGTGTGAGTGTGTCTGTCAAGACAAGAGATGTGACTAAACAAAGTCAGTGAAATCATCCACTTTTTTCTTTTTTTTAAATTTTGTTTAATGAAACCTACACAATGCAGCACATTAGGCAAATGATCAGTGATGGTATACTTTCACCAGTGTCCAGTGCCCTTCGGTTTCTTCCCCAGAAGCTCAGTTTACCCACATTTGACCTCTTACATGGAAACTGTGGGATCAATTGAGGAAGTGGCAGAAAACCTTTGAGCTTGCCATTCTCATATACAAATATGAGTTTTATGTTAAAGATTATTTACATCTTGTACTTACCAGTTTGTCTGATTTAAATTTAAAACGTCTGCATCTGCTGTGCAGAATCCTCTCTGTGTCTCTGTGCCAGTAACTACCCCCAGACTTTTAACATGTGCTGCGAATGGCCAGTGGAGTATCTTCAGCAAAGCGTGTGCATCTGTCTTGGCGCTGCAACAGCATGAAGCCAATTATAGCGGTTAAAAGACAGAGGGTTTGTGGCCTGTGGTTGGCATGAAGGGTGCAATAAATAACCAAACTGTTGACAGGAAACTGTTTGGCTACCGTCACAATAATAATGAGGTTATTGCTACCTGCTGTGACCGTATGATCACGGTTTGATTATTTTTCTCGTCCAACCCACTGCTGCTGGCAACCATATATACGTGCCAACTGTGCACAGACTTGCACACGAGAAGGGAAATGGCCCCGCAGGTGACCACCTTGGCTTCCTTCCCTGATATTTAAGTCTGCCCCTCTCCCTTCATCCTCCTCTAAAGGTACAAGGAAATGCATTATGATACTTTAGTCCCCTACAACAAAGAGTGTTGTTCCTCCCAACACATGAGCATGCTCACATGCACAGGCCAGCGGACACTTAGAGCAGATACAGACACAGATACAAAGGCAGACTCAAAGAAACACTCACTCAATATACTCTGCTGCACACTTCTTTTGCTCTGGTTGGCAGTAGCATACCACGGTGACAGACAGTTAGATTGTTCCTGACCATTGACTTGCGCTCTCTGCTTTGCAAGGTCTGATTTCATAGTGGGAAATATGAGATGGGTCCAGGAGAGGGTTCATGGCTGGGGCAAGGAGGCACCACATACAGTGGGGCTTCATATCTCTGTGTCACCCTGGGCATTCTCATCTGCACAGCTTTCAGCCCCTCTGTTGTCTGGAGCCCCCTCTTTGGGGTTTCTCGACCTCCCTCTCCCGGTTTGGTACATTCCAGCTGGGCACAATGCCTGGGTGGTCCCCCCCGGCTCCCATTCTCTATGACTGGAGGAAGGAAAAGGCAAAAAAATGCAGCTAGGGCCTTTGACCGCGAGGAGCACAATGTGAGCGTTGATGATGGCGGCGTGGATGTGATGCTTACCTGCCACTGACCCATACAGCTGTCATAGCCCAGCAGTTTACAATCTGATGATCCACCCAACAGCCAGGGGAAGATGCCTCGCTGACCTGTCACCTAGATTGGACCGATAAGCACCGAGGATGGACTGACCTGGGTCTAACCCTCAGCATAATTGCCCCCATCTCCATCATAAATCAGCTGTCTCATCACTGTGCCTCACACATCATAGTGAATATCCACTGTATCATTTATTGATCATTGTTGGTTCATTCAAGATAAACAGAACACACATATTGTGAGAATAAATACAAATACACGTCCAAACAGCTATTTACATTAGTAGATGCAGATATAATCTCATAATCTAACATTCAAACATAGTGGGAGAGGTCTGACAGAGTCGTGCATACACAGGAGCCTGTGTTGTACAGTGGGATTGTAATGCATACGAGGCAGTAGTGTAATTGTGTTAATATGGAGGTGCACATGATGTATTGCATGATATCACAGTGTACCCACATCCTCTTGGCGGTTATTTTGCTTCTTCAACCACCCCTGTGCACCGTACAGATAAATGTTGAGACCACAGAGCGATGCAGAGTGAAGGAGTCTGATCTCCACCCTCAGGAGGTGAAGTAAGAGTCCTGCATGGAGTAGAGGCGGTCAATAGGGGTGAGCAAAGAGGAGTCACCCAGGGACAGGCAGTCAGTGTCAGCCACATGACACAAAGAGTCTCTGTCCATATCACTGTACAGACTCTTGAAACCTAAAAAAAAAAAAATCATGTGATTACTGGTTGATTTAAAGCTGAACTACATGAATTTTACTCCTAAGTCAGTCTGTGAAAACAGCACTATAGCATCCTTGGAAGGATGAGGAGTTTAGATATTGACAAAATAACTATAGAGAAGCCTTATTAAGGACTTTTTTATTATTCAAGTTTTTTAAAAATAAACTTATCAAAGACTGTTAAGTTGTTATATAGGGAAAGTAGGATTCAATATTATACAGATCGTGAGCCACACCAAGGACCAACATCTCAGGCTGTGCTTTACCAAGTTTGATCATCTTTGGATGATTTTGAAGGGATACTAAATTATATACCTTATATACCAGTACTGAATTAAGGAAATTTCTCTTTTCAGTAAAACTATCATATAATCTGGAGGATTTGTGAAAGACTTTTTAATAAATTTGCACAAACAATGGATAAGGTGGAGACTGTTACCATGCAAGTAAACTTTAAGGATGTGTGCATGATGAACATTTTTTTCACATTTTAAACACAGCTCTTTATAACATTAAGTTATATTTTTAATGTAATGTTCTTGCATTTAGGTCTTTCATTTGGCCACATACTAAAAAAGGAAATCAGAACCTCAGGAAGGCCTTGCTTTAATGCTAAAGCCAACTGGGCTCTGAGTTTTGAAAAATAATAATTATAAAAAAACCTCCAAAAAAAAAAAAAGCTTCTGAGTATTACCAAAAATAACTATTTAACATAATTTTAAAATGCTTGTCCTATTTTTGCTAATTACTTTAATCAGAGAAACTCTACATAGAAATTCCTTTGGCATGTAACTTTGCATCACGCCTGGTCAGCACTGCGGTCGTTACCGTAGGGATGCATGTGATCCCCTGGCATCTGAGGAGGGGTCAGGCCCTGTCTGAAGGGGTCCATGTCATAGTCCTGCTGCTCCAGTGTGGTGAGTCCCATCTGCTGCTGCTGCTGCTGAATGTGGGCATAGGAGGACCCCAGACGCTCCATCTCAGAGGTCAAACCTCCATGGGAGGGCGCTGTTGGACACAGAAGACCCACAGCGGACAGTGTTTGCAGCGGTTCCAGTAATAACTTCTACTGAGCCTTCATTCCTTCATGTTGCTACAACAACTCTGTCCATTTAAATGTCCACTAAATGTGACTTCTCCTCCTTTAAAACTTGCATGTATCTCAAAGCTGTATAAAATAATTTTTAAAGTGATACAGTTCTGACTGGTATTCAAACTAACCTGTCCTCGCCTTTTAATCACTTAATTGTCTGCAGTTTTTTTTTTTAAACTACATTTACTCCTATTAAATATTGTTAAATATCTTGGATCACATTGCATTTTTCTTTTTTTAAATTAATTTCATGTTATAGAAAAGGACGAGGCAAATCTAACATATCCTGTCATGTAATGAAGGAGCAATAAGGTATTTATTAAAACATTTCCCTACGCTGTGATACCTGTGTGATGTGATGGGTGCTCATGCTGCTCCTGAGTCTGCTGCTGCTGCTCCTGCTGCTGCTGCTGCTGTCTTCTGGCCAGTTTCTTCATCTGAAAACATGCACCAGCAGACAAAAAGCTCACATACAGCGTAAAACATTTGCCTCACTCCACAGTCCCTCTGCCACCCAGGCATACGAGTGTGTTCACTCAATTGCAAAGTATTAACAGTGAGGTAAAGGACATCTTTCAGTGGAGGAGGGAAGCCACACACGAGCCCACTTCTTGAGGAAATATGGGGTTTAATCTACAGTGATCTGGCAGTGAGATGTCATCAGTTTCCTGTATGAAGAGATAACCAAGCTGATTTCCACTCTGGCATACAAACACGGTGTAGAAAGAGTCCTTTTATTAGTAGTGCATATAACTATGTGTGTGTGTGTGAGAGAGAGAAAGTGTGTGCGTGTGTGTACTTTGTATTACTTTGGCTCTTTGGTTCTGGAACCAGACCTGCACAACCCGGACGCTCAGACCAGTCTCTGCTGCCAAGGTCTCCCTTACCTTGGATCAAGATTCAAGGGGAAGGACAAAGTAAGAAAGGGAGGGTAAAAAATAGACAGAAACAGAGAAAAGGTCACTTGAAGGTTAAATAAGCGGCATCACAGAGTCTCCTCAAACAAAGAAGAAAGCATTAAATATTTATGTTTTAAGGAAATAACAGATAACTTTTAAATGTAGAAACTTTTACATTTTTTAAGATTAATTTTAATTGTTATCATGGCTTAAATATTTCTACTCATTTGCTGCTCTTCTGCGCTCACTTCTCCCTTTTTTATGAGAGGTTATTCCTTTCTTTCTGGAAATCACATGATTTTATGATTTTCTGTCCACATTTTGAAGAAGAAGAGTGTC
Organism: Acanthurus tractus; assembly: GCA_029783725.1. NCBI lineage: Eukaryota > Metazoa > Chordata > Actinopteri > Acanthuriformes > Acanthuridae > Acanthurus > Acanthurus tractus. The sequence goes on from JAQNCA010000025.1 coordinate 17,797,984, forward strand.
TTCTTTCACAGTATCTTATAAAAACCATATAAAATAACTATAATTTTGTCAACATTTAGAAACTGCACTTCATTTTTGTTTTACTGTTGCATGATAATCTCTAGGACTATCCCATGTTTCATCCCATTTTTTTAGGAGGAACTGCAGTAAGGATGTTAACAGAAAAGCAGTTATAATTAGTATTTTTTTTTTGCTCTCACTTCAAACATACTTTGTGCTATGAATGTCAAGCTTTAAAGAGGGCTGCAGACTACAGCTCTTTATTTTCATGTATTGGTCTTCACTACCTCCAGACTACGAGAGAAACACAGGATAAACACTCCTTACCTTCCGGCAAGGCTTGGAGGACACCTCAAAGGAGGCTTTAAAGGTTCGTCTCTGCTGAGTGGTGAGGATGGTGCGCGGCCTTTTAGGACGTTTGCTCTCAAGATCTTCTGTTCTGACTCGTCTGCCTGTGACTCTCCCAGTTTCTTCCTCCTCATCCTCGTCCTCTTCTTCTTCATCATCACTTTTACCTAAAGATCAGACATAATTGAAGGTAGAATTTTTATCCATCGACAAAACTTTTACGGACCAAGACAAAATGATGAGAGGCATAAAAAAGGATGGTTCATGCCATAAATCTGAGAGGCTTTATGCATCTTTTGCAATCAGTTGTTTTGAGTTTTGTAAAGTTTATTTTTTCAAGTGATCTTTTTTCCTTAGACAGCCCAAAACTAAACTGAACTAAAGCAGACTGCCTTAATTTACCAGAATGCTTTTTATCAATTTAGAGTGATTGGATGCCCTTCGAGTACTTGAATTTAATAATAAGTGGTAATAATGAGGAAAATAAAGCAGCTGTGTCAATATCTGACACCCCACCACATTGTGTGCAATGTTGCAGGAACCTTGTTTTTGACCCCTTATGAGAGTTACTTTTCTATATAATTGCTAAGTTATTTATTCAACCCAAAATATAATTATTCTGACCCAATATAAACAATTGTACAAAGTGGCATGCATTTGACATTGAAAATAATAGATACAAAAAATTTAAAGTCAGTAGCAAACGGTGACATGCAAGTTTAGAAGGAGAGCAGATTATAACAGTTTGGAACCATAACTCTTTTATGTCTGGCTAAAGAACAATAGTATAAAAATAATATAAAAAACAGTGTCAAAACAACCTTTAGTCTGAGGAGGTTTTATATCCATTTTTACAGGCAAAGTGTGACTCAGTATTTCCCTGGTATTGGGTCAGTTTCTACACAGTGTGTACAAACAGGAGAGCACAACCGCACACAGTGTGCACAGCTCGTACCTGTGTCGGAGGAGGTCGGGCTGGCCAGACACTGGTGGTAGTCTTCTCTGGCACACAGTAGCCGTCCCTCCCTGAGGACGCAGCGGTCTCCAGTCTGCAGGCGGCAGGAACAAGCGCTGCAGGTGAAGCAGCGCAGGTGGAACACAGCGGCCCCTGCACGCATCACCAGCTCTGTGGGAGAGATGGCCTCGGCGCAGCCCCCACAACGCACTGCAAACAGACTGGAGAGCGGGGTGAGGGGGTTGAGGGGGTTGAGGGGCGTAACAAAGGAGGAAATAGAGAAGAAACGGTGAGAGCTCAGCAAATAAAAGAGAATAATGCTTTTGTCTGGCCGGACGGGGCTCGAGTATAAGCTAAGACACTTGAGATTTCCTCACACCTCAGTAAGAAGGGACTCCATGAGAAAAAAAAATGCTTGGTTGACTCGGGGAATGTTGCTGAGTCGAGCTGTCACTCAAAGCAACTGCCAACCTGACTTCTCCCCTCTCCACCGCCTCCCCCTGCCCCGGCCACTCAGACACATACCCCTAGCGTGGCGGGTGTGCATCTTAGCGCCTGGCAACCAGGACTGGTGGGCTTAGCCTCATAGACTGTTGCCGTGGCTCCGGCTGCCGTGTCCGAGGCTGTGCTCCTGGGGAGGAAGGAGAAAAGCTCCCGGCAGGCCATGGCTCCAGGCAGAGGGGGGGAATCAGATCTCCCGGTGGGAGAGGCTGAGCTGCCGGTCCCATGAATTATCTGCGGAATTATCCCTAAGTCTGCTTAACCAGAGCGGGACAAAGACAGAGCCAGCCCCCAAGCAGCAGGACCATTGTCCGCTGGCTGACACTGCGGCATTTTGGGTCTGTCACGCAGGATGATGCGTCATCATTCTGGAGCTGGTGTTTGTCTCCAGACCTGACTGGGTCACCAGACCAGTCAGCCCGGAGGCATGAGAAAGTGACAGCTTTTCTCCACCTTTTTGTTTTATCATAAAAATCCTTTGTGTGGCCAATAAGAAGAACCTATATATCACACCGATTCAATCTCAGAGTTTTGTTTTTGCTACTTTGGAGCTACTGAAGAAAAACCTGAATATTTGTTTATTGTGTAAAATTTAAAAATGTTGCCTCAATGGTGTAGAGTTTAGTAGTCGATGCAACTACTCATGAAAAACAAGGAATGTAGTGCTTCTACCTAAACCTCTGTGGTTTACTGCAGACATGACGAAACACAGCCATACTGTGTGTGTTTCATTAGGTGCCAAACTTTATTTTTACAGTAATTTTAATCAATAAAATAAACATTTAATTTATTATTTTTTCCTCAGACAGTTAAGATTAGGATTTTCTGTGAAAATATGCCGCGCAATATGTTCCCTCAAAAAATTTGAACCATCCAGACAGATACATTACATGGAATTACAGGAAAAATATTTTTTTGACCTTTTTTGGAGTTTGGAAAAATCACTTTGGGCATAAAAGTGGACATGAGCACAGACGTTATGAATACGTGGTTTCAATTAAATGCATCTAAAATTAAGATTTTGCAATTACTTTTAAACAAAACCGAAATTGCATCTGACTTCCTTTAAAATTTAGAAATGAAGCATAATATCTGCAAGCAAACAAAACCTCAGACTAAACATAAAGCAAACACATAGGTTGAGACATCCCTGTCAAAAGGTCTTCAGCTGCGACGTCCTGAAGCCAAACATTGCTGGGACCTCTCACTGTTGCTGTGGGGTCGCTGGGGAAACGGTAAAGCTTATTCTCGGGCTGCTCGGGAGGGTCAGTCGGGCTGCTTGACCCGTCCGAGTCGTCTGCCTCACGGCCTCAGTGGTATGCGCTTTAATATGGCCAACATACCATCTGTGGTATGTGCATTCCTGTGGCAACACAAGATGAAGCATCAACCAAAACATTTTCAAACGAAACATCTCCACACCGCAGAGGAAATACCCAGAATGTTTCTGATATGCCGCAGCAAAGTGCTTGATTTAATTTCTCAGTGTGATGTTAATGCTAGATGTCAGGTAAGAAGAAACTACGGGCATTAACGTTGTGAGATCACTTGTGTTTCGAGAATTGCTTTTCCATTATACGCCTTGTCCACTTTGTCTTATTACACCAAGTATTCTTAAGCGTTGTTAATGCAAAGGTAAGAGTATCTCCGATACTTATGGAGCGGCTCAAGGTGTTTAATATTTCAGAGTTTCCGTTGACATGATTGGCCCGCAGGCCTTGCAAGGAGAACGGGAACACTCAGTCACGCTGGATTTAGATGCGGCAATTAGTGACAAGATCACTGCAGAGTAATAAGTCAGCAAAATCCTGAGCTCCTCACTGACACAACCAGAGTCAGGCGCTCTTCAGCTAAATGCATTGTATAGTAAGATGAGTGTTTAGCAGAAATGTAAAAACACACACCTACACACACATTTACCCCCGAGCAAAGCCCTCCTCCCTCATTGTTCTTGCCCCGACTTCAGCGCTGACCTTTGGCGGTCAGGCAAACAGACTGCTGGTCTAGTGGACATGCAGACAGAGAGAGAGAGAGAGAGATCCTGTTTCTGGATCAGGTTAACCCGGAGCCTTTAACACACACACACACATACGCACATACGCTAACAGAAAACCTGTATCAGATACAGATCTGCGGGTCAAGTGCACCACCACTCACAGCGCTGATCTGACGACCAATCTGATGTCCAGCCCACCTGTCCACTGACCCGTTCAGCCAATCTAAATCCACTGACAGTCCAACCAACCTGAACATCACACTGTCAGACAGGAATTTGCATACTGCATCATTAAATTACAGCACAGAGTTTTGTATGTATTGTGTGTCCTGTCTGAATGCTTCGGGTCAGTAAAAATAAAAAAATATATATAAGGACAGTTCAATCACACTAAGAATACAAGAAAATATAGATATTTTGGACAGTCTGTATGTCTGTTTGTCCTGAATTATGGTTTTGTAAAGATTAATATCATTATATAGAGTATTAGTTAAAATAATTAAGTTAATTTGTGTAGCCATTATCCTGCAAGGTTACAGACTGCTTTACAGAAAACAAAACAGTAGAGGAACAAAACAACAATACAAACTACATTAAAAGAGCATTTAACACTGAGTTGAAAAAATTAAATTGAAATGAAACGTGGCAAAAGGGAGGAATCCAAAATTAAGGAAACACATTAAATATTTATTCACCACATTATAAAACTGCCATGAGAGAAAGTACAGATTTTCATTATCAATGTTGTTATTATTATGTAATTAATGAATCTAAATGCCATTTTTAAAATGTGGAATCATGCAAGAAATATTAAGTAGAATGAAAACTTTACTGGGAACAGCCAAAACAAAACAAATCCATCTAACCATCTATATCAAATGGTCATTAATGAGTTCAAAAAATCACCAGGCATTATTTCTGGACTTTATTACAATGTCCATTACTACTGCCAGTCGCTTAAAGAATGTTTTAAAATTATCTCATTATTGACTCAATTATTGATAATCTAATTCACATTTTTTTGTTATTCATCTCAACCTAGTTCTGCACTCAATGGGTCATAAAAATAAACCTGAAAAAGCCTTTAGAATTTATAAAAAGCACTTATGCAGCTTACATTATCTGTGGTGGCTGTTAAAATGTCCTAAGTTTGGGAGATACAGTTTTTGGTAATTAATGATGCTAAGGAATTCTTTGTTTTAAGTACAACAGAGAACTTTCAAACTATTAATGGTTTCAAAAATAAAAAAGTTAAAAACTAATTCACAGGGTAACTCAAAGTGCATTACATATGTTTTAGCTGATTAATTTTTAAAAATTCAAAAAGTATGTTTTTTGTTTTAAGCTCTTTGGTAGTTCACTTAATTGTCCGCTGAAAGTTTTTCACCATTGTGGTTCACTGAAATTGCTTTATTTCTTTTGCATTGTTCTAACATAAATCTTTACATTTATTCTATGTATATAAATTGTTAATAAAGGCAAGCAGTAATGAATTTGAAATGAGGAGAAATTACAAAAACATAATTCCTTATTTCAGAAAATTTAAGTTCACACTCAAACACTATTGTCTGCAGTGAACAGGCTTGGTCTGCCTGGCACTGATTTAACACGTGAGCAAAAGGGAAAACAAGGGGAGATTCAAATGGGAGATACAGCGTGTGGTAAGAGACAAATGTTGTCACAGTATGGAATAATCGTCACTTACGAGCTGGCTTCACACTAGTCCTGGATAAAAAGAAAGGAGGGAGAAGGACACAGTTTGCTCTGTGAGACAAACACTGGCGCAGATTTTAAAAAGCCCTCATCTTTACCTAAAGCGGTGCTCATGTGTCACAAGGTGCCATAACCGCAGACAGGACGAGCAGGGAGGCGGAGACGTGGAGACCTCAGAGGCAGAGCTCTGGCACCAGGCCTCCTGCTAATTGGTCAGGTCAGATATCTCACGGTCGGCTGGGCGTTGTCCCATCGCTCGACACAGGGGCTGCTGTGAGCGGAGCTTTCCAGATGCCACGGCACATAACGCCAGGGCTCATGGAGTGCACTGTCCCCCGAAATAAGTTCACACCAGCCTCACCGTCTCTTTTGCAGGGATGCACCAGACCTTCTGACATATGGCTCTTCTCTACTAATTACCTCTCAGTCCTGCTCTTTTCTCTGTGCTTCAGCCAAGTGCTATGATCTCCACTGATCATGCTAAGCACTTGGTATTGGTTTTTACAAGAATCTGAATTCAATGAAAGCCAAATAAAAATGCTTAAATTAGTGCCTGGCCATAATAACAAATAGCATTTTTTAAAAATGATCTTCCATCAAAAACTCTGCTCACAAAGTCACAGAGGCCTCCAGCACCTCTGCAGTGTATTTTAGCCACCACTGAACATGATGGCAGTGAGCATCATCTCCTAGTTTCTGGCAAAACGGCCATCACTAAATTGTTCAGAAATAATGTGAGCTGCTGCCTGTTAGGGTGCACAGTTTTTGTCTTGGCTCTTGTTTAGGTGAGATTATGTTTTGGAGAAGGAACGAGGGGATGAGGAGGCGGCAGCGGGCGGGTAGGAGGGAGTCGGCTGATGGGTGATGATGGTGGGAGTTTTGGAGGGGGGGGGGGACGCCTCATCGTCATGACCATATGTTGTCCCCAGCTTGCAGTTGCCACGCCAATGGGCCTCGAAATTTTAACACATTTTGACAATGTGTCAGTTGAGCTCTACCCCTGATTGTGTGCTGCATGTGTGTGTGAAGGTGTGACCGTGTTGTTTTCTGCGTGTGCACGTGGGTATGTGTGTGTGTGCTCGTACACTATGCATCAGTGTTCTCACATTCCAGCTCCCTCGCCATCCCTTCCTCCTACAGTCACCTTGTTCTCTTACTGCCCTGTGCCAAGTTCCCTGGAAGTCAACTTACACCGTGTACACATGTACACAACTGCACACACACACACTCTCACACACACACACACACCGGATGCAAACATAACACAATGCTTTTGTCATGAGCTATAGAATTTACGCATATGTGCAATGTGCAAAACCAAATTAGACTAACTGTAAAGGTTGCCATAAAAAGAAATCACAAATCTGCCTCTCTCTCTCTTTTGCTCTCGTTCACTCACACATACAAACATTCAATCACACACACTCACTTACTCTCTCTCTCACACACACACACACACACACATTCTTAGTCAAGGTCAAATCTGGACAAGGGTTCTGTTGTGAAAGTTGGCTTAATAACACACAATAACTTTTGGACTGGGGGCCAAAAAAAAATAGCATGGAATAAAACAGATAGGACAGAATACAATTAACAGCTTATAATAAAATTTTAATCATACTACCAGCTTTCGATTTTTACCTGTGACATAAAATACAACGATGGGGGGTATGTCTGCAATATTCATGCAAATATTTGAGCCAAAGTTAAAAACTGTGTGATAACAGGGATTGATTGTGCTTAAATAAGAAATTGTAATTGATTAATTGTAATGTCTACATAATGCACTGGCGTGATGGCTTTACATCTGAGAGACACACTACCACCGCCACCTGACTTAGGAACTTTGGAAGCCCAGAAAAAACATTTCTTTACTTTTTAAAACTTGAATCAAATTTTATTTCTCAATGCAAAATCTCCGAGAAAAAAAGATGCCACAATATAAAATCAGACGCGTTTAACCCGGAAACCTCTTTTGAATAAAGCTTCTCTCTAAAGTTGAAAAGTTCATATTTGCAGCCTGTGCTTTATGTTTTGTGATTTCAGCTGTAAGATCAGCAAAACCCAAACAACAACTAAGAGTTCAACATCAGCACTCACGCAGTGTAGTCCCGCTTGCAGTAAAGTTTGCGGTTCCGCAGAAAGCAGGAGTTCTTGAGCGCGTCCCCGCACGCGGCGCACCGCACACACTCCTCATGCCAGAGGCCGTCAGTGACTCTGAGCAGAAATCTGTCTCTGATCAGCCGGTGGCATCCGGCACACACTGCCCTCTGATCCATATCTGCAAAGATGGGGAAATCCTTTAATTAGCACACTTTTCCAATCAGCAGGACGCCGCTGAAATATTGGACTAATTTTGCTGAATGATTTGAGGGTCCGTTAAAATGCAACTTGTGAAAGATAGAAAGGAATTTTGTCTGTTAAAAAATATGTTCAGACTTGAAGTTTTTAAATTGTTTTAAACCATTCATGTAATTGGTCAATGTAAAGTTCCTTTAATTACTCTGTGATTAAAAACACTGCATCTGCAGACTGCGAAAATACTGCGAAATAATTACCTCTAGTTTCTTTTATTAACTCTTCATCTAATTAATAAAAAGTCAATTAACATTACAATATCATCGAGTTTTACCCACCTGAACATAGTGCCGGTCGATCCACCATAGCACTCATCTGAGGAAATACTGTCAAACACATTTTGACCGAAGTTAATGGAAGGAGAATTAATATCTTACAATAACGTTCCATAGACAGACATTTGAAAAGAAGAAGTTCATACCTGTGAGGAAAATGCGAACTTCCGGACGGTATGAAAATACTTTTAGTTTTTTTCAACTCGCAGCTCTCCTCACAGCATCTCCGGAGCTCAAAGTCCTGCTGCAACTTGCTGCTCGGAGCAGAGAGCAGCAAAGTTTCTCCTCTGAGCTTCCGACGACCTTTCCGAGTCCACCGTTATTGACTATTTAGACTATCTATCAATTATCCTATTAGGAGTGAACGGGAAGGAGAGAGAGAGAGAGAGAGAGAGAGAGAGAGAGAGAGTCTTCCTCCATGTGCAGGTGCCGGTTACCTCTCTCTCTCCCCCCTCCCTCTCGTCACTCTCTCTCTCCCTCTCTCTCTCTGTCTTTCTGTCTGTGTGTCTGTCTGTCTGGGTGTCTCTCTCTTCCATGCTGGATGGATCAAAGTTACCAAAGACGCACATCATTAAAGATATTTTCTTTCCCATAATGTATTAAGTTTGTAGGAAGCAATTTGTGGGTCAAAGGTCATACTTCTTTTTAAAATGGTTAAAATGGATAGATAGATAGATAGATAGATAGATAGATAGATAGATAGATAGATAGATAGATAGATAGATAGATAGATAGA
>JAQNCA010000025.1:17815481-17828143 GCA_029783725.1 Acanthurus tractus
ATCATAATAAACTTAAATTCTGACTGCTTTCTATTGCTGCTGTTACAGCTTTGTGTACAACTATAATACTGAAATAGCTCACATGTCTGTCAGACCAGCAGTGCTTGTGAGCTTCAGTTCACCTCTGAAAATAATGTGAGATGTTACGTGACACAATGAGTTGATGGCGGCTTGGTCGCGGCTGCTGGCGAGCAGTGAGAAGATGGTCACCCCACACAATCATATCAACTCTGATTGTCCCTGAAGGCACAAATCCATACAGAGATTGAACCAATGTATATCATTGCGAGCTGTTCCCTGCAGCACTGACATCGATCCATCCTCTGAACCTCATCTGTGTGTATAGATGTGTGTGTGTCTCTTCAGGTTCAGCATATCATCTAAGCACTTTTGGGGTTTGTAGTTATTTCGAGAGACCACTTAAAGAAACCAGCTCTATTAACTCTTCCTTGTGGTAGTAATAGTAGTTTGTGCTACCTGGTAAAAAAAGCAGTCATGTGTGTGTGTTTCTGTTCGACAACTGTTTGATTTAAAAGCCTGACAGTGAAAGAGCTGAGTGAGGATCATGGACGACTTGGATATAATGACAGAAAGTAAAGAAGACTAAGGAGAAGAGAGGACGTAGTGAAAACTTGAGGAGAAATGGTCAGGAAGAGCAAGAAAAATCCAGAAAAAATTGGGCTGCTCTTTCCTCCCTCTCCTCTCTCTCTCTGTGATTCATTAAAGGGCTAATAGTTGGCCTACGTCTTAAGCCCCTTCGCATGACAGCAGTTACACACAACTCAAGGATGACCTTTAGGGCGAGAAGTTTAAAGGTCAGTAGAAGGTTAGGAGAGAGGGAGGAAAGCCAAAGCATGCCAGCCAAACACATTGGATATGGCTAACCTTCAACCTCCCGTCTGCTGTCGGAGATTCCAAGAACGCAAAGCACATGATCAACCAAACAACATGAGAGTTTAACGCAGATGGGCCTCACCAAAAGTAGAAATTTGAAAAGATATGAGCCTCTGATGATGAAGTTGGGAGCTCAGGTTTGAGCAGCGATGAAATAAAGGTTAAAGTGTGTCTGTAACTTAAATACATGAACTCAGTTTCACATCATACTGCCTGGTGTTTCCAAATCTGTCTGGATATTACAGGTTTCTCACTAATGAAGGGGAAAAACATGGCAATGAAAAGCTGGAGAGCGAATTCGGACATTTTGTTACAACTAAATTGCATCAAACATTATGATTTCAACATGTTTCTGTAAAGTACAACATGAAGCCTTTTATGTCATGTTTTTACAGCTGTCTGGTGACCATTAAAACACCCACACATTTTCTCACCTGTGGACTGCTGAGTGGTCCAAAGTTCATGTTGGGTGTGGACTGCAGCGACACAGACGGTGAACCCAGAGAAGATGTAATGACGGGGTAGGGCGAGGCCAGGCCGTTCATCGGAGAGCCCAGGGTGGACATGGGGGACGGTAAGGGCCTGGACGTGCTGATGACTGACGGATGGCCCACCATGCCCCCCATGTGAGGTGGGTGGGTGTGGGCTGTGCTCATTGGCCCTGAAGAGTCTGAAGGAAGAGGGAACAATGTGTTATAAAAACTGAGAAGGACACAAGACAAACAGATGCACACAGAGATAACCGTCGATTGGAATCATCTACAAAACTGCATCATTTATAACAAATACTGTCATTGTAAAGTTTTTAATATTTAGGATTTTTGTTGGATCACACTTATTTAAGCATGTTTCTAACCATTTGCCAGCCGCACTAAAGTTCGTAAGATGTGAGCGGTATTATTAAAATAAAATAAAACCAAATATTACAACTCCTATAAATATTTTTCCTTAAATCACCTGCTTGCTGAACACTTTCAAGGTGCACTATGCAACTTTTGTTTTACAAACTAGCGATGTGATGTAGAATTCTTGATGTAAGGTTTAGCATTTTGCAAGAGCTAGCATTACTTTTAGATATACTTTATTAGGGCGCAAAGGAAAAAATCGAGCACATTGCAAGGCACGTTTCACCTTTAAAAGGCATCAAAACTTGCCTAAATCTACAATACTAAGTACTGACCACTTTGCAGTCAGTTAGCATTCATCTGGAGTTTGTTTAAATAAATTTGTTTTTTAGTTGCTAAATGCTGCAGCTGGTTGCAGTCTCTACTTTTTTGCTGTTGGGTGCTAAACAGGTGAGTACAGTGGGTTAATCAGAGCTTTCAAGCCTAAAGAGCTGATTGCTTTGGTTGGACATAACGCTGATTTATGTAGAAAGAAAGAACCAAACCAGGCCATACACCCTAACCATGAGCCAGAAGACCCCGAATACAAGAGTGCTGAGCGCTTAAGTTTGGTGGGTGGGTTTGTCAGCACGAAGGGCGACCTTGACATCACACACAGTATGAATTCAAATATATCTGTTGTAGACTTAAAAGTATTAACATCCTATATGAATAAATACTTATACTTAAAAATGACCGGGCTGTCAGCGGACAAGAAACAATACAAAATGCGTATAAGTGACTACAAGTGTACGAAAAATGCTGTATAAAAACTAAAATTACATGTTTAGCATCATATGAACGGGCAAAAGCAGCCAGTAGAATCAGTGCAATATGTCTTTATGCAGTCGGTGGCTACACAGACCGACGCTCGTCTGACATTGGTCACAGGGTGCTGACTTTGCTTTGCATCCATTGATGTAAACTGACAGGCTGGCATTTTCAAAGATGACCTACTTAGAAAAGCTGTCAGTCATCTGGCTATCAGGGCGTGGTGTGTAATTTCATGCATGTGCTGAAGCTGTGAGGACATTCATTTAATGTCAATGTATAATATAAATACCAACATACACACACATACGGTAAGTACATGTAAGTCACTAAATGAAGCCTACTTGAAACACTGTTGATACATACAAATGCAGCAGGCTGTCACAGCCTGTTCTGCAGGCAGGCAGGACCTCTCTGGGCTAATGCAGATGACTCAAACAAATGATGTGTTTTTTTGAGCAAAATGCCACTAATAAGGAGTGACATGCCACCATTTGGACTGAATCTGAACGCCGAAAAAGATTTAAAAGCTTCTGCTTGTTTGTCAGAGCAACAGGGTTGGGGGATTGGATGAATATAGCAGCTACTGGCAATAGGCTGAGTCCATCAACAGTTGTTTTGTGCCGGGCAATTTTAGTCTTTTTATAAAGCTAATTTACTGGTCTGCCTCCAAAGAGCTGCTGCTCCAGATTAAATTCTTTTTCAGAGGCAAAGCAAGTAGTCAAAGATAGCCAGCGACAGCAGCCACGGGCAGCCTGGATAAACAACATGCAGAGTTAGAATATTTACACATCTAACAAAGTGAATAAAGAGTTTATTTTTATCAAACCAAAGCTGGTAATTGCTGTGAAACAACTGCCCAAGACAATTTTGTTACTGGTAAGTTTAAATGAAGTATATTTTACATAAACTTGCAGGGCAATTAAGTTACAGACACTTAAATTGAGAAAATGTCTGTTTTTTCTGTTAAATAAGGAGGAATAAACAGGTGTAAAAATAGCTTATCTCTTTACATTTTGTTGGTTTTCTTTTTTATTCATTAAACTGAAAAAAGCTCAGAAAGCTTGCTGAACCTTGTTGGGGTTGAGGGGTGCACACACCTGCAGAAAAAACACTGGCATACACGCGATGTTTGGCTGTTTGTCAGATGGAAAATTTTAACCAATAACAACACCCACACACCCACATACTAATACACAGTGTGATACTGGGCTTGATGCCACTGTTGTTAGTTAAATGTCACATTTCTGTGTGTGTGTGTGTGTGTGTTTGTGTGTGCGAGGGTAGGTGGTGGCATGCTGCACACACAAAGAACAGTCCCTGAGTTGGTTTCTTAGAGGATGCAAACAATTTTTTTTCTTTTTTGAAACCTCAACAGGGTGCACAAAGATCACAGTTCTCTTCTTTTGTTGTTGCTCTAAGTAACACATAAAGGAGCTACGAGTCCTTTTTTTAGTAGAATGGAATGATGAATAGAAGAATGCTTTTGATGTATCTGATGTATGCATGTATAAACTCATAAAAAAAGGATTTCATGTGTGTGTCAGTGTTTGTATCTGCCCTCTGCCTGTTTTCTGCTCTTGCTGTGTTCAGGACGAATCTGGGGCTTCAACCTTTGGGCAGAGGATATGCAGCCTCTGGTCGACAGCAGCACACAGGCTGTGAGGGCTGGTGTTAGATCGTAAGCATGCATCCAAGAAGAGGGACCAACGGTGAATGTTTTAATCTCACCTGAGTTAAACTGTAGCACAAGTCCCTCATATCTATAAATCTAAATCTAAAATCTTAATAAAAAAAAATCTGCCAGCTCTGCTTGGATGCTCGATTCAGGATACAACTTTTCAGAAGGCCCTCAGTGATTTAACTCTGATAGGTTTGCTTTGTGTGATGTTCTGTATCCAAAAGTTAATTCAGTTCTCAACCTCAGCTCTCTGTATTTGACCTTGTTACGCTTGTAAGCATATATATTGCAGGTTGTGACATAGCTATACACTGAGCCCTATCAAGAAAAACTAGTTCTGCTTGTTCTGGCATCTTAAATCTTTTAGTTTAAATATATCTTCCTTGTTCCTCAGTACTATTTCTTTTTTGGGTCGGGTGAACAAGATTTGAACAAGATCACAAGATAGTGATGCTTAGCATGGTTTTTACATGCATAACAAGTTTAAAATTGCTTATAAACTCTTGTAAGTCTCCTTTTGTAGTTTGCATTAGTTCTTTATTTAAAGTTCACATTAACTATCATGATATTCATCATGTCTTTTGTTTTTGCTGTGACTTTCATTGTGACTGTTTCTTATATCCAAATGCGCAAATAAAGACTGACTCTTCGTTCTCATTTGATCGAAGGGAAATGATAACCGCTCACACTTTGAAATGAACTTCCTGGAAAATTTAAAACTTCTGTTTGCCCACAGGCAGCGTCTGTCTCAGGAGCATCTAGTATGATACAAGGATGTTTTTATTGGTGTCCACTTCCGAGAAGTAATTGCTTATGTTCCAAAAACAGTGTCTGGACTGTCTGCTAAAGAGACTTCAGTTTGTCCGATTTGTGAAAGACCGACTTGCTTAATTGTTTTGAAATGTTGCTCCAACACTTAACCTCTGGCACCGATTAAGCCCACATTAGTTTCTCCTCGGATGGTTTTGAGAAACTTCAACTGTAGCTAAAGAAGATGGAAACTTGAAGTAATGCAATACAGTTGCTTTCAGATTTTAAAGAATTGGGAAACAGGGAGGAAAGTCACATTGTCTGCTTGGATGCAGGGCTTTTTTGCATGGAGACGCACTCTTAAACACACAGCTGGTCATTCACTCCCTCCCTGAATGCCAAGGAACAGTTGTTGTGCAACTTCCTGTTTAGCGCTGAGACTATAGCCTCCACCCCCTTTCTCACTCATCCACTTTCTCCAGCCCTCCATGAGTGATCTCTGGCAGGCAACTATGTATTGGGGCCTCCCTCTCACCCACAAAGCTTAGCTGATACATACAAAAACTGCAGTAAAATATCATTTAAAAGCACTAAGCTCTTGCTGATGCTAAGGCCTGTAATAGAAGAAAAATCCAATCCCAAAATAAAACATACAAAGGAGGGAGTGTATTCACAACTTTTTGTGGAGCTGATTTGTCTAAATAATGAGCTTATGTAATGGAAGAGGAGTGTACAGCATGTACCGTGTCCGATTTTGTGCACTGACCCCTCTCTTTATGTGCATGACAAATTCCCTTCAGGGCTCGTAAAGATCTATTCTATTCTAGAAGAGCTGAGTAGGAGATATAGGGGCTATCCTCACTCCAGCCAACAAACTGCAGACGTGCTCTTGCGGACATCAACACCAACAAGTGCTGAGATCGCCCAGGACAGACGTTACACATGGCAGGACAACTGATGTTGCATGCAGAGATCTGAAACAGTAAAAAGCTAGATTGATGAAGTAGATTAACAGCAATTTGAAGGCAAAAATCTTTGCAGAAACACCTGAGGGTTCTAAGATTCTTGATTGAAACTGACCTGATGTCTGTAATATTGATTGTTTTATACTAAACTTACAATTTGGGCCGGTTTTTAAACTCTTGCCTTCTCTAAGGCTGATGTGAGGATAAACAAGTAGGGTATTAATCCTGACTAGAACTCAAAATGTCCTGCTTTTGTATTCTTTATAATGCACACGCTACAAAATGTCCTGCTGCAGAGTTTTAAGATGATCAGAAGGCAGGAATCTGCTCTAGTCTCCCACATTAAATTATTTAGTGCTGCAAAAAACAAACAGAATAGTAATGCGATGCGAATGCTGAAGGGAAGAGTCGAATAATAGATTTTCGAACATTTATTCACAATTTTCATTCTTAAGAATTCTCTTGTTCCAGCTGTTTTTCAGCCTGATGTTTCATAAGCATATAAATCTAAAATCTCTGAATTTTCACTTATAAAAACCCTCTGATTTGAAAACTCTTCTGACATTTTCAAGGCTTACCGATTAAAAACCCACAGAAAAAAAGTCAGCAGTTCGACATGAAATCTGTGTTGATGAACTGCAAATTTCTTACAATATGACATTATAACTGTCTTAAATAGAACCTGCACCTCTCATAAAAAAAACAAACATGACTAAATTTTGTCCAGACCCGTGAGTCAGTGGCCGCAGAATACAGAGGAACACAAAAGCACATGGACAGTCAGCTGATGTGATGCCGAAAAAAGGACTAGCTGTTGAGCTGAGCATGCTTTGTAAAGAGAGAGAAAGAGAGAGACTCTGCGTGTGTGTGTGTGTGTGTTTGTAAGGAGGCCAACGTGATCAGTGGAGGAAGCATAAATCGGCCCAGAGCGGCTCAAAGGGGCCTATCCTTGAATGACCCGCCCCAACCGGCTGTTCCATCTCCATTCTATGTAAATCACCTCTATACAAAGAAGCCTCTGGAATGTACAGGCCTCTCACATGTTGCACAACTGAGAAATACATTAGCAAGCGCTGGAAGGTTGCTCATTGACAGCCTACAAAACACCTCGTAAGAAACTCACCGAATTCACACGGATTTAGTTCCAGTGCTCCTTCTGTCTGCATTTGTTGAAACGTATACAGTGCTACGGCAACGCAAGCATCTATTTGAGAGCAAACAAACAGACAGAGCGGTGAAGGGCACCTTTGACCGCTGGCGACGCAAATCAAAGGTCGCCTGTTGCCAAACTCCTGAATCAAGTTCAAAAGGGTTCCTATCTGCAGCAGTCCACAGTCACACTGATCATTCCCAGAAGTAACTGCACAGTGTGGACATAAAAACAAAGTGTATCATTAATATTATTCAAGCAGTGGACCATCAAAGTCTGATCTGAATCAGAATAAGTAAATAAATAAAACCAACATTATTAAATACTTGTTATATAACATTCACAATCACTTCCACAGAAATATATGAAGTAAAGTTATTTTTTTAGACACAAAAAAATACAAATACAGTTCAAAATTCTGGACCATGGGCTGATTGGTGTGTACGGTTTACTTTGAGTTCAAATACCTGAATCGATTTCAATACCAGGACGTTAAAAAATGGATGATAATGATAATAATGAGGTTGATTCTGATTCTTATTCTTATTTATACAGTCATATACTACAAATCCTGTACGGAGATGACTTGACAAATACCATTGTTGAATGGACTGACTCAGGTTAAATCCTTTGTAAAACATGAACAAACAGAGACTGTGGGAAAAGAACTTGCTTATATTTTGCTAACTCATGTGTTAAGGCAGTGAAAAAGAACTGACTAATAGGTCAAGAAAAAGGGCGTTTTACGTGGGAAAAACTTGAAAACGAACCCGGCGTATCTCCTGTCATTCACTGATATGCAAAGGACAAATGCAGCTTTGCTTACATGTGTTTAAAGTTCCACATGTTTCTCCTATCTACCAACACTGGATACAGTTATAGTCAAATCTGTGAAGAGACCCTGTTACTTTACAGCAGTGTCTGGTAAAGGAGGAACAGATTATGTGAAATTGGATCAGTGCGTAGCAGTTTGTACTCACTGATACTCAATTGAGCATTTTAGGGCTGGATTGGAGATATTTCTGATACTAGTGTCAGTATGGAAACAACCCTAATAATGGTGTGTTTAAGTATTAACAGACTGTTAACATATGACTGATATAAGTTATTTGCTAAATTCAGTTTATTGTTTGGCCATAATATGAAAAAAATGTTACTATTATATGCATAAATAAACAATTTTTCAAGTGATATCAGTAAATAAAATGTATCTATATCCAGAGACCGACTGCCAACTATTTTAATAATTCACTGATCATTTATTTAAAATACTAACAAGTCTCTTTCCAGCATCTCATATGAAAAAAAACAAAGTGAAATTAGGATTCGCTGCATTTGGCCAGACAAAAACAAACACTTTCAACTTTGAAAACTGTGATAAGCTTTTTCACCGCCTCCTGGCATTTTATGGAACAGGCAGTAAAACATTTGTCAAGACAATATTGACACTGGAAACAGAGCATCATATGATAGAAGTGCAGACTGTTAAACACGATGCGTAAACTTTTTTTTTTTTTTTTTTTTAAAGCAAGTAATCAAGTAATCAGAAACTGCACTTGTGTAAACAATATCACCTTCACCATCAACCAGATGCTTAAGATGATAATTTAAGCAGGCCAAGGCCAACGCCATTGTAACTTTAAAATTTATTGCAGAGAGCAATCAAGGCAACAAACTCAGCCGAAGATGAATCACAAGGATGTAATGATCAACAGGTTTAAAGAAACATCACAGACCACAAAACCAACCAAATCCCTCACTGTTAATTACTGGGTAGTGGCTGGATGAAGCACTCCACTCTGTGGTAATTCAATAAGCTCATGGCCCACTAACTAATAATATCCCCTGTCTGGAGAACAGCACTGGGAGTGTATGGTTGGGGGAGTGGGTAATGGTAAGGATTTGCGATGAACTCCTGAACAACAACAACAACATCTATCAGATTAGCCTCCATGAGGACGGATCGTCGGCGTGTGCATCGATCTGTTGAATACCTGCCTTTATTTGTGTGCGTGTGTCTTGTCTTTGCGTGCGCTCATGCTCATATTTGCAGCTGACGGCGCTGTGACCATATGACAGAGAGCAGAGCAGCGTCTTAAAGTAATCAGACGGACGGCCCGTGGAGCTCATTAGATACAGCAGACATGTAATTAAGAAATCTCTTCACAGCCAATCGAGTTCATGAGCACCAGTCTGAAACCCTTGTGTGTCACACGCGCGGTCCTCGCGAGCCCACACGCTCGTCACATTTCACATCAAAAGAGAGGGGGAAAAAAAACAGACAAATCTACCACGTACGCAATAAATCATCACGCTTTAAACATTCATTTCTTCGCTAAATGAGGTTGATGTCTGATCAATTGTGTCAGTAAATCCTCTTATCCCCGGGTAAGTATCTGCAGCTCAGCGGGCCAGCTGTCAAGAAGGTGGGAGGCGGAGGAGGAGGAGGGGACGGAGAGGGGGACAGAGCCAGATAGGGAGAAGGGATGGATGGATGGATGGATGGATGGATGGATGGATGGAAGAGGGGGGAAAGGAGGGAGGGCACTGTCCCACTCCGGCGACGGCTTCCCTCCCCGACGCTCATATGATCCCACCACCATGCAGGCGTAATCTCTCCGCCTGGCTGAGAATATTAGATCATCAGTTGAGAAAAGCCCCTGTGTTTTCCTGCACAGCTGTGATTTAGGAGATAGAAATGGTTATTGCAGAGATGAAAGTGAAGATATTCTTTTCCGTTACATAAACAGTAAACTGTCCAAAGCTGTTTCAAGGACACCTGTTTCATTTTACGACTGCCCATTTTGAAAGCGAAGAGCCAAAATAAACACAACCCATAACAGTTCAGCTCAGCGTGACTCGAAAAACAGATGCTATATCATTCCTCCCTCGTTGATGACATTAAGAAATAGGAAAATGTTTTCCCATAAAGACATACGGCTGTGACAACACAAGCGCCTGAGCAAGTGAACTACTCTGACCTGAAAATCTGCCCTGTGGTAAACCCACACGCAATTTCCCTAAAAAGACGAGAAAGTAACTCCGCTTCCTTTTCTTTCTACATGCTGGTAGTTTCTCCCTCACATTGCTACAATCAAGTAAAAAGGGTCAAGTTAGGGTAATAAACATAAAGTACTCTATTTACCATTTTTTAAGGTGTCATTTCTGCAAAACGCCACAGACATGTCAGTGGGATCCTCTTTACACAGAGGCAAAGGATCGATGGGGAGGCCAGGGCTGAGACAGGAACGAGATAAAGATTGTTCTGCATGTGATAAAAAAGTTTGGAGCTTAAACAACAAGAGATAACACAAGTCCGCTTTGCACAGACAGAACAGGCTGACCAGGCAGAAAAACAAACAAACATGTGGACTGAAAGCCAAACCGGAGCATCATCTCTCGTCGCTCCGTCTGATGAGGTAACTCAAATTACTTCCTAGAAACATTCTCGCCCTGTTACAGAGAGCCACACAGAGATGGGTATCAACACACACAATACACACTAAGCCACTCAGCTCATGCTGTGACCCAGTGAGTGTGACCAAGGTGACCTGACCTCTGGACCTGTGACCAGATCCTCGAAAGGCAGCTAGACTACACAAACAGCTCAGCAGCTACAGTTAAGTAGACGTTCAGTCTTGAGGTGATATGGGATCAGAAAAAAAAAGGGAAGAAAAATGTGTTTTACACAGAGGAGGATTGAAAAATATAGTAAAGTGGACTGAAATGGAGGCAACAGAGGTTTCAATTACACCATGAGTGCATTTCATACCACATTTTAAATGAAAATTTGAATGAAAATTGAGTCAAAAGCAGAAAATTAGATGAGTTTTAACTCCTGGCTGAGGTGGAAAAACTTAGTGTATCTATAAAGAGATTATGTGACAAAGTTTAATGGGAACAAGCCAGTGGAAAAATCATGACGTATGTGACCGAACATCCAGCGACACTGACAGAGAAAACTAGCTAATAGATAAAAACATCAGATTTGCGTGGACCAATCAGAGGACTGCCTTTCAAAGTTAAACGTAAAACAAACACAAACTGAATATTTCCATTACGGAAGTAGTGAAAAGCAATGGGAGCCTTCTCCCCTCATTGTCAAGTGTCTAATTCCTGGAACAACCCTGTATGTGACCTCTGACTCCGGTTCTGAATATTTCAGAACTTGCAGATTGAATCTAATGAGGGTGAGAAAAAACCTGTTCTCATCACTGCAAAAGCTCATGAGAATGTTCTGTAGTTATTTGGTAGAACTGTTTAAAGTACTGAACAATCCACTGGAAGAACAACCGAGAGATAACCATCAGAATTCATCCTTAAGGGAGGTTTCACATTTTTATGCTTGTTTTTAAGGAAATAAGTGCTTCTCCTTATCACTATCATCATCAAAAAACATGCTATGGATAAGATTTCTTACCATCTACAATGTCAATGTAAAAATCAAATCACAGACACTCCAAACCAAACCAAAAATGCATTTTTCCTTGCAAACTTTCAGATTTATTTTCTAGCAACACAGCTCTTGGATGTCATAGTTTTTGG
Organism: Acanthurus tractus; assembly: GCA_029783725.1. NCBI lineage: Eukaryota > Metazoa > Chordata > Actinopteri > Acanthuriformes > Acanthuridae > Acanthurus > Acanthurus tractus. The sequence continues at coordinate 17,827,122 of JAQNCA010000025.1, forward strand.
CAGCAGTTGAAGGACAAAGTCTCTGCAAAGTCGATTTTCATATCCTGGTTTGAACTGAAACTACCGGCTGTCAGGAGAATAGAAGATCAGTATAAAAAAATTAGATACATTTCAATTTATAATTTGGATTAAAATGTGAAATGTACAATGTGAAATGTGAAATGTGAAAACATTAAAAAATCTCTGGCATAGTGCTGTAGCTGTTATGATCAATTGTTCTGATTCGACAGTCATCATTGTTCCTATGAATTATCCCTAAGATTCAATTCAGGCTCAATAGTACTCTTCCCATCTATTTCCTATCCACATTATGGCAGAGTAATTACGAGTATGATGGTTTTAATCATAATCAGAGGCTTGTAAAAGCTTTGTGGAGACTGTGCACTCTATTATCAACTAGTATTTCAATCCAGACCTGCAGGATGAATAAACATGTTTATGTTTCAGAGTGAAGGTCCTACAGATGTAAACTGGAGTGTCACATGGTTCTCTCAAGGACACTAGAGAAAATAATCCATCTATATGTTACACATATACACACACACATCACACCAGTGCACCAGTTAACAGTCTGACAGCAATATGTGTGGACATGAGCTCAACGTCAACACCTCCCACACCCTTTTCCAGCACAGGAAGGAGGAAAAGAGAGAAAAAAGCCTTCGTCAGAGCGAGCGTTGATGGAGGGATGCAGGGTGACAGACAGCAGACATGAACAGAGAGAGAAAGCAGGATGGAGAAGACTTATAGGAAGGGACAAGTGTCGAGAGATAAACAGATAGCGAAGGACAAGGCAATGAGAGCTGGAAGCGTTCCTTTAAGTTGACTGACATCTCAGCCGACCACATCTGAGATCTCAAATGAGTCACAAGCTTTCGATTGTAACATGCAACAGCAAAGCCTTGTACCTGTCACAACTGGTTAAAATGATTCAACGATTTCAAAGGCAGGAACAAAGCTTTTGGGGGCAAATAAGGTTTTGAAATGTGAACTGACAGATACAATTTCCAGAAAAGTTTAGT
>JAQNCA010000025.1:17830829-17844054 GCA_029783725.1 Acanthurus tractus
GAGAGAACGGCAGCTCGATTTCTGGCAAATATCATGACCGCAGTCTTTCCAGTCAATATTGACACTATGATTAATTCATACAGCTACTCACTGACTTTGGAAATATGATGAAGATGAAGTCAGTCAGTCAGATGATTGGTTTGGTTTCATCCTCAGTGTTTCTTTCTCTTGCAGCCTCAGTTGTTATGAAAATCTGTCTGACTGACTGACTCAGCCAGAAATATTCTTAAACAAGGCAATTTTTTAGTTTCATTTATGCCATGTTGACTCATATATGACAAAAAACAACTATTTTTTGACATTTTGAGGCAGAAATGTTAAATATTACACTTTAAAAAAACATTTTGAGGTTACTGCAATTGCACTTGCATCTTTCTAATAATCTACACTTCAACTCCACTACAGTTCTCTAATAAGTAGTTTTCCATATGGCAATTCAATAAATAAAACCTATAACGATTTTAGATGTGAGCTATTATTGATTAAACTCCTCAACAGCATAAAATAAACTGAAACAGCAGCAATAAATTACTGCAAATATGTTACTGCACTAACAATAACAATACAATAGCTGCTACAGTACTTTTGTTTATTTTATGAATCTATTTGAAGTAGATTGTTTTATGAGTTTTCAATAAACTATCTGAACACTTTTTGGATTACAACTATACACTTGCAATCAGCAGCATTTTCCCTAAAAGATTCTAGCAGTGATAATTAAGAATAATTGTCTGACATGCCAGAATAGGCAGATGTATCTGGTTCCCAGGCTCACATACTGCATACATGTAAAAACTGTAGCTTTTACTCTGCTCTGGAATAAACTGTTTAGAGATGGTAGTTAAAGATTTAAAAGGAGCCACATGTGCAGCTGTTATGCCTTGCAATTCGCAAACAATCAGAAACAAACACTGAAATAAATAACTGCTTATGATTAGAGGGATGTGTAATACGTAAGTTAATAAGTTAATGTGTGCATCCATGCGTGGGGTGTATGTTATTACTGCATAATTAGAAAAGAAATACAGCCATATAGCTACATCTCACAACCTAACACGGCTGCAGCCTGTGGGCTTTTCAAGGTTCTCTGCTTGATTAAAGCTGGAATTAAATCAAGGCTTTGACCTTCTTCACTAATGACTAATTACTGGCAATTAGCCCAGAGAATGGCCTCCTTACACCCCCTTCTTTTCCCTCATCCTGTTCTCACAATTAGCACCCACTCACACACAGTACAAGCAGACTCTTTTCCACTGACATATAAATACACGCGCTAAATCAAAAGTGCCTTAAAATAAACCTATTGTATGTGTTGTGCGCTATCGCATGCGTCTGCGTCGGGGTATTGCAGTTCTCAAACTACAGGATTCTTGAGCAAATACCTGCAGAGAGCCACACCCTCTACCTGTGTGGTTTATTTAGCTCAGTAGGAGTGGGTTGGGGAATGCTCTGTGCAGGGAACGGCCGTTTTCTGAGCAGGTTTAATACTGCCGGGACTTCACAGTCAAATAGTACCACCCGCATTCTTTAAGTCACATGATATCACAGTCACACTTAACCGTACAAGAAGCCATGCATATAGGAAGTCTGCATATTTGCAGCTGTGAAGTTCAGACATGAGTGTGAGAGCCGCGCAAGCGTGTGTGTGTGTGTGTGTGCGTGGGTGAGCGAGCGTTTCGCTGAGAGGTGAATCATTGACCCCTGGCAAAGCGATGAGAGCTCATATCAACTGGGATGACCCCCCTCCACATACACACCCCCCACCCCCGCCCCCGCCCCCGCCCCCGCCCCCTTCCACTTCCCCTTTTATTTTGTTCCCTTCACTCTCCCATCCCGTTCTTCTTTCTGCCCTGCCTTCCTTGAACCGCAATCTAAATACATTATCACTGTCAGAAGCAGCGAGTGGGTGTCCGTCGGCGCGTCTAGAATCACTTCCACTGACGGAGTTTTAAAAGAAAAAAAAAAAGCTGAAGTGCTGAGGGGAGAAAAAAAATGCTGATTCTTGTTTTAGCCACTGTGGCAGGCCTGCATCAAACCTGCTGAAACACAACATGTCTGAGAGAAAAGCTGAGTGGATCAAAGAAACAGTCCTCATATATTCACCAGACTGTTTTTTTTTTTTGACTTCACATGCCACCATCAAACACTGATGACTGATTCCACTGAGAGAAAACTCATTTGAGAGTGATTGCCTCAAACTCGAGAAACGACTCTTTGTGGCCCCATTCGTGTTTTGTTGCGTGGGCTGCTGATGCTAAAACAAATCTTAAATCATAGCTGTGGGCCAACACGTAGACAAAATAACAACAGTCCTTCCTTTAAATGATCTTTCGGTGAACGTGTCTTTCAGCTCAGTGGCTTTACTAAGAACTTTTATGATGTAAATAGACTGAAAGATAAGAACTGCCCTCATCTAGGGTTCAACTGATTCTGTTAACAGTCAGCACTTTTAGCCTGTGACGACTGATATTTTCTTAGGTATTTTATCATTAAATTTACAAATATTCGGCATTTAATGGGACTAGAAAAGATGCACCAAAAATTACTGCAAGACTATAAAAGAAGAACAAAACAGAACAAATAGTTTGATCAAAGCCTTTGAGATAAGCAGCTTTTAGTTGGTAAACTCTCCATAAAACCTGAAACACACTGAATAAAGGTTGCAGTTACAAGCAAAGTTCACAAATGAGGCATATAAGTGGAAAAAAAAGATCAAATTATACGGACTGTTGGACAGAGCTGTTAACAGAGAGTATCATGAGGCATGCAGCAGGCCTATTAGCAGTGATTTCTCATACTTAACAATGACGGATCAATATCAGTTGAACAATCTGCACACCGGTCCTGATCTGCCAACATCTTAAGATGCCACAACTGTCCGATCAGTTTATCTTAAAAGGGAAACATGAAAGATTCTGTGGCCCATTGGGACCGCTCGTTTACTTCTGTACACTCCGGGCTTCCCTCCGCATGCTCTCACATCCAGATGTCTCTGGCATTCCCCTGGGAGCCACATTCATTATGGAAACAATTTTCAGCCCCTCCAAATGGGGCCGAGATATTTGCGATAACATAAAGGAGCTTCAAAGACTGGTTTTATTTGTTTCCTTTTTAATGCCACCAGATTATCTCCCATTCCTTCCTCCACAAAAGACAGTGATTTAGAAGCACATGGCTTGTTTCTACCACAGCGATTTGACAATGAGTCTATCTTTCTGGGGAGAGAGAGAGAGAGAGAATATATCACATGATAAATGATGCATATAGTGTGTGTGACCCAGTGAAACTGGAAAAGCCTCTCACCACAGCTTGTTTAATTTAATAAAAGCTTTAGCTCACAATGACTGACACTTCGCCCAAACTGTCAGTCCCGTGTGAATTCCACATGTTGCAAACTCTACAGTGGGAGCAGAAGCCATTTCTTTGTCTCTGTGGATTCTACACTGTCACAGAAATCAGATAATAGCAAAAAGCCACCAGCTGCTTCAAGGGCAAAGTCAACGAGTCAGAGCAGAGTTCAGCTTTACTGAGTAAAATCACATCGTGCTGTCATTCAGCTGAATACAGCCACAGCACAGACCGGGGAGGCTCTTACTCTCTTTAACTACAGAGAGCAAGTTTGTTTATCAGCGGTAATCAGCCATTCCTCAAGCCCGATTCATGCACGTCTCTCTGGATCTGACGGCCATCGCAGACCAATAAATTCTGTTTCTGTCTCGAACAATTTAGCAAGAGACGCGCGACAAGCGCCATAAATTACATAAGCGCAATTAAAGTGCCAACCTCTGACCTTGGCTGACCGGCACAACCACGATCACCTGACTTTTGCATTGACCGCAGCTTTGGTTTGAATTTGCACAGTCGCGAAAAGGTCTATTCGGAAAAGGGAGAGGCAAAACAACCGGATCGACCGACAGGAGTCGGTTGTTTAAAGTCCGCCGCGGACGCTTTTCGCGCACGGCTCGCAGGGCTGGTGAGAAGACGCCATGAAACAAACGCACTCTCCTGTAAGTCAGAACAAAAAAACGAGGCGGCTTCGCGAGGAGCACAACAGGCAGACAGGGCGATAGATCGATCGTTCGTGCGTACTTACTGAGGTGTAAATACGGATCATTACTGTCCATACTGCGCGAGTTGTGGCGTCGATTTCCTACAGTCGCTGCTGCTCCGCATCCCAGCGCATTCCTCTCCCAGCCAGACTCAACTCTGCAAGGCGGCTCTCTGCGCGGGTGCCAGCGAGGGAGGGGTGGGGGGGCAAAACAGGGCTTCTCCCAATGACAACAGTGGTCGATATCAAGCTCCAACACGATCGTGACGAAACATCTCTCCTGCAATGACACCGTGTTGCAATATTTTCACAAAAAAAAAAGAGAGAGAAACGCTTGGCTACTTTCCGAAATGACGAGAAAAAGAGGAAAAAAAAAACAAAACATGGTGTTCTTCAGAACAGCCTGCCTTTTGTCTTCAATCGCTTTTTATTTTTTTTTTTGTTGAATAATCTGGTAAATATCGTAATAGATCTGTTGAAAAACAACAGGAGCCAGTCAGTCTATAAAGATACCTTAACACATTAGCCATGCCAAGAGAAACGATAACTTATGGCAACCAATTAAGATAAGATTAAACGTCGACATTAGCATTTTATGCTGTTATGGTTATTTTTAGATGTCTATACATGAGCCGCAAGTATCAAACACCGATTGTGATGACCCATTTTTAACGTCTACCGCAATTTATGCATTAATTAGACATTTCTGTGCACTTAAACTAGTAAAAAGACTCTTTTTTTATCCCCCCCTAGCCGTATGTATATATGTGCCTATAATGCTTCTATAGCCTATCTAATTAGACATTGCTCAAACGTCTATTACACATACAGCCTAATTTGCCTGTAAAGCTTGAAAATGTAAAGTGTTTTCAGTTCCCTGTCGTCTTTCTCTGAGGGGATCTCTCCAGTGTTTACCTATTGCTAAGCGTGAGTCCTGGTCTGGGTACCCCCCGGAGTCCCCCCACGCCCCTCTTCAGAGTGCGGGGTCATGTAGGGGTGAGGCTCCCGGTACCTCAGAAGGTTATTCAGGAGTCAAGCCGCACTGAGGCATTCACAGTCTTGAACTGCGGAGCGGGCAGACGCTCCGTCAACGCTGGGCCGATGACCACTCAGCGGGCCATTGGGCCTCCCCGCTAATGGGACAAGCACCCCCGGCTCCACCGTCCTTGTAACAGCGACCCATAAAGGAGCACAGGAGGATGCTAACCAAGATGAATGGCATTTTTTCTCAGCTCATTCTACACTAATCAGAGCTTTTCATTTGTTATGGCCTCGCGCCAGCCCCTTCACCGCAGCCTCCATTAGAGCCAGATAACGTATAAATTCATTAAAGTCAAAGAGGGACATTAAAATGGCCATTTGTCAGATCTCTCTTTGTGTGTTCCTAATGGTGGCACATGGTTCAAGGCATTGAGATGATTTCGGTGGGGCTTTTTTTTTCCTCTCCAGTGCATTAGGAGAGGAACGTGGGAACTGGGGGGGACATGTGTGTTTTTCTCTTTTTCATGAATGGTGGCTACTTTGTTTTTTTTTTTTTTAAGTGAAATTTTTAGCTGTTTATTTGTTTATATTAATGTTTTTTTTTCTGGAAAAAATCACAATATCAAGAAATCTTTGCACAAGTGAACTACCAAATGTATTTGATTTTAATTTGCACTCATTCTTCTAAATTTCTTTCTTTTTCTTTTGTTTTTGCCTAATTAGAGCAAAATGTTTTTTGTTTTTTTTCTGGGTGGCTATCCAATCTATCCATCAACTTCAGATACCCCCCTCCCCTTCCCCTACACACACACATACAAACTCGTAGTCAGTGAAGCAACCCTTTGCACTAATCCCTTTGTATTCACACCACCGTTCCCACCAAACAATGCTCTGAAGCCTAATCCCAAACCAAGCTCAACAAACCTGGACCACCTGCTTGCAGGTCACAGTGCAGCTAAAAGGCCAATACAAACCTGAGGAGTGAACCGTCTGTTTAACCTTAAAACAACACTTCACATGCATCCATACAGAGAGCACAAACACATCGGTGCATGGGCTGAAACACACACACCGAGGTTATTGTAGGCTAGTTCACTAATACCTCACGAAAGACAAAAACAGTGTAGTATGAACTACATAAATAAATAACTGTTATTGATCAGACACTAAACTAAACTAAGGAAGAGGAAGTTAGTGCGTGTTTCTTTAGACTTGGATGTTCTGCTACACATGTGTGCATCGCCCTCACAAAGTGTTGTTAATACCTATCTGAACTTCTTAAATCTTGCCCCTGACAAATACCACCCATATTTTGATTTAATAAAATAAAACAAAGAGAAAACAAACATATACCTAACATTTAAAAAAATTAAAACTGAACAAAAATGACCAAAACCCCTCTGGAAACTAAAAATGAAATAAATGCAAATCTAATAAACAATACAAAACAAAATTAACCCTGACACACCAAATCCTTTTCACTTTCTCTCTCTCTCTTTTTGGCCCAGTTCCCTCTTTCCTTTCTGTATCCGTCCTTTTTCTGGCTTCAGGATGGAGCTTCTGGCTGCGTCGTCATGGGAGATGGCTCTCTCCATCTGCCTCTGCTGTCGTTAGCCCATCTCCATCACGCTTTATCGGAGGGACCCCCGCCACCCCCTACCCTCCTGGATCCCCTTCACCATCCTGACAACCCCTGCCCCCTGCTCCATACATAAGCCTGAGATGATAAGTGGTCTCCCTCATTGTGTAGGTCAGGATAAGACAATGCCACACAGCACTACAGAACATCATCCATCTCATAGGTCATCAATCTGGGACACAAAAGATGAAATGTAGCTCGAACTCTCTCTCTCTCTCACTCCTTTTCACTGCAAGGTTTGTGGTTTGCCCTGTGTGGCCACATGAGAGGAAATAATGCAACTATTTTGACCATTTCTCAAAAACACAAGGGCAAAATTGCAATGGTGCAAAAATAAATCCAGACAATATTTCACCATCTCCAGAGACAGATGAACTCTGTTTCAGTTCCTCTGTAGAAACAAAAATAAAGATGAACGCCTGATTTAAAATAGGCTGTTGATCCACTAAATTGTCTTTATCTGACACACTCAAAGGCCCCTGACAAATCTACATGAATTGGTTTGGTGCTAAATACCAATTACAAGCCTTGTGTCCCTAAAATAAAGCTTTTAACTTTTGTTTCTTGTCTTTTTTGCCTAATTAGCTTCACATTGTTCAGGCACCAGCATGTGGCTTTTTGTTCATAGGTCACGGCCCTTGACAGGAGTGTATTGGTTTGAGGTCTTGATTTTATTGAAAATATTTTCTCTGAGTAGGTCAGAAATCAAAGAAATGCACAAAAATAAAGTATATTTCCACATATTTGGAATTAAAATCACATTAAGTGTCAGTAATGTGATGCATGACAGTTTTCTAAGAGTTTATCTTTGATGTAATCTGCCAGGATGTGTTTGCGTCTCATTAGTGTTGCCATTTTACTAATACTTCTAAAGCAGTTTCAAATCTATATCCTGTCTTTTGTTTTTTCAGCAGCCTTACAGACACGTAGAGTTTATATGTATGATAAGACGGCAGTGTACCATTTTATCTAATTTGATCTTTTCTGTTATATACTGCAAAACTTTTGCAGCCATTACAAGTGCAGAAAACAAGAAGCAAATAGCATAGCTGCCCTGACGATTAAAATATTTAAAATAGGGTTAAAGCTAGACCCATTTTGCTTTTTCCTAATGAGATTAATGGCTGATCAATGAACAAACATCTCATGAGTGTGTGATATAAACTTGCCTGTTCATCATTCTGTTCAAAAGGGAATCCGTTAAATGTTGCAACTCTTTGACTTTTGTCCAAATTAGGAGAGGATGGTCATCTTCTTTCACCTTGTAGCATTGTCTCCAGCCATTAAACTGTGTATGTACCGGATTAAAACTTAAATATGATCAAAAAATGCTATATGACCAATGGTGAGTTATTGAAAGTGACAGTGATTACTTTGATTATTATTACTTATTTAAGTGTCATGCAACAGTTTTATGAAGTGCTATTATTTCATACAAATTGATCTTAATATTTTGATACTTTATGAAACTGTTGAATAAACCATGGTTGTCATACATACATCAAAAATTAGACATATTGTCACAGAATCAACAGCAATATTGTTATAAACGAAGTCCTCTACTCTATTTTATGCAAATGCTCTGTTAAATCCTTCTGCTTATATTATCAGGTTAACCTGATAATCTGCTGTCCATATCTGAGTCTGAGAAGCTTTACACACAATCAATATGATGAGCCTTGAACTGTCAACTGGCTAAAAACACTATCCATGCCATTACCTAACCACTCCAATCAGACATGGTTTCATTATCATTACCATCAGGACACTTGATAAAGGCGGACACATGGCTTATACTTTTAAGATCTAGTGGTTTTTGGTTTGACTTTGAGGTTTACGGTAACCTTTGATTCCAACGGGGAGTCCTCTCACACTTACATGTTAGCAATAAATACCAAATAAACAGTTTACCAGAGTCTCCAATGATTCGTAAAATAAGATTGCTCACATTAGTTGATTAGGTTTTATGTTGAAGGCAGAGCACAGACTAGGAGGCAGATGGTTGACCTCTGCATTAGACTTTACCTTGCTGTAATAAGTTAAGACAGACTGGGGGCTTGTTCTTTTAGAGTGGAGTTGAACTGATCCAGCAGGGAATCAACCAGACCACCTGAGGTTAATCTCACCACGACCTGAAATGCCCACGAGGGATTACTGAATTTTAGCACACCGTGTCACTTACCTCATTTGAAAATCACTAAGTCTATGAATGCATCTTGTGAAAGAAGATTTATTCTGCTACAGAGTTAACATGCATGTTTTTCTGATGAAATGACATCTGTTTACAGGTTGATTTGGTAAGAGGCAGCTCTTTAGATAGCTTTTTGTCCATATATGTACATGTATGTCATGTGTTTACCATGTGTACAATGTGTGTACACAGCATGCTAAATCTATTTATGTCACCCTTTAAAAACAATTTTGTCCATGAGTACAGGCACAGAGAACTAAATCAAATTAAAGGTGCTGTCTGCAACATTTGAACATGATTTCTGGATCAAGACAACGCAGATTGTTTTTTAGGCTGTTTTTAAGACCAAATTTAAAGGAAACTCCAACATTTTTTCCATAAAGAGTCTTGCACAGACATATTTGGTAAGAATGAGCTGAACTGTTGCAGCAGAGATATTTTATATTTAAAAACAAAGTGGATCCCACATTTCCCAAAATGCAACTCTGAATATTGTTAAACAAACCCTCCTGGCCTGGTAAATACCTATGTCTTTAAAACTAAACACCTGTGTGGTGCAGGATTTCTTTCATAAAAGCTCTTTCAGATTCATATAAAACAATTATCTGATTTATGTCCTTTTATTTTTGTTGTTCTATCTTTATTATTTTGGCTCTTCTTTATCTATCTACATCTGTCTTTCGTAATTGTGCTTTCAAATGCATTTTATCCATGTCTTCATAGAAATAGGGTTATGAAGGATAACCTTATTTGTATTTCACACACACTTTGTCGTCAAACAAGCTCTATACAGGCTAATAGGGGTTTTAATTCAGATGCTCACACTCCCAGTCAAGACACTAAAGAGTAATTCCGTAATTCAGACCAGAACTGACATGCCAGTGTTTAAGCCAGACGGAAGCATTCACAGCGACTCTGATCACTGTCCTCGTATCTCTTCAGCTTCTCTGAGACTGCTGTATTTTAAGGACTCCAGACAGCTAAACTGCTTCTCACTGGCTAACTGGTCAGTTTATTAAAAGGAAAAATTAGCCTTTTTTAAGGAGAGCTAGATTGGCAATATACATAGGTTCACTCATTCAACTTTTTGACTCATAAAACTGAACAATCATTGCATTTCACAAATTCACAACATAAGGGACGCATCTGTAGATTTTAGGGTTGTTTGAACAACAGCTTATATGGCAAAGAGAGGTCACATTTAAGAGGTCATTCTGTTTTGGTGCTTTTATAGCTTAAATAATTTAGGCAATACGACACTTATTGCCACCTCAACAAACCACGCCAGGTGGTTAAATGTCAGTTCACCTTTATTTATGTGATGCTGTCAGCTCTCACATGACTGCCATGTGGCCTTCATGACATGTGACATTGGGATGAGAATAATCCAGAGAGGTTTAATAACTTGGTAACTTAAATAGGCCAGAGGAAATGATGAAGCTTTTAAAGTGTGAGTGAAATCTTTACTGCCGCAGTTCAGTGGATTCATTCAATTTAACCTGGTGAGCTAATGGGAAAAATTAGAACTGAAACATGGTGGTGCAGTTCTGAAGAAGGCTGCATAGGAAATCCTTGATGTGTCATCTGTGCATGGTACCCCTTGGGATGGTTAAATTACTTTTGCCTCAAAGATGTTTTTAAATGTCCATAAAACAATCCCAATTTAGTGTCCTTTTATTATTATCATCATTTTTATTTAGCATTTTCTCAGACAGACAGGGTGAGTAGATAATAGAGATGGGATAACTTAAAAAGCTCCTCTTTGAGTTTTTAATGAATTCATTATCAGTGGATGGAGCTTGAACTGTTGAAAAAAATTAGCTCAGTAGTTGTTTACCCCTAGCACCTTTAGGACTTCATATTCATATCAGCAACAAAGTTCATTCTCAATATAGTAGTTTATAATCCCACATCAAGGTCCACTTCCTTTCACTTAGTTGAAAGGATATTGTCCGGTTGTAGGCTGTTTTACTCTCTGCCTTACTTGTATGATAACATTGCCCTTTATTCTCGTTTGGACTTTAGTCCACAGTAATGTGTGTGAGCTGTTGACTAGACATAGAATTATACTGAACTAGAATTGTTTTGGCAAGAGAGTTTGAATTTTAAGTCTGAATTCAGTTTTAATCTCCCAGATCAACAAAATGCTCAAAATAACAAACAAACATCAAATGTACCTACAAATTATATTAGAGCTTTATAGGATGTACATATCAACATTACATTCAAATATAAATCAAAGCATTCTGTATGTAGTGTATATAGACAAGTATACATGCATATACTTACACTACCACCCACGCAGTGCATGTCAAGTGACCTACTTTAATCATGTGATAGAATATGATTTATAAAATGAATCATATGAAATGATGAAATATTTATTCTGGCACTCTTTGCACTTTGCACCCTTTCACTAAGTAGGCTATTCATCTTTGCTATATACAGGAACAGTTTCACTTGAAAATAGATATTGCATGTTGTTGGTTAGTTTACTTTACTATACTAACATATATTAATATATTTTGACATTTGTTAATATACATCACACTAATTTCAATGTACATAGCATCTGGTTTACTTTTATCTGCTTTTAAAACTCTTATGTTCTTGTTTAACTGTATGTCTGTTTTTTAAATAAGTTATTTAAGCAACTTCAACCTCTAGTCCAATTCTTTTTATTTGGAGCTGATTACTTCCAAAATGTGTGGACTGTGAAATAAATCCACACATTTTAAAAGGATTTACTATTGAGTTAATATAACTACAACAGAACTTCGGTGTTAAACTACCGTAGCCGATTTAAATGACACGTTATTTTGTACGATTTAATTACTTCTCAGTGGTTCTTTCATGAACCCAGTGCCATTATAAACTTTCAAACTGAGAGGTCAAATATACGGAGCAAACAAATGCGCGTACTTACGGTGCTTTATGGCCTGCAGTACTATTCTGCCACCTTGTGGTTTGCTCAAGCAGCGCCAGTTTACGGAGCAGTACAACAAGCATCATCGCGTTTGCTGTTTTGACTCATTTGTCCCTCTGCAGCACCCGTAGATTGACGGTAAAGTCAGACGTGTATTTACGCTTCGAACGGGAAGTGTCTTGTTCTAGACTAGTAACAGTGCTATGAGGCATCGCTTGGTTGTTACCCGTTCATCTGTGACAATTTACTAATGAATTCAAAGGAGAATGTCGTCCGACTTAACGTTAGATTTCGAGAATCATCGACATTATCCTGTGATGGACAGTGAAACAGGCATCATCTCCATCGATCAGGGGGGAGAGTGGGGTAAGCGTCCTTTAGTTACACCTTTCAGAAAGTCCCATACCGATGAAGCATAGCAACAGCTAGCAGTGTTAGCTCTTTTTTGGTTTAAAATTAAACTGACAATGGGTAAATACAATTTGTGAGAAGTTTGCTGTCTCGAAAACACTGGTAATGTTTCATATGTCTGAGGTCGGTGCTGTTTTGTGTTTCCGTTGGTTTCAGGCTATTGTAGTTAGCATTAGCATTGACAAGTGATGTGATGATGTAATCTGCTGATCCGAGTTGTATTGTAAATGATACTCACTCTTGTTGCTAGAAATGTTGCCCTTTCTACATCTGTCTAGTCTTACCGGTCTAGTAAGACACATCACTTAAATGCTCTCAATTCAGGTATTTAGTTAAAGCAATTAGCATTAGCTAATGATGTGATGATGTAATCTGCTACAGATATAATGTCAGTAATATTCAGCAATATGGTTAGAAAAATTCCCCACTATGCACTTCTCATGTCTAACCAGTAAGACAGATCTACTTAATGCTTTCAGCACATGAATCACTCAAGGTGCATTGTGCTCAGTAGATATGTTGCTGCACCTGTTGTGAACGAAGATGAAGCCTCAGTTTTCTATTTCTTACTTATGCTTATTTGATCACTTAGTAGGAATCGACTATTTAAATAAAACGCTAAATGTAGCCAATTATGCCGGTACTTTTGAAAGACAGCTTGTGTACAAGTTCAATACAGTAACCTTAAAAAGCGTTATTGATAAGAGCAACATACTAATATATTTCATGTTGACTTTTATAATTATTCTGTCTCATGTTTCAGTTATATATTATACAACATTACATTTCTTTTAACAAGCAGTTTTTCCTACTTCTTTTTAATTTTGTATTTTTTGAAAGTAACCTTATATGCTGCAGTAAATATATCTACCTAAATATTTACTTTGGATTTCTCTTTAGTTTTTAGTGAGTTTTGTGCCTTGTCTACTTTCTAAAACAAACGGCAAAGCACATGCCACATTCAGAAAATACCTGTAGTTGCACAGCTATCTAGATACAGTACATTTATTTACAATGGCTTTTCTTGTT
>JAQNCA010000025.1:17853936-17864938 GCA_029783725.1 Acanthurus tractus
ATGCACATGGCAGTTTTTTCTCTATGATAGATCAGTATGTCAGTAGTTTGAGTTCGAACCAACAGTCGTGTTTCCATGCTAGAAGGTGAAATGCCACTCTGCCATTTTGTTGCCCCTTGCTCCACTTTTTCCTCCTCAGCCTCATTTTGGTGGTGATGTGAAGTTCCCTCTGCTCTCCACTCCCTGGTAACTGCTCACATGCAGTGTTCCCAGGCTCAAGCTGGTGGCAAGGCTCCCAGATCTGGCCTGGGAGAAAGGGGGTTTCTCAGGAGACAGAACACAAATACAGGGATCCAAATAACTTAATCACCAGCGGGGCTATTAGGTCCAGGATCTTAAAGGATTACCCTCATGTTTGTGTGTGGAAAAGGGCAATAGGAGGAGTATCTGGGGACTGGATGGTCATGAAGGTGAATAATCACCACACTCATGGGCCGTGTTAATTTGAATAGGTCATGCTAACATTTTTGCTATTTGGGTTAGCGTGCAAAACTTGGATTTCAGCTCTCGCTTTATTGACCTTCACTGGAATGAATCCCACTGCTTATTCTTCCTGGAAACACATTGTAAAACTGTTCTTACATGTTTATTTATTCATTCCTTTGTTTATTTTTATATATGTATCTTTATGTTTTGGGTTGTGTTTGTCTCTCAGAGGTTTAACCAGTCCTAAATTGTAATGGAGATTTAAACAGACCAAAGGAAAAGAAATCTGAATATTTGTTACATTTATACATTTATTTTCAGATTAACCTAAATGTGTAGGGCACTGGTTTCAGCGATGGAAACTGCCACAAGCAACTTGTTTTTTCGGGTGGTGGGGGGGGGGTTTGCACTCAGATCTCTAACATGTCTGGTGCCTCCGTGTTTATGTTTCTCAGATGTGAACCTATTTTACAAAGCATGACCCACTACATACACACGTCTCTCTTTACATGCAGAACAGAGGCATCTGAAGTGACCTCTGGACCTTTGAGAGGATGTCATTGTAAATATTTTTGAGCAGAAGCTTGATCTTGTGCACTTAAGAGCTCTTTGGGGAATTGTTGAAAACCATGAATCGTTGCAGAGGTGTCGTTAACCTCCTGACACATCTTGAACGTGTTTATTTATTGTTCTATCACGGTAGTAAACTGGAGATGTGGGCGAGTTGTTCTCTTTGTGAGAATAACAAAGTCGACCCTGGTTTTAATGTTGCCGTCCCCTGTCTCTTTTATTTACTTACTCACTATATCATCTATCTTTTTACTGGTGTTCTCTCTCTTTAATGCTGGCATGGCCTTTTCAAACTTCTCCTGCCTTCTCACACTTCCTCTTGTATGGAGTTCCTCAGTGTTGTTAAATGTACTGGAGCAGAAACAGCAGTAAACATAAATCAACATATATGACATACTTATCTGACTGTTCTCTTTTGTTTCACATTCCTTGTGTGTGTGTGTATCTTATTTTTTTTCCCTATTTATCCCTGCAACGCTTGTCTGGGTGGTTGCTCATATGAGTGAAAAGCCGTTTTTTACCCAAAAGCCCCCGAGAGCATAGATAAATATGATGTCACACCAGTGAGAGGAGCCCATGATCTATGGCCCAGCAGGTGGCCGATGGAGGCGTTTCATTGCATTCCGACAATAACAACTCCTCCTTCCTGTTTGGATAGGTGCGGAGTGGATACGTCCACATGTGATAAAGTACCCGGCTTGTCATGAGTGATGAGCCAAGTCAAAATGTTATTCTTATGTCTCTCTTTCTGTTTTTGTCCTCCTTTCACCCCTAGTCAAAGATTTCTCAGAGGCAGCAGCGCATGATAAAGAACCGCGAGTCAGCATCCCTGTCTCGGAAAAAGAAGAAGGAGTATCTGCTGTCGCTGGAGGCTCGTCTGAAAGTGGCGTTGTCTGAGAATGAAGTGCTTAAGTGTGAGAATGGCAACCTCAAGAAACAGCTGGAAGTTCTGCTTGGGGAGGTGAGAGGCTAGAAGCCACAGCTCTGCACGTACATCCTCACAGCCCACACTTTAAAGCGTGTGCACAGTCCCAAATGTGAATAAATAAAGACAAGTTCTCCATTCATGGTTCTATCTTTTTTTTTTTTTTTACATTTTTTCTGATGTCTTTCTTTTCTTGCAGAGCTCAGTGCTAAATGCAAAGGTGCCGAAGAGAAGAGCTGTGTGCCTCATGGCTGTGTTGGTGTTCCTTGTGCTTAACGTTGGACCAATGAGGTGAGCATGTAAAACATATATGATAAGTATGGATCCTCTTATCATGGCAGATCACAGATATCTGTAGCATATTAGTAAATACATGAGAGTTTGATTACTGGAGGAAAGCAAATGGGAAGCCCCATGACTCATTGTGGGAGTAAGGCCTCTCATGTAAGACACAAAAGTGTTTATTTAAAACAGTGCAGAACATTTCCCATTAGAGCTGTTTGTCCACACAAACCTACTCAGCTAAACTATTAGAAAAAGATGTGAGAAAACTGTTCTTCAAGTAGAAATGTGGGCTAAGACTTGTTCATGTTGTATCAAATAAATGTGCAATAGTTTCTGTTTAAAGCTTTAAGAAAATCACCTGAATGTCTTAATCTTATGGTACAATCTAATTGATGTAGTTCAGCAATGCACATGCTGTAAAAGTCAAGATTTATCAGGAGTGAGGAGGATCTAGTTGGTAAAGAAACTAGCTGCTAATAGTTCATTCCTGCTAAGCGACTCTTGTGTTTATGCTCTATTTCTCTGTAGTTATTGCCAGAGTTTACAAGAGTTTATAGGAATGTGACAAATGGATGAATCAGTCACAAGACACCTTGATGGGTTGAGTGGAAAGTAAACATTTACCACTTGCCGGTGTGGAAATAAAAAAGAAAATTATTGCAGACTATAAAAGGAGTTAAAACAGGTTTTTTTTGTTATCTCTGCTCATTATATTAACAATGGTGACAAAAAAAAAATATGAGTTATGTAAAGCTACATTGGGGAAAGAGCCCTGATTCCACCCAGCTTAGCAGATGGAGAGATTGTGTAATTCCACACGCTCATGTTCATAGTCCACCTCCAAATGCAGTGATGAATCCTCTGTTCTCATGTTGTAAAAATGTTTGTTTCCTCCCAGGAATCATTTCTCCACTAAGATGAGCATCTACTTGTTGAACTTGTTGCTTTTGCGTGCACTCAGCGCTGGGAATGTGTCCTTTCAGTTTTTTCTCTTGAGCTTAAACATGAAAAAAGTTTGTGGGGACCCATGATTAAGTTTGCTTTTGTGACTTCGAGTGGTATTCACAGTGGTAGGCTGTGTGTCTGTACCTGTGTTGCATCTGTGTGTCTTTTTGTCAGGGCTCTCCTTTGGAATGTGAAATATGTCCGCTTTTGAGGTCAGATCCCTTTGAAATGAAAATGCCACCCAGTGTAGTAATACCACTGAAAGAGACTGTGTGTATTTTTGCTTGTGTGTGCCCCAGATTTCTCTGAGTTGTGCTGTCTAGATCAGAGTTCAAATTCTGCTCGTGGCTAAAAATGAAAAACCCTCCTGTGCACAGGATGTGGGTCACATGGAATTCGGTGGTTATTTCAGTCCAGTACCCAGCTCTTTTATTCAGTTTGTTTCCTTCACTATCATTGTCCTGGTTTTACCTCCCCCGTCTCCCTTCCTCCCCTCATCTGTCTTCTGTTACAGTCTGTTTCAGGGCGGCTCCAAGCATGAATCTTATTCCAACCATCACAGCAGAAGACACCTGTTGACTTTCTCCTCGGAGCAAGAAACTGAGGCCGTGACGGACTTGAATCCCTTCGGCAGTGGCCCCTCTGAGATTGCAAACAGGTAGCTCAGCACCCCAACTCCCTCCCCTCCCTAAAACCCTTCACAACACAACACTGTGTCAGCGGACCAGGATGCACCTGTGCAGGGACTCAGTCTGAACCGGTACGGCTCATTACGGCACGTGTAAACATGTGCGCCAGCCGGTTACCAACTCCAAATGTCCAAATGTCTGCTTTTCAAATGCCTCCAGGCCTCCGGCTAGTTCGCCAGCGACAGTGCTTTGAGTAACAAGGTGGGAAATTGGGGTCAGGCCTTGTTTGACATTCAGCTTTATGTTGCCAGCAACAGTTTATTTTTCCAAATGGTGATATATTTTCTTTCTTTTCTTTAAATGCAATAGAGGCCCACCGGTCTCGTTTTTAAATTGCATAAATAACATTCTTGTTTGGTACATTACCTGCACTCTCATGTGCTGAAAATAATGTTTTGCAAGGTGGACAGAGTGTCTAACGTCTGCATGGCATGGCCAGCCTGTGTTTTGTCAGATCTCTGCGTAGGGTATGTTACATGTTAATGTAAACCATTCAGCTGCAGTATCACGTTTCAGCATTAAGCCAGCGCTGGCAGGAAGAAACACATTAGCCTTTACAAAAGGGGTGACAGCACCGAACGTCACAGAGGAGATGATCACTGGGGCGATATGCAACCTAATCTTGGGGTCCCACCGTGAACAGGAAGGTGTGTGTGTGCAGGAAGGTTAATACAGGCCCCTCAGTTAGAGTTATGATGAGGCCTCTGCCGCCTGACATGTTGTCTCGCAGAACCATTTCCAGAGTGCGTTCTGAGGCAGGAACGTGAGGCGTGGTCCATGTGTTTGCACTGATCAGGGAGGCCCTGGAAAGGCAGTGTGTATGTACATGCCATACGTTTTGGTAACAAGCCTCCTGCAGGTGGGCTCTGACTGTGGACAGTCTACATCATCACCTCTCGCAACATAATTATTCATTCACTGAGGTATGACAGTAATTAAAGTCACGCCTGAGGAAGAAAGTCAAGTCATGCACCGCTGCCCGCTGCTAAACCATAATGTATGTTAACCCACGGCGTGGTAACAATGCAGACTGATGGGCTGTTGTTTTGTCTATCATCATCCATAATCAGACTGTGTGACCTAAAGAGAGGTGATGCTCGGTTCACAGGAGTATGTTTGATAATTTTAAGAAAGATTTAAATCAGTATGTAGATTTCAGAAAGTTTACACCTCCCCCCTCAGCATTTTCTGCCCTCATTTAGCAACTGAAGCTCTGCCGTCTGTGCATATGTCAAATATGCAGATTTCAAATCAATAAAACTGTGTAGTAACAATGGAATTTAACAGGGGCGTAACCTTCTCCGCCTTTAAACCCCACTTGTTTTTTTTTTTTCTTTTTTTGTTTATTCCTGGGTACCATTATGCTCTCTGTTACTCAATCTACTCTGGGTGTTTTACCTCCATCTGAGGGCAAGCAGCCATGTTGGCTCTCCCTTTGCATGCAAAGCATCATCCCGACATGTGGAAAATATTTTTAACAGATTTTTTTCATTATGAAATCCTTACATCAATTTTAGAGCATCTGAAAAGCCTCGTAAAATTCTCACTTTCCTCTTTGACAGCCTTCTGTTTGCTTTCTTGTCTGTGTTGCAGCGCTGAGGATAAGGCTCTAATGGTGGTAAAGGATCCCATCTTCCTCAGGCCGCCTCCCCCCTGCCAACCTTCTGTTAACAGGACCAAGTGCTTAGAGTAAGTTTCAGTTTTTTGTGTATGACAGTGTTCTCTACCATTACCTTGAGGGGGCACTTTACAGTGGGACCCCTCAAAAAACAAGTTAAGTTCATTTGATTCAGTATAGTGCCAAATCACAACAGAAGTTATCTAAGGCCACTTTTTATATGCAGCAAGTCTTGACAGTTCAGTTAACAAAATATGCTTTTTATTTTCTAATTTTTGAACAGTTGTCATTTAAATTTGCACTTTTTTCTTTCCTCTCCTCTTCTCACCAACCCTGCTCAGTGGCAGCCCATCCTGCACTATTTTTTTCCCTAGGATGGCAATGGAATGACCCACCTTGCTCTGCCTTGGATTGGCTTTTCCTGATATTCTCACTCAAACAAGAGCCATTTTTTAATCTTTATGTCCAACCAATTCAACCAACAGAGAGAAGAGCGAGACATTCTTCTCCATCCTAGGAAAAAAAAAAAGGGTGCTTCTGATACACTAACTGCAGGGATCTGAGGAAAAGCCAACAACACTGACTTGTTCTTTTGTTCTCTCGCATAAATTGTTCTAATTATTGTTGTAAAAGAAAATATGCAAAGACTTAAGACTCTTTTAACTGTTAGCTCATCCAGGTCCAAATGCTTAGTATGCCCCCCTCCATGAGCATACTTCTTAGACCACAGCTTCACTGCGAGCCAAGTTAAAATGGCAAAAAAAATAAAAGACTCATATAGTTCTTTGATTGGCAGGTTGGCCCATGAATTGAGGGGTTGGGTCCACCGTCATGAAGTGCAGCAGACCAAATACAGGCGCATGAGTAACAGCAATCACAAACCCACCAGGACCATTCTGGTAAGTCCCTGCATTAGGTTTTGGAACACAGGGAAACATATTTATAGCTTTTAAAAATGAACGTAATGTTTAATGTTTGTAGTAAAGCTTAAAAAACAAAACGTCACTCGTGCTGTCGATCATTACTTTCGAGTTAAACGGGCTTTGGGCAAACCAAAACCTCTCTTTCACCACTGTTTCACCTCCTCTCACACCTTCCCCTTTTCCTGCCTCTCCTTTCTCTTTATTGGGCTGAGTTTAATCCGGCAGCCCTGAGAAAGTAAACATAACACTTGGAGGGGAGCTGTAGGATTAGTGCCCCCTGCTCCTTTTTTCCATCATTTTTTAAAAAAAATCTGTCACAGTCATTCTAATCCTCTAGGAGCTGCCTCGTTCGTGTACACCCATTCTTCATTTTACTATAAATAGAAATGTAGATGTGTTTATTTCTCACCTGTATGGACCCATTTTAGCGACATGTGGAACATTGCGAAGTTTATTGTTGTGAACTTTGGAAGTGAAATGTGCGTGCCGGTATATGGATGTTTTGAAATGAGCATCAAGATTAACGTTTTGAATGGAGACTGTATTTATGTCTCAAATCATGTTGTCAAGAGTTCATCCCTCTCTCTGCTTAATAGTTGGTTGAAGTGGATATTAAGAGATTACAGCTACATCTTTCTCATTTATCCAAACAGAAAACAGGGAATAAAGATGCTGAGAGCGCTCAGATCGTGACAGTCCAATACACAGAAACTACTGAGGAAAAGTAAGTAAAGACGTGTTGCCGTGTTTCTGTGCCAGATTCTCACAAGCAAATTATTCAGAATGTTTCACTTTGTTTCTTGCAAAAGATTCCCATTTAATTTTAAACACTGCGTTGAGCATTTTCTGAGGGTAGACAGTTTCAGAAAGAACAGACAGACACAACTACTTGTGCGGTAAACCAACACTGCACTGTAAACTGAAGCAGTGAGCTGTAATCTGTTTACAGCTGCAGACAGGAGTGTTTATTGCCAGCGGGGTCCACAGAAACAAATTATGTAAAGCAACTGCAGACTTAACAAACTCGTATGTTTCATTGTTTTAAAGTTGTATTCAACCAAAGTGGCTCTTAAAAAGGACTTGCAGTGAGTTTCTTTATTTTTGATCTTTTTCAGTTGTTACAGTCTGACTGATTTATGATTCAATGATTTCTAAAGCTTGACCCTTATTTGCTGCAGTGGAGGTTTGGCAGTCAATAAGAGCCTTTTATGCTCCACTGCACTGTATGTTTAGATCGGACAGATGTAGTGAATAGTTTTTCTGGCCACCTACAGTTTTCTTTTCCCAGTTGTAAGTCTATAAAATCTCAGAAACATGCAAATATACAGTTCAAAAGCAAAAAAAGCAGCTCCAGCAGTGAATCTGTGCAGGGTCACCGGTTGGCTGGAAGAGAGAGAGAAAAAAAAAAAAATCTAAAAAAATAAACAGGGAACAAAAATCTCATTTGGAGGATGACATCTTATACACGTAATGGAGGTATTGCAGGTTTTTCTTTACTAAAACTTGTTTTGTTTTACATCTGTTGTATATGTTTAGAGCCAATCAGTGCAGACAGTCATAAACAGTTAAAGAGAATCCGCCAACTATAATGAAAAACAAGGAAAGAAGCAAATCCTTAAGATTTTAACCTGAAACTAATTCAGTTCTTATCTACAGTGAGTCTGAGTTATCTACATCTCTTATCTACAGTGAGTTCATCGTTTGGTTTTAACATCAAGGTACAAGCTGTTGTGTCTACAGTGGATTAATATGGAAGGAAATATCAAATAACAGTAGTGTTTTTATAAAAATTAAATGCTAAAAATGTTAAAGAATTACATGTATTTTGAACACAGCCTTTATTATCAGCACATGATTCGTGGCATTCATGTCAGTTTTAAACACCTGTGTAAATGTAAATCTGTTGTTCTTCCCATTTTCAATGTTTCCCTCATAAATGTTTGCCATCATGTTATTCTTCATCACCAGGAATCCTGGCAGTGAGCTGCAGGTTTACTACGCACCTCATCACACCTACAGCGACTTCTTTGATGAGATCAACCGTCGTGGGGACACTTTCTACGTTGTGTCTTTCCGCAGGGTAAGTTTTTCAACTTGTCTGGTCCTTTTATTCTGATGTGAGTGGAGAAACAGATGCTGACTCCCACACGGTGTCTGAAACAGTGGTGAAACTGATCAAAGCGTAACAGTAAAGCAGTTTTCAGTGAAAGTTTTTCAGTCACACGTGTGTCTGTTGTGAGATTTCCTTCACCCAAACTGGCCTTAAGAAGTGAGAAATTACTTTTATAAGGAGTAACTCATGAGTCATGGATTACATACAATTGGTCTGTTTGATTTGAAGGGGAAAGTGGAGGGTGGGGGAGGGGTAGAAATATGCACGCCCAAGGGTGTAACTACCCCTTTCCAGTCCAGTTTCCTTGGTCCATTTGCAATCATCAAGACCATGTTTAAGCTTTTTAGGCATGACCGTACGTCACTGTTAATCTACTTGGTCTTTCTTCATTTGACCGTTTTTCCATGTTTGAAAATGTGAACCTGTTTTTAATTTTCTGTCTTGATATGATTCATCTCGGACATCTTATTTAGAGAGAGTTTTGAGTAGTTTGAATTAGTTTCTTTCCCTTCCCTCCACTTCTTTCTCTTCAAATATATACATACTTTTTATTTATATTTATCATGTTTGACAATAAAAATAAAACAAATCCCATAATGCCACACACCTTGACAACATAATATAACCGCCTCTTTTGTTTTCATTGTTTTGAGTGAGAGACCTCTGGCATCACAGCTTACAAACTGTGTGTTGAAATCCTCGGGATTACTCAGTACTGCGGGAGTTTTGAAGCTTTCGGTCAAAGATCACGACCTTTTGTCAGAAAGCAAAAGCACAAAGGTTTGCCTCTTGGTTGGCATGGTGACGGCAGGGACAACGGCAACAATGTCGTACCCGAGCTGAGGGGCCTCTACAGGTCAAGTAGCTGTCCTTCAGTTTCAAGCAGCTTTGTGTTGAGCAACAAGGGTGTCACAGTTTATCCACAAATCAAAGAAACATCTCACTGTGTATCTTAAAAAGAAAAGTTTATACAGGAAAAACCCTCCGTCATGCTTTTACTCTTAATGAAACGCAGCTAAACCGAGTGATACATGCTTATTCCTGAGCCTGGATTCTTTCTGACCTAATAAAAAATATTTTCATAATGACTAATACACATATTTCTTCCACCAAATAATAACATGTTGAAAAATGACTAATCGTAAAACTTTACTCGACTGAAAGAGAGAAGAAATACCCAACTTAAACTGACATTGAAAATCTGATATTAAAAAAATCGATAATAAACTAGACACAATATGGGAAAAAAAACTGTAAAAACAGACTTTTATTTATTCAAAAGCTTTGATTATTTCAATGTGAAGCATTTATAGGCTGAAAGTAAGTACTATTATCTTAATTTTTTACAAATCGAGCAGACTAGAAAATATCTCCCTTCACATCTCAAAGCTTGAGAAATGTTTCTCTAATTGCTTACAGTCAGAAATCCTAAAATGTTTCTTTTACAGTCAGATACTGGACAGAAAAACCCTCTAACTTAGAATCTCTGGTTGACAAACTGATTAATTGTTATAGCTGTTTTAAGATGTTTTCAGTGCTTAAGCTTTTTCTAATTTTCTTGTTTTCATTTTACTGATTTTAAACCAAAAGAAAAAAAAAAACTCAAGTCCCGCCGTCTCACATGCTTGCTGTCTTGTGGTGGGATTTTCTTTTTTTTTTAATCAAAGATGAATTACTGGGTCTGACAAAAACACTTCAAGAGGCATTCAAGTGAAAGACACAAGGCACAAATTACAGGCCTGTCATTCAGTTTGGCCTCTTCAATTCTTACAAACCTTTGTCAGCTTTTCTCTGTCGGTTTATTTGCCTGTATTTTGTTTCCTGGGTTTCAGAGTGTGTGTGTCAGCAAAAGCGGGTGTGCTTTTGTTTTTTGTTCCAGTTGGTATGGTCTTATTATAAGACTGCCAAAGCTCTGGATTAAATTCTGAATTTGTTTAGATTTTAAAAGCAAATCACCACCAATTTTTTGACTTTTGTCTCTCAATGCAGGACATTTTCTTCATGTTCTTGCTCACGCCAGCATTGAGGTCGCGCTCCACAGTTTGTTGCATGCTCAGAGATGGCCATGCCGAGGTTAAGGTCACTTTAAGCCCTCAACAAATACATTACCACCTGTGGCTTTGCTTAAGTGTGAAACGAGCTGAGGTGATGGAAAACATTACGAGAGCACAATGTGGAACTGCTGTTCTTCTGCAGTCGTTTCGCGACCTCGCTTCGCTCCTCGAGTCGCTTTCGCACCTGTGGGCTTTATGTGAGTGTGCATTGAGGTGATGTGGTGGAAAAAAAAAAAAAAACACTGGCTGCTTTCACTGTGAAAAATATCCAACATGTTTCGAGGAAAAATTCACCTGTTGTCATGGCAGCTGCAGCTGTTCTGTCAGCCTGACAAGCCCGCCGGTCCTCAGCTGACGACCAGCAATGTGATTGGTGCTTCGGGGGGGCGGGGGGGGGGGGGGGGGGGGGGGGGGGGGGGGGGGGGGGGGGGGGGGGGGGGGGGGGGGGGGGGGG
>JAQNCA010000025.1:17865038-17892249 GCA_029783725.1 Acanthurus tractus
TTCGAGGAAAAATTCACCTGTTGTCATGGCAGCTGCAGCTGTTCTGTCAGCCTGAAAAGCCCGCCGGTCCTCAGCTGACGACCAGCAATGTGATTGGTGCTTCCTGCCCCCCCCCCCCTCCTCCACACTCACAGTCATAGCAAACCTCTCATTCATGAGATGAAGAAACACTGCTTTATTTTAAATGAAACACCACAAATCAAAGTACCCAAGATTACACATGATCATGTATATATCATGTGATCAACATATAAGTGTCATTCCATAAATTTACGAGACATTATAAATAACGCTCTCTTATTTCTGTGACATACAGAAGCCTCTCATATAAGCTCTGCTATTCTTTTCGTCCACATCTGTTTGTCTTCTGCTTTGCTCCTTCCTATCTTGTCACTGTAATTCCCTTCCCAACCTCAGACTAAAGTCTTGCCTGTCATCCCCTTAACACGCCTCATTTTTCATTTTACTCAGGCTGAGTTTTGAAAGCCAAGGCATGATGGAGTTTACCAGCTTTCAGTTGCTCTCTTGGTATTGAAAAAGCCACTAAAAAGCTCTTGTGTTGCAGTTGATGGAGACCAAATAACGAGTGATTTCTTTTGCAGTGTTGCCCGTTTCCTCCTGAAGGGGAACCTTGACAGTTTACACATAAAGTTCAGTTTACTTGTAGTACTTGTGCTACTCTGCCTGTAAAAACTGGTTTAATGATTGAAGTAACATTTCTAAATTTGAAAAAATATGCACCAGAAGGTTTTACTTTGCATTGGTTTTAAGAAAATTTTATGAGAATGTTTAGTATTAAAACTGAATTTATGGAGAAAGAAGAAAGAAAGAAGTGGGTATTTTTCAGTTGAGATGTATATTGCAAAATATAGGAGTTACACAACAAAATTAGATTTTAATTAAGGGCAAGGTCGCTTTGAGTGTTAGCTAGGCACTATTTTCGTCTGCTATGCCTCACCCATGGGTGTAGCAGTATGCATCGTCCCCAGCTTCAGCCGCTTATCCAAATTTTGTCACTTATGACTCCAATAGTTAAATGGTGATGTTGCATTGGCTTCTTTCACTATTTATTACACAATCTTTGGCTCTCATTCTTAAACTCAATGAGGTTGTTTTCCTTAGTCTCTTGTTTGGTTATTTCCCCTGTTGGTTCTTCACTTTACACAGGTGTCATTGATTGGTTCTGGTATGTCAAGGTTGTCAAGATGCTTCTCTGTGGTGTTGTCACCCTAAAATGTGCGGTAGATGTTCTTCTGTAATTTTCAGATGATAAAGGATTTGTTTCAAGAGTCTAAGCAATATTTCAGTTAAACGATTTAAGTCACAGCTTTTAAATCTGGCAGTGGAGCTACAGAATAACGCTGAGTGTGTGTGTGTGTGTGTGTGTGTGTGTGTGTGTTTGCAAGTCCCATGTGTGTTTGCACATTAGCATTCCTCTCCACCACAGCTCCTTCTGAGAGGATGTGCTCTGATTAAAACCTTCTCTCTCATTGTCTAATGACTTACACAAAAGCTATTTTAATAGCTTTAGAAAATGAAGCACTTTGCCGGTTAATGCCATTTTGATCTCAGACTTCAAGTGGAATAATAAATGCAATTAGTGCTT
Source organism: Acanthurus tractus (assembly GCA_029783725.1). Lineage (NCBI taxonomy): Eukaryota > Metazoa > Chordata > Actinopteri > Acanthuriformes > Acanthuridae > Acanthurus > Acanthurus tractus. The sequence goes on from JAQNCA010000025.1 coordinate 17,866,645, forward strand.
CAAGGGCCCGAGCTGACATCATTGAAATTAGAGTGTTTTAACTGTTTCGGTGATGAGCAAAGCATAAAAAAGCTTAATATTAAAAATTTTGAGACTAGAAAGGCCCTGATGGAAATTATAGCTTCATGCTGGGACCCTTTGACTTTCCAGATGATGTTGCTTTATTAAATTCAGCCTGTTAAAACGAGTCCTTCGATTGTTTTTCTCAAAGTTATAAACTTCGCCCCAATTCTCGATCAGCAGCTGCTTGCATCCATCCAGTTTATTTGCTTCCGAATGAGCCGTACTCTCGTTTTGATGACTTTGTCCTCTTTGTTCTCAGGATCATCTACTTCTTCCAGCCACCAACCACAATAAAGGAAGTCGTCCGAAGATGTCTGTGGTGTTGCCCGCCATGAACATAAACGGTATGCACTGCAACTCAGACACAAACAGTTGTTGGAATTCGGTCTCTCAACACAATGTAAAAGATGAGAGAAAAGCCGGATTCAAATTCAGAAACACGTGTCACAAAAAGAATGTAGTACTCGTGACCTAAAAACACTAGAAAAACTTCAACGACAAATATAGAGCCCCTCTGATTTTGAATCCTATTAAGGTGATTGTCTGAGCTGGTGTTTTGTTTTAAATATTTTCCTTCTGTGATCAAGAGTCCGTGTTACTGTTGAACTTAAAGTACATATTTTTTTTTTGCCAGAAAGTTTTGTCTGGCCTCCTGTAAGCAGAATGTCTTTGCTCCCTCCCTCTGAGTCCGCTTTGGTCTCTGTAATGTCCTCGAGTTTCTGATTATTCTTTCTGTTGCATTAACAGCGCTGTTAAGTGTCCGTAAAGCCACTGACTGAACCACACACAGACACAAATGTTAAACAAATAGGTTTTTCACTGTGGTCATTTCCTTTTGGCTTTGATTTATTTATTTATTTACTTATTTTAGGCTTTGTACTGTAAAAAGTGGAGTTGAGGCCTGTGCAGAGATTTTCTGTGTTTGACCGGATTCGCCAAACTTATGTTGAAATGTTTTTATCATACATCCTGACATGAGGCTTCAGCCCAAACTACGCCACCTACTGGCAAGAAAGTAACATGTGTGTAGCTTTATCATGTGTGAGACACCTGCAGGCAGGTTTGCTCGGTTTAAGACCTTGTCTACATATTGACAGAAATTTTTGAAAACAGGTTTTTTACTCCTTTGTGTGTTTGGTTTTGCAAATCTCATTAAGACAAGGACTGTTTAAATAAATCTCCATTAGCATGAAAATGCAAAAACATGCTGTTAAGCAGTAAAGAGCTTGTCAAACCAACTGGAGGCGACATGACTCCGACTCTACAGCCATGTTTGCCAGTTGTTAACCTAAAAGAAGCGTTGTCTGTAAAATGTAGCCTCTTTGTTTTGCCATTCACTGTCATTGTTGTACATGACAGCTTCAAGCTAGTGATGGAAAAATCAAGTTCTCTTCAAGCAACTACAGATCCTCCTTAGATTATAGAGCAGGAGCAAAGCTAATCTAGGCTGCTTCATTTCCTTTTAAAGAAAACAATAGCCGTCCTCAGCTTGTCATAGTGGGTGGCAATCAGAGTGTGCTGGCTGTGCAGTCAGGGGGAGGTTCCACCGGTCTGTTTGAGATGCAATCACTCATTTATTCAACCATCTTCCCTCAAAAACAAACGCATTTTAATACATTTTCACATTGGTATACATGAGATTCTCCCCAGTGCATGAACATTTTATGTGCAAAAAGCTTTTATTTTTTGATTGGCGTATTTGTTGGCACATTGTTTTTCTGTACAAATAATTGAAGTAAACAGATGTTTTTGATTTTAATGAGCTCATTATAGTTTCTCTCCTGATCCCTCAAACTGCTGGATTATTGATACAATATGTCAGAGTCTGGTCATCTGGAATTTCAGTGGAAAAAAGCTGTCTGTCCAAATGCTCCACATTTAATTATCAGTAGACGTGGTTTTCATTGCAGGACACTGAACTGAAACTGGCTCAAGACAGATTATGCTTATGTGGCGTGTTAGCACTTAGGAAGGCAGCATGTTGTCGTTGGCTGTTAACGTGATATTTTTGATCAGAAATCTCCTTTTTCTCCCTCTGTTATCTCCCCGTCTTGTCTGTGGCAAAGCACCAGCAACAGATTTGATTTTTCAGTGATTCGACCTGCTGTAAGAGGAGTGAGTCAGTGGAATATGAGCCTCTTACTCAGCAAGGAAGACATGGCCATTAGAGAAATAACTTTTTTCTGAAAGGGTGTTGTTCAAGATGAAGATTGATGAAGGTAAACATTGTTCTTGGTTGGTCCTGTCAAGGAGGAATGTTAAGGTCCGTGATGGTCAGATGGCCCATTGAAATAGCAGTAAATAGTGAAATCCAAGACCTCTTTTCAGCTAATTGTTCAAACAGGCTAACAAAGGTGGCATTCAGCGGGAGATATCTGCTCTGGACTCTGGAAAGATTCTTGTTTCAATTTGCATGATGTGTCATGGATGCCTGCAGTTGGTTGCAAATTCAAGAAATTGTTTTCTTCTGTGCTTTGTACCAAATGTCCTCTCCTGCTTGTTTCAGGCGTCAGTGTGTTTGCATATAATGTGTTGGCTGGACCATGTGGTATCTTTTAAAAAGAGGATGAAACATCAGTTTCGTGTCAGAACAGATGCATGTATAGTAGCTTTACTCTGACAGCGAGGACGTTAGTTTCAAACAAAGCCAACGGCAGCCGACATCGAAAAGTGGTTGATGGCGATTCTCAAGCAGCATGGCGGCCACATGGTCCTCCCGTCCCGTAATATGTCAAGCACCATGTGTCACACAGATGACAGCCTTCGAGTAGCACTTTAGATTTATGCTGTCCTCAAATCTTTAAAGTGATTAAATGCAACTGTACATATTAAGCTGGGTGAGACGTTTTGAAAAGCCGAAACACTGTCCTCTTTTTGGAACATGGTCGCGCCATAGTGGAGGATAATTCTTTCCAGCTCCTTGTTGCTGCTCTCCTTTAGGAATGCCTCCCCTCTCCAGTCACTAAATGGTTTTCATCTGGAGTAGGTGGATAGGCTCCGTTAATCTGGAGCGAGCGTTTGGTCTGTCTTGGTCAATAACTGAACGGTGAAGATAGAGACTTTGATGTAAGCCATCGTCTTTCCCTGTCTGGAGGCATGTCCACGGTTCAGGGGTTCTGTTCACATTACTTGACCTTGAGATCCTTGATTCTCTGTGAAAAAAAAAAAAAATCTGGCTGAGCAGTGGCTCCTCATAAGGACTGAAAAGTGTGTTTATTTGATGATCCTCTGGGTTTGAAAGTAGCTCAATCAAGTGGAAGCGACATGTTTGTAGGAGAGGAATGTTTTAGAGATTACATCATTTACAGGTGGATCGACCGTGGGACGCACTGAAGTGTATTTTTTTTACGTCTCTGAGATTGTACATGTGCGCTGTAGCGAGCAGGGAGCCTTCAGTGGGGGTTCAAGGTAGAACTTCATACAACTGAAGTGGTTGGGGGGTCAGATTTTCCTACTCCTCTAATCTAAACAAACATCCCATCAGTGTTTCAAAAAAAGGGGCACTCTTACCAAGGGGAATGTTTAACCCTCGCCATTCTTGCCAAAGTAAATTTCAACCTGTTAGGCTAGTTGTTAGCAGTTCTAGCTGTAAGATTCCATTGATTGCAATAACATCATCAGTTCGTCACATTGATAGGGATTTAAAAAATAAAAAAAAAATCTCAAGGTTTTGATTGATTGCAGTGAAATTTGGTGCAGACATTTATGATCCTCAGACATTTGTGCATCCTGCTGACTTTGATGATCCCACAACTTTCCCTTTCCTGTTTGGCTGATGGTGGCGTTTAGTTCAAAGCAACACTATGCCAAAGTTCAGCCTCACAGAATAGCAGGACACTTTTAAGACTTTTTATGACCTGTGAAATTCTTGACAAATTTTTGAGATTTTTTTTTTGTCTCAAACATTGGCTTGTGCATTCAGTTGCAGAGCGTCCCGATCATTTGCCCAGAAAACTAAATAAAAGTCGTAATTTCCTGAGTCAATAATCTTTGGAAAATTCTTCAGGATTACAGATTATGTGAATGTTAAAATTGCTTAATGGAAATTCTAATAGACACACAATTGTTTTATTGTCCCTTATCATTTCTTGGGGTTTTGTGATTATACTTGCTGATGAATTGCTTCCTTTGCGATGTTAACAAAAGCTTCCCTCATGAACTCGTCCTCAGAGTTTGTGCCAGTCTGGCAGCCACAATCCTCTCGAGATGCACGCTCAGGTTTCCTCAGAGTCGTTGTTGCCAGACATTAGGGTTTTATCAGCACACACACACATGCACACACAAACACCAGCTCACTGTGTTGCTGAAGATGTCTGGAACATCTCCAGATGGCAATAGTAAAAGGGGGAAGGAGCTTGATGGTAGATTTGGCAGGTTGTTCAAAGAGCTGCTGTTTGAAGCTGGGCCTCGTGGCTGTGTGTTTCCTGTTTCACTGTTCAGGCTTCTCGAGCAGTCGACTGAATACATTTAGGTAATTTGGTGAAAGGTGGATGTAATCAGTGCTGGGAATTAAATAGCAGTCTTCAATCTGGAAAATGGCTTAGATTCTAACCCACAAATTGCAGTGTAATCGTTATGTAATTATTGTCATTTACTAAATCGTAATGGAGTGTGCAGTTATCTCATGAAGGAGTAGCAGAGAATCAACCTCCATAACAAAAAGACAACAAATCAAACCTACACTGATTTTTTTTTATTAAATGTTCACATAATATTGACATATCATCTCCTTAAATTTCAAACATGTTAGCAAATTGTGCACACAGACAGACAGAAATTTCTGTTTTTGGTCACCTGTTGAACATAAACCCCCACCCACCCTTTTTTTCTAAAAAAGAGCAACACATTACATATGATTATTGTATCCATTAATATACAATATCGATTAATGCAGTTTTAACTATCTTTAACTAACTTTAATTATGAAAGGGATCCATTCGATGTGTTTTTGATTAAGCAATATTTCGTTTCAGAGCACCATAATAATATTGATAGTTAGTTAGTGAATAGTAAATAGTAGTAAGAACCTGAGACAAAACAATTATTACATGTGTAAATATGTGAAAATAGCCATTTTGAACAGGTGATCCATCTGCTCAGTCTGCAGTCTAAAGATGTTTTTGAAGTGCTCACCGTATGGTTCTGGGTGTTTGACTCACTTGAACTCTTGCACCAACAAGCCCTCATGATACTTTTACTGCTTCATCTCTGCCCAGTATTATGAGTCAGTTACGTTTTTTTTCAAAGACCTCTATGCCAAATTTAAAATCTCTTTTTGTTTAAACCGTTCATTAATTGTTTGATTTTCATTACATTCCTCCTCCTCATGTGTTGTGCATTTGGACTATGCATGTGACACGTTTCCACTTTGTGCTGCATATCTGTTGGACTCCTATTTGCTATTGGCTCAAAATTAGCTAAGTGGTTGCAAAGTCAGAGCAGTTAATTTTATGCTGAACAGAATTTACAGTGATGACAGGATCTTGAACCAAGGTTGAAAATCCATTGTTATTTTATCAAGCTATATAAAGAAACACAGAGAATAACTTTTCCAGCTCTATTTCAGGCAGAACTCTAATTTAGCATAAGCAAAGCATGACAAAGAGCAAAATCCTAACCCAGAGGATGATTTCCAGGCTTTTCTGTACCATTTAAAAAAAAAAGAAAAAAAAGAAAAAGCCATTTGAAAAATTCCAGTTTCTCTGTAGGTGCAGAAGACAGAGTTCAGAAGCAGATGAAGTCATACTTACCTTTACTAACCATCTAATGATGTGAACATCCGTGGAATCTTCCGGCATCTGAAGGGGCTAAAGTGTTATCGCAGTACAATCTGATTAACTTTAACTGCTTCTAAAGTGGAAATTTATGGAAATCCTGCAGAAAGGAAGAGTAGGCTGATGTCTTGCACAGGTGTCTGGAAATATACTGCAGCTTTTGAACGACTTGCAGCACTTTCAAGCATTTTAAAGATGCCTAAAGCTCTATTTCTGGGTCATATATAAGTGCACTAAAACTGACTGAGGTGTGTTTTGGATCCTCTGGAGGATGTTCTTCGCACAGGTTCAGCAGAACTGGGTTCGGCCTGACTCACCTGAAGTAAAGTTGTCATTGGATGACAGTTTCAGTCTGTAATCCGTTTGCACTTCACTTTCTGCATGTCAGTGTTTTCAAAAACATCGTTGTGAAAGGAAACAACTACTGAGCTAGCAACTTGCACTCTGAAAATGGTGAGTTTTTAGGGCTCACATCTCTAAGTGTAAATATTCCAACAAAATATTTCACCATCAAAACCATTTGCAAGTGCATCCTGGGTTTATTTTCACACAGGAGGATTGTTACTAGTTTAAAGAAAGTCAGGGAATTTTAACCTTGTAGCAGAAAGATTGTGAGAAAGTCCAGCATCAATTTTCCAAGCTCGAATTTCCTCATAAATAAATTACTTTGTAGGTCAACCTTGAGGGAGACCGTGTGAAAAAGTGTTCTTATCATTGTACTGTAAGCCTTTTGAAATGTGTTGCGGTGTGTGATTTTTTTTTTTTTATTCAAACAAAGCAGCCTAACTCATCAATATTTATCACAATCTGCCTGTCAGTCTTGCCAGTGATTCTCCTTTCTTCTCAGAGCCCAATGATCCTTAAAGGTTCCTGACTCATCACCAGTGATCTCTTTCTTTCTCTCTCCCACACTCCTGCCAGAGTTTCCTGTTTTTGTTTGCTCAAATTTGCCAACAAATCTGTTTAGTTTATCTCCGTGAAGGAGAAATCCAGTATGTGACTCACCTCTGGACTCCATGTGGAACCCAGCCTCCACCCGTTCTTGACCCAATTCTCGGCCCCCCAGCTGCCTCGAACAATACTCCTTTATAATCCCCAAAAAGCTTATCTATCGTGTCTCTCTGCAACAAGTACTACAAAAAAAAAGCTAACATAAATAATTTTATTAAATACACTTTGGCGAGCGCAACTTGTGTGTTGAATTGATTAAAGCTTTTGCTCTGAAGTAGATCCACAAGGGATAAAACAAATCCACCAACGAGTCAACTATCACATATGTATTAATGGTTTTCCTTGATGCATCTGGAACTAACCATCTTCTCTGTATCTCCTCTGCCTCTTACAGACAGCATCATAAGAGACAAAGAGTACGAGGTGATGATGCAAATTGACTGTGAAGTAACGGACACCAGGATCCTCCACATCAGGTCCTCCTCCATCCCACCTTTGCTGAAGGTCAACCACACGGACACGTTGTACCAGCACTCCCCAACTGACAACCAGGCCACGCCTCCTGTCGGCGTGCTGATGGGGTCTGCTTAAGATCCTCAGCATCAGCACCTGCATCGGTTGTAACTCCTCAACAGAACCCATGAAGACAAGCGGATCACTAAGACCTCAGTTAACACTTTTTTTTGTGTAATGAATTAGAATTTCCACCCTGGTGCGTTCCCACTGACACCTTAAATGTGATTTAGATTTGAATGAAATCCGTTTAAAGCAACATTCGGCCAGATCAGATTGTCGGCCACATTTTTTATCTGGGCTGATAGTCCGTTGCTCCTTGTGTGGCAACACTGGCTCCCTGTAACCCCAGACGCCCCACGTAAGGGTAATTGCTTAGCAGCAGGGGGGCAGAGCATTGAACCCTGAATCACCCCGTCATAACACAAATATTTTTACCCCATAGCAACTCTCCTCAAATGTGCTCTTTCTTTTTGGGTTCCTTAATTTCAGAACAAGCTGCAAAGCCAGAATATACACCTGAAATTAATCTCAGGGAGAATTCTCCTAATTAAAGGCAGTAAAAGACATTCTGGATAATGATGTTAAGAAGCACAACAAATTTTGTTAGTATCCCTACAAAAAAGTTGTAGTTAACTTCCCTCTTATGGGTTTTTCACAATGTTTGCTTTCTAAATCAAGCAAGTTTTCTAACCAGGAGGTTAAGAGATGCCAGATAATCTGCAAGCAGCAACAGAGCTGCTCAGTAAACTCAGGAAGTGATCTGTAAAAACTAGCAGGCTGACCACTATGTTGTTGAGTGATTTCCTTTAACTTAAGGTGCTCCGTTTTTGCTACTTCATTGACGAAGAGTTTCAGTTGTTCTTTTCTGGGTCTTTGCACTGTGCTCCTCTTATATCAATGAACAGATTCAGATTCTGCATATATTTATTCGTATCACGTGACAGTAAAAGTTCATAAAAGCTCTCATTTCTGCTGTCAAAGCTCTCCTCTGTCAGGATTTATTGAGTTTTATTTTCTGTCTGAGTATGCTTTTGTGGGAACATTTTGTTTTAATATATTACAGAAAATGAAAATTATGCTTTGTAAAGTATAGCCAATATTAAAATGGTGGAATGGAAAGAAACCGGGGTAAATGTTAGTACTGGGACATGTATTCAGTTCACTGGGTAGAGATTTTATCGCAGCAAAGTGCATCTTCATTTAATTTTAAGCTCCTAATTTAACAGTTTAAAAGGTTAAAGCAGCAGATATTTGATGTGTGACCACTTGTTAATATAAAAAACCAATCTGAGTCCAGATTTTTCCGTCCACAGGCTCAACTGCCTTTTTATACTTGCGTACTGTGATCTAAATTAAATTTGCAAGCTACTGGAAAATCTCACTTTAACGACTGTGTGATGGAGTGCTTTAGCTGTTAGTTTTTAATACTAATTTGTTCTAAACATTTGCACTATAAATGCAGAACATGAGAAGGTCAGTTTTGGCTTTAAATGCCTTATGTTAATATGTCTGTAGCCTTTAAGGTTAAAATTGCTATTAAATGGAAAAATGATTCATAACCAGGATGAGAAACTTGTTGCTTATATAGATTGTTTTTGTACATGTTGTTAAAACATATTATTCTTATGTGTGTGAAAACGCCTTTCCTTCGATTACATGACTAAACAGATGATAATATTTTCACTTCACAGATCCCTGTAAAAATTGTTCAGAAACAACACACTCTTTGCTTATGTTTTCTTAAGCCTGGCCATGTGTGTGTCTAATTTTTTTTCCCTTTTGGTTTCAAGGTTATATTTGATGCACCACAATGTTTTCACAGCATGCCTACAGGACTCACTGTAGGGACAAAGCAAAAGTACAATTAAGATCTTTTTGGGTTTTGTTTTTTTGTATTCTATTATGTGGAAAAACCAAAATAAACACTGGATTTTCTCTAACTATAAACCTTCGTTTGCGTCTTTCGGGCTGTCAGGGGAAATCCCATAAATGTATTATTGCTGTTTTTGTTCAACAGGTTTAGTCGGTCCGCTCTTACTGGGTATTTTCTTCCACAAGAACTCAACGTAGTCCATCCACTTACAGTAAATTACAGACCGGAACAATCAGTCTATGTATATCTGTGTCGTTTTTCTTTCTGTTTTTTTCTGCCCTGTTGTCTTCTGTCTATAAGGTCTTTAAGTTAACTTAAGACGCACAAGCCGTAATTAAAGCCACTTAAAATGTGAGTGGTCAAACAAATAAGACATTTTCTGTTAGCAGTTCTTTAACTTTATTGTAGTCTCCTCAGAACAATCTGATATGGCGGGAGTAAGTGCTTTCATAAGACAGAGGCCAACAGCAAAAGCTGAAACATTACCACAAAGAAGACCTGTGGCAGATGATGCAAAAAAGAAATTTAATACAAAACATGTATAAAACAGAGATGTGTAATTTGTCCACATAATTTAGGCATTTGTTCAAAGAGTTTGCGTCTATGCACTTGTTCTTTTACATGAATTGTTTAAGCATCGTGTGACCGAAGCCATGAACTTGCTCTTTCTACATTCATTTATCTCACACGGCTTTTTTCTTTTTTGTTTTTTCTTTTTTTTTTTACAGTATTACAATATTTACAGTACAACTTGTAGGTTGATTGAGGGATCAGGCTCATAGTCTCATGTAAAAATGTAAAAAAAAAAAAAAATCTTGATAAGAACAAACAAATTTAGTAAAAATATACTGAATTACATTTATACATTTGGTCCCAATTAGTGTCCATAGTGACGGCTGTGTGGACTGATCTACAATCCACTCAAAACATAGAATTATTCTTTTAAAACAACTATGATTAAATGCTATTTAGGGGTCTACATAGGCAAACTTAATGTCGTATGTAACTTGATGTCCATTGTCCCACGCATACAAAACACCCTCTTTGGGATTGTAGTCAATCTGTGTGGTGTAGGTGTAGTTGTTGGTGAAGGGCATTCTGGGAATCATCTGAGTGTTTGTGTGCGTGTCGAAGGCGTATTCCAGGTTGGCGTCTCTCTGATTGTAGCTGTCAACAGCGTACAGGACGCCACACACGATGAAGCAGTTCCCGTAGTGGTTCCTCTTGAGCCCGGTTCTCCACGTCGTCTCCCTCTGGGTGCTGAGGTCTGAGGGGTCCAGTCGACTTAGAACGACTACTTCCTGTAGGAAGCCCTCGTCGTCCAGCGCCGTGTAGATGATCCACAGGCCGCTCTCGTCCACGGCGAAGTTGACGTCAGAGTGACTGCGCCACTCCCAAGGCGACGACGACTCCTCGATCAGGGCATCATGCAGCATGGTCCAGGCAGCCACGTAACGCTGACGCAGGTCGTACTTGATGATGTCTCTGGAGAAGGCGCGGCAGTAGTAGAAAGCCCCGTCGTAGACCACATGACCTGTGCCAATCCAGTTGTAAGGGAGCTTGTACGAGTTGGTAAAACGACCTAGAGAGGGAAAAGAGGAACGGAGGGGAATTAGATTTATTAAGGCAAAAGGAAATTGGAAGAAGAATCTGGTGAAAGTTTTGACTACTGGCTCTCACCTGCTTTGAAAATCTCCAGGTTGCGGAACTCCAGGAGGTTATTTCCATAGTAGAAGTTTGTGACATAAATTTTGTCGCCCGCAGACTTTGGATCCTTCATCCACGCTCCTTCATTCCTGCCATAGGTGTTGTGAGTTACTGGCTGTGAGATTGTTGCCAAAGTGTCCTTGCACTCTTAAAAAATAAAAAATAAAAAAAGTCAGAGAGTCACGAGGGAGGATTTAGAAACAGCTGAACATCATCGATATCAACATCCAAGAGTCTGGAGTCAATTAGAGTCCTCTGTGTTAACCAGCTTGAATTACAGAGAGGGAGAATTTGCCACAAAGGACCGAGCACAGAACTGCAAAGTTTATAATATTTTTTTTTCAACATTACAGAGGAGTTGAGGCATGTTATCAGTCCTTTCCAAATTTTTTAAACTATTTACAGCAAATTTTAGCTAGAAGATTTCAAAGATATGGTGTTTTTTGTTTTGGCACTGTAAGTACTTGCTAAGGTGATAATTAGCAGCTCCGGGGACACGGTTCAAGGGATGGCAATAGGAAATAGCCAGTAGATTTTGTTCAGACACTGATGGTAAGAGAGAACAAAACCTGCAGATATTTTTCTCTAGAGCCACCATGAGGTTGACGCTGGTGCCGTGTCTCGACAAACACTGCATGGATCGCCTTGAAACTTAAGTACAGATTTCCTCAATGCAAAGTCACGAAAGAAACTTTGGTGAGATTCTGACTTGCTTATACAGCCATCATCAAGTCAAATTCTAAATCACCTTAGAATTTGGTGTATGATCATTTCATGAAGAGCCTAAAAAACTAACAACATCAGCCGATCAACCTCAGCTGGACTTTGTGTCAAGTGCTGATAAGTTTTATCAGAGAGCTGCTCTAAGCTCTAATCTCACATTCAAACTCAACTTACCAGATTTCCTCAAACCAGACTCCTCGTTCCTTTGCACCGATTCCTCTACTTCTGGCTGTTCTTCCTCTCTCTTATCCTCTTCCCAGCTGATTTTGTATTTCCGTCTGAATTTAGTGGCCCTCCTGATCGTGGCAATGGTGGCAGTGGTGGTAGTGGTAGTGGTGGTGGTGGCAGCCATTGTGGTGGTGGCGGCCGTTGTGGCGGTGGCAGCCGTGGTGGTGGTGGTGGTGGCCACTGTGGTAGTTGAAGGAGAGGTAGTCACAGGTGTGGTGAGAGGTGGAGAAGTTTCTGGAGACGAAGTGATTAGTCTCTGGGTGGTAGGAGACAAGGTGGAACCTGAAGTGAAGGTGGATTCAGTTTCTACTTCTGGTGTTGTGGTAGCAGCCTGTGTGGAGGTAACTGGAGTTGAAGCTGTTGTGGTGTCTGCTGGTGTTGTGGTCGAGGCATCCTGGGTTGTGATGATCGTGGTGGAAGACGGGCTGGTAGTTGAAACCTCTGTGGTTTGGTTGGTTGCAAGTGTGCTTGAATGAGCTGTTGTGCTGCCAGGTTTTGTCTGGATCTGGTCATTCAATCCAGGAGTAGAACTCTCAGTCATGGTGGTTGGTGTGCTGCTTGTTGTAAATGCTGACACAGTTTCCTTTGTGGTTGTAGTTTCAGAGGGTCGCACTGTGCTCCTTGTGGTTTCAGTCATTTCAGCAGCAGTGACACTCAAAGGAGTCCCACCTGGTTTGGTCATCAAATGAATCGGCTGCTGAGTGACTCCTTCAGTAATCAGAGTTGCAGCGTCGGTGGTGCTGTTTTGTTGTGAGGTCGCCTTCGGTTCAAACATCACCGTTGTGTCTGTCTGTGCATCTGTGGACACACTACCTGTCGTGGCTCCAGTGGTGCTGATTAGAGTTTCTGAGATGGACTTGGCTTCTTCCGGTTTCATTGATTGGCTCGTCCTCTCAGAATGAAGCAAAGGACCCGTTGCCTTTGGGCGGAATGATCTTGGTCCCGCCCTCGTCCTGGGCCGAGATGCTCTGTGTTGTAAAAGACTCTCCTCAACGAGGAAATGAAGTGGTGGGCCCTCACCGCTGAATCCGTCATATTCTAAAACTGAAAGAGGGAAACATGGATTTAGTCACAAAGTCCGAATGCCATTTATCCTGGTTGGTTTACTTAAAAATTAAGTAAACCAACCAGCCATCTGAACCAATAACAAACAAACATTAAAAACCATGAGATCAAAACCTTTTATTAATATACATTTTTGTTGAGGCCACAGAAGCTGACGGAGATGCTCACAGATGGTCCAGGCTGGCAGCTTAAGTCAGCATGTAGCTTTTATAACTTTTAATACAGTCAATTACACCGATGGATAGAAAATTTACAGCAAATGACTTTTGCTTTCTTTAAGTTATCTTAATCAAAAAAAACAAACAGAAAAAAAATAAAACATGACATTTTGATTGTAAAACTAACTGATTAATTGTAAAATATTTGGAGGATTACTTGATCATTAGAATATTTGTGAGTTGAACTTCTACTTTTAATGTTTTGGTGGCAAGTAATCAAATGTGATTGTCCATCCAACCACTTAAATGGTGTCTCTCCTGTTTCTAATCAACAGCAAGGTCTCACACTTTGAGAGCATGATTGGAAACTCCACAAACTTTTACTGTTTCTTGCTTAACACAGTGTGGATGAAGCTCCAGGTATTCTTTTTAACGTGTTTGAAAAGTATTTAAATTGAGTGCATGTTTCAGATTTTTGATCTGTTTGTATCGTTCTCTTTCTCCCTGCTGCTGCTGCTGCCCTTAAAGTTGACTGAGAGTTTGAACTTACGATTCTCTCCAGGCTCCCCGTCATCTGCCACCATCGGATCTGGCTCAGATTTATAAAAAGTCATTCCTCTGATGATCATTCCGTTGGGGCCAGTCTTTGACACCTGAGAAGCCTCCTTGTTAGCCACATTTTTAGGAGTCACCTGAGGTTTGACCTCAGTGATGAGAGCAGAACCATCTGTCCGTAGGAAGGACGGATTTTCCCCAATAAACTTCTCCTCATACTTTTCCTGTTGGTCGACAGATGGACACAAAAGCTTTATGAGCCAAAAAACATAAACTGTGCTGTAGAATGACACCAATACATCTGTTTGATTACACATTTGGCCAATATTCATCAATATCAGCACTTGACTGGTGAGACAGATAAATTTTGTAAAGTCAAATGTTATTTTTGCAAGGTCATGTGACTGTATTTGTTTGTATAAAGAGCTTTTGGCTACATCACGACGTCACCACATTAGTTAAAAAAATGAGCATTCAGTCATTCAAACTGACGTAAACAAACCAAAAACTTTAACCAAGTCATCTAAACAACACCATACAAAGGTAAATTCAAACCTGCAAGCAAAATGTAAGTAATAATGCAAAGAAAAATGTGTGACAGAAGTGCGGAAAAGATAAAACCAAAATGTTAGTCTGTAAAGTTTCACTGATGCTTAAAAAAGACATTATGAGTTTTGCACTGACTTTCATTTTCTTTTTCAAATAGTTTTGGTCAATCTGGGGTTAATATAAAAAAAAAGAAGTGTGATAGTTTGTTTTTGTAACTTGTGTTATGTAATAATTACAAATGGAAATGTTGACCAAACCTATAAAGTGTGACACATGTTGCAAAAAATTTAAATATCATTTAATGAAGAGCAAGCATTTAATCCCAAGGTGTCTTTTTTCCAATTTATTTTCAGTTTTCATAATAAACCTGATTGAAGCTTCTCCCAAGTGCTCACGCCAAACATTTTAAATACATGTCGACTTGCATGTGAAGCTCAGGTCCATCCAACACCGTTGGACTGGCTCTCTAGTTTATATTACCACTGCCAGTGGTACAGTCGCTGATCTGAGGTCTGCTTTTGTTCACTGGGTCTGCCAAACCTCCCAATTCCCCTGATAAGTTTTTTTTTTACACATTTTTGGTCCTTAATCATGGAGACTTCGATTTTATGAAGACGTTTGTGGAAAGAACACATAATTGTTCCTTTTGTTTTGAAGGAACACAAGACTTAATCCTGGAGCATGTGAATCCAATCACTTCTTTTATACGTGTTTCTTTCCTAAAGGCAGTTAATTCAGTCAGAGCCTCCACAGCTGCTTCAAATATACATTTTTATACGTGCATCAGGATTTGACTTTCAATGTCACAACATAGATTGATGAAGGACACAACACAATCCCAATGCATAGATGAATATGTCGATCAACTTTAAGCTTTTCTTAATGCAAGAATTAAATTACAGTAAGTTGTGACACACTGGTTCAAGAAAAAATAGTGAAATACTAAGATATACAGAATAAGACTTTTATTAAGGTTTAAAAAAGTAATTATTTCACATAAGTAACAGGTACAGTAAATATCTTACTTACCTTCTGTGAATGCCAGGCAGACATGTAGCAGTAAATATAGGAAAAACAGTATATATGTGCAGGGTAGGTGCACTATTATAGACCTGTAATACTAACAGTTGGACCACCATCTACTTACCTGCATTAGTATTTGTTATATAATAATCAGTTAAATAAAGAACTACTAAAATCACAGACTGACGTTCTCAAACTAGTACCTCTCTCGCTGTGATATCAGTGTTTAAGGGTCAATACACTAACGTGACACAGGAAGTTCGGTCTACTTGTCATGTGGAAAACACTTTGATTATTCTTTATTTAGTCTGTCTTATTTGATCCTCCGGAATTTATGTAATCGTGACACAAAAACTGCACTTTGACGCGCAACTTCGGTGGCACACTTACCCCTGGGTTCCTATAGGCTGCGGCCCCGCTGACCTCACCGAACCTCCCCTTGTCCTGATGCTGTTGTGTGGGAGGGGGAGGTGGGCTCTCCGTCACATCTACCTCGATGGGAGGGGGAGGGGGAGGGCTCTCCCTGGGATTCGCCTCAGCCGTGGTGTCGTTCTGATAAACTGCCTTCATGCAATGACATTAAGAGAAATACTGTGTGTGGTTTTGTAGAAAACAGGCTGCATTCATCAGCAGCGATAGTTACAAACAGAAGGGAAAAAGCTGACGTAGAAGGGGATCTTGAGTCACCCGAGGCGTTTTCACAGCAGACTTTCACTTGTCAGAGAAGGAAAAGCACAAGCGCTACTAATCATTTCATTTTGTCTGTGCTATTCTTCTTCTTCTTTGCTCTTCTTTTCATTTCTTTTCTTCTGTGTGAAGAACTAGAGCTACAGCAGTTTCAGCACACTGGATACTTCTTTCCCTTACATTTCCCAGAATGCATTTTTAAAATGCACTGAGCATCTTTGCTCGCTATGACATCACTACACCTCCACTTAACTACACCTGACCTTTTCACATTATACTGGGACACAGCTGAGACTAATAAAATCAATACTGGTTACGCTTCATTTGCACATTCATTTTATTAACTTCAGCTGTTTTCTTCAAGCCAAGACGAGTCTGTGAAAAGGGTCCCACCAGAAACAAATGCAGCTTTTGCCCCCAGAGTTCGTACATCACAGCTGTCCAGCATTAAGAAGACACAGAGCATCCTACGTGACAATATATATCAAGTACTCTTAAATGTGTAGTAGTTCTCTGTAACTCAAATCAATGTTTATTTAACGAGTGTTAAGGTCCAGGTCACTCAGTGACTCAGTACCTGCAGGCTGTGACACACACAAGCATATCTGGTGTCAGTTGTGGATGATTTGGTCGTCACAACTAATTCAACCAAGTTTGACTGAGGCAGCTCAAGTCTCAGCCAGCTGTTTTTTTTTTCTAGCAGTGAGATAGTAAAACCCTAATAGTGTGGTATGGAAAGACTTTAATCAGTTCTTCAGATCCAGTTCCTGCAACTTGTTCCAATCAAGATTATTTTTTCCTTTCTCTCTTTTTTCCAATTTAATGACACAATGCATGGCACATTCGCACAGGTGTTTTCTGTTATTTTGGATAATTAGTGTGAACTCCTCTCTGTCTGGGCATGTTACTCTGAGGTTAGCCTCGGTGCACCTGTTTAGATGGACAACTTTATGATTTATGATGTGTGTGATTCATTAAAGAGGCATAACAAATCTACTGATGATGAGGGAATTGCTAATTGTTTTTTTATTTCCTTATAAAACACATTTTTACCTTAAAAAGATTATACTGTAAGGCTGTAAAGCATTTTTTAAGCTAAAAGTATTTAGTTAGTTTAAAAAACTATTTTACATCAGTGTACTACTAATGCACAAAAGCAAAAATGCAAAAAAAGGAACAATATAATAACTTTAAGAACAAGTAAATAAGCTCTTTTTGAAAAGAGTGCAAAAAAGTAAATAAACTCCTACATGTGATTGATACCCCATCACTTCTCCAGGTCCAGCCTTTATAAATAAATAATACAAAGTAAATAAACTGGCCCTAAGAATGGGTTTGATTGGACCCCCTTCATCCAGAAACAACCAGTATACGTGTATTTTGTGCTTGTGTATGGCAAACATAAAAGGTATAAACTGTACCTTTTCAATGTGTTCCACGCGATGCAGGAGCTTACTGGTGATGGAGTGCAGCTTGAGCAGATCCATGCCATAGAAGGAGCCCTCCAGCAGCTCAAGGATGGTGGCAAGCTGGAATGATCGAGATGATTCCGTCAAAATTAAAATTCCGTCAACTCAAGACATGCCATGCGTGCAAAACACGCACATACCCACTCCATCCAAAACCCTGAGTCTCTGGTTAGGGATAAAAATGAAAGGCTATGCTTTCCTGGGTTTGATAAAACATGATATCCATGCCCCCCAGTTATCCAGGCCTCTTTAAAAAGCAACAGGCGGGCAAGACAGCAGCCTTCGGCCTGTTGGCTCTGGCGCACGGGGAACTGTGTGTGTTGGAGGCTCTAGTTTGCGTGGGAAAGGGGACAGGATGACACTTCACCTTGACGTTCTCGTTTCCAGCCTCCCTAAGTTTTTTCAGCCTGAACTCTGCGTCGCATGGGTTGACTGCGGACGGAGGAGCGATGCAGGCGCACTTGCACTCTGGTCCAGATGTGATAGTCTCCACGGTGTAGAAGTCCTGCGCGGTGGCGCTCCCCTCTTCTATCCGCCGGCAGGCGCTTCTGCTCAGGGGTCTGACAACACATTTACACCGACAGTCAGAGCCTTCCGAGAGGGCTTTCACTTTGTCATAATCACCCAGCAGCTACAAAGAGAAGAGGACGGAGGTATTTTCCACCACACTCAATCAAACACGTTTGCTTTTTTACGCAAGAAATGAAAAAACTTCCACAAGCATTTGAAGTAAAGAAGTAAAGAAGGGATATTCTTCCTACCTTAGAGAGGATGCTCTCCTGGTCATCTATCTCCTCCTGCAATGTGTCATTTTGCTCTGCCATGGTCTCAAATCGTGACCTGGGACCTTCAACCAAGGTCCTTGGCATTGCGGACCCCCATGAAAAAAACGCACAGCACACAAGGATGGCAATGCATAACTTGTACATGTTGTGAGGCTCAGAGCGCCGAAAGGAGAAATAATCTTGCAAGCAGCCTATGCTAACAGGCACAGCCTGTCACCAGTCACTGCAAATAAAATGTCATTGCCTGCTTCTGGCTCACAAATGAAAGAGGTGTATCCAAAGTTGTCATCAGATAGCAAAATTAGGCTTTGAAACGCGATGTCATCATTTTTCATTGATTCAGTGAACTCGGGCTGACAGGGAGTGCGGAATCACCGTGCAGTCCGTGTGAGAGAGCAGCCGGCATCTGCTGCTGCAGCCGCGCTGATGGGAGGCGGATCTGAACCAACTGCAAGGAGGAGTTGAACTGCCTCAGACGATTTCTCATACATGATGTGCAGCGCATTATTAAAGCTTGTGGGCAAAATATATACTTAGAGATTCAGACTAATTTAAATTAATTATTAATATAATATATTAATATATTAATAACTTCATATAAATTAAGTCAAACCAGCATTTCACAAAGGTTCTACAGCACATTTCGAGTTTATTCAAAGCAACCTGTTGTGCCACTTCGTCACCTCACAGCAACCCAGGTTCAGCTGTGCTTTGCTGTCCTCTAGCGGCAGCAGTGTTCACTACAATGAAAACGCACTACAAAAAGCATGTTTTTGTTTTCTTGTTTATTTCTACTTCGAGGCAAATTCATTCATTCATTCATTTATACACTTTATCAAACCTCGTCTGTTGTATTATACATGTACATAGAAAATGGAGAAAGAGAATTTAAGGCACATGGTTCTGTGTGGGTTTGAGAATTGTGACATGTCATAAAATAACAATCCCAGTATTTGAACAAAAGTATAGTCCTGCCTCATTATTCTGATCATCATCCACTGGAGAACAATCAAGTCTTACATTAAATAACTTTTAATATGCAAACAAATTGCAGTAGTTCTCATTAAAATTGCACATTAAATGTGAAATTCAGAAACCCCAATCTGAATTGCTTTTAAGTTTGTAATTTGTCTGAAATTACATGTGATCAAAATACTTAAACAAACAGAGCACTACTACCTTTTTCTTCATTTTTTTATAATGGTGGATTATGAAATTTTTACAAGTATCCCATATTTTTAATAATTTTCAGTGTCTTTGTACCTAATGCTTTCATCTGAAGTGACATTCAGCACTGTCTGAATCTGGGAAACTTAAAGTCTTTGAAACCACTGCTGCTGGCCTGACCAGAGTCATCCTGTGTTCAATATGCTGAAGGTGAAGTTTTGTGCTTAGATCAGAAGTTGAAACAAGGGTTATTAATTTTTTTCCCTAGCATCCTTCAAGTTCAATTATTTTCTCTGCTGTCACTGGCAGGATGAGGTGGGAAATACGACTCCACAGTCCTCCATACTTGTCAAGGTCCATCTTGTCAAAAGATACAGGATGACTATCAGAGAGGAACTTCTTCTGAAGATGGTCATCCACCATTTCCTCTACAGTACTCAAATGACTCTTGGCTGGGATCTCCTCTTCTTCCTCGAGCAGCACTGTGAAGATCAGACAAGTCTTCTTGTAGGCAGCGTTTTCGTGATCGCAGTAGCGATAAAAAATGAGGGTGGAACCAGGAGGCAGCTCTTCGAAGCGGTGAATGACAGCAACGGGTTTGTCCCCCTCAAAAGCTCCCTGCAACTTGCTGTCAATGTCCAGTTTGACCTGGTCACTGTCCTGATTGGCTTTGCTGGCTCCATCGATTTGTAGGACGGAGGCGTTTAGGGTAGAAGAGAAGGCGGAGGCCAGGCCCTGAGCCAGGCATTGCATTGTCCTCTCAGCTCTGACGCCTGCGGTCAGGATCAGACTGACTGGCTCTGTGGGCTGAGCTGTCTGGAGGTGCCTCAGCAGGTGAATCTTGCTCCTGCTCCAGAGCTCGGCACGCTGGTTAGGGAACTGGGTCTTTAGTTTATCCATCTGCCTGAGGAAGATGTCGATTTGCCGGATGTCATCTTTCTGAGGTGGAGTCTCAGGCTTGAGGAGTTGCTGCACCAGGACGGCAACAATTACTACTATGGCCACCGCTATCAGGTATTTGCCACTTCCTAAGGAGAGAAGACACATTCATTGTCTCAACTGGTGCTTCACAAATCAGTGAGGTGATATGATCTTAGTATTTGATTTATAACTTTTACTTTAGTCATTTGCTTGTCTAGCAGTTACGATGGTGCTAACAAAAACAGAGGAAGATACAACATGAGTAAAATGCAACAAGTTTACCTCCATCAACAGGAGGAGTAGATTCAGAGGTCTCCTGAGTGGTTGAGTGGATTGTTTCAATGTTTTTTCTCTGTGTATCTTTCTCTTCCGTATCTGAGGTTTCATCAGGCAAAGCTGTCTGTGAGGAGGTTGTGCACTCCTGTATACCCAAGCTGCTTTCATCATCTAATGAATGGGAGGGAAAAAAAGAAATAGAATAAAACACAGCCAATAGACAACTCAACTACCTGAAGTCATTGGTGCCTGTTGTGTTAGTCTGGCATGCATGGAAGCTAAACACTCGACAGCAAAGAGCTCAAGAAAAAGTCAGCCTTACCTTCTTCAGCTTCAGGCTCTCTGTTTTCTGTCCCTGTGGGTTCTTCTTTAAGTTCAATCTTGGGTCCATCTACCTGGTCTTCCTCTTTTTCAGCCAGGCTTGTTAAAGTAGTTGTTTTAAGGGCTTCATTCTCCCCAGTGTGGCATTCTTCTGATAAAATAAGATTGTTTTTACTCACAAAAGCATAAGCAGTTGCACAGTAACACTTCTAGTGAGATTTAAAAAGTCCAACTCAGTGAGAGTTGTCTTTAAAATCACTGAGTAATAAAGGACACATGGTTACATAAAGTCCATCATCTCAATACTCACGTGAAAAATATGTACACTGAAACCACGGCAAGTTGCTGAAATTTACTTAAAGATAATTTACCTACACATGACTCTTGTCAACATTTACGAAAGTGCCTCCAATATAAATGCCCGAGCTTTAAAAAAAAAAAAAGCATTATACAATAAATAAAAATGTATTAATTACTTATTTTTACATTTTATTAAGGATATTCACTGATAATCTCACCCTTATTTGTCAACTGCTCATTGCTGGGTTTTGGTCTGTTGTTGTCACCATGACCTCCATCACCAGCCTGTGGTGGGATGCTGCTGTCCTCCACAGTTAACTTTCTGGGTTCCTTTGGAGAAGAACATCCTTCTGCAAAGGTCGTCTCTTCAGGTGAGTCACTTTCTATGGTAAAAACAGAAATTAATTGTCATCTTTATCCCGGTCCATGCTAAAAGGATAAATAATGCTGAAATTATGGATAAAAAACATTGAAATAATAATATTTTTACTTTCACTGTCAGCCTGCTCCATGTCTTTACCGTTGTCATTTTTAGTCTCTCCAACTGCTGATGCAAGAGATGACTGTAAATCTTAATGGGTGAGACAGGGACCATAATAATTAGCACAGTTAATACAGAAATGCAATTGATTAAGATATACTGAACTGATAACCATTGAAACTGTGTGTAAGTTCTACCTGTGTTGTTAGCATCCAGTTTGTGTTCTTCACTTTCTGAGACATGACCTGTATTGTTTGACAGTGTTTCTCCTTCCTTGACATCTGTTAAAAGAGAAAACACTGACATATTAGAAACATTTAATCTCCTTCTGTAATTTTTTGTTAATATTTCAGTCCAAATATTACTGATGGCTGGACTTTATTATCAGTGTTACTGCACCTGCTGTGTGCTGATGGATGTCTTGCTCGGCCATGTCTTGCGATAGGGACACTTTCCTCAAGATGCTTTAGACTGCATGCAAAATACGTGAATAAAATGTGTTATGATACTAAAACACAAGCACATTTACTAGTTCTGGATGCAGCCTCGTCTAATTTTCAAAGAGGTATTGGGAAACTCAGTCTTTTCCCTGAACTCTTAACCACAGACAACTTGAACTCCACGAGGTTTCAATTGACCTTACATTTTTTAATACAAGGGTCAAACGAACGTGTAATGAAATTGTCAACACACAAAAAAATAGTAAACAAACAATACAAAACGAAACTCAAACTTAAAAGCATTGCATTGCCTGTTTCGAGGTTTTTCTGAGTTGTCTTACTAATATTTTGGGTTTACGCTTACCGCGGAATCGTAACACTGTAGTTTCAAGACCTCGCTGGTAAAGTTTCGGTGGAATTTGGCTTCATAACTATTTGTTAGCACCGCTAGCAAAACATTATTGCTGTCAACAAAGCTATTAACACCGCAAACACAAACTGGTAGTTAGCTAACTAGCTAGCCGGTTAACTGACAGGCAAGTTGCTAAGCTAAGCTAAAATAATACGTGGCTTCAGTTTGCAATAACTGCTTGAATGTAATTCATTAAACCTTTTTTAATATTTACATAATAACTCTTACAAAACGTACCTGCGATTACATTGCCGTGGAGTTTGACCAACACAAGGTTTCCTTATCTTCACAGTTGCGTATGATGTGATGACAGATCACCATTATGAAGGCGGAACGATAAACATCTGCTGTGTTTCTACGAAGATATTGTAGTGGAACTCACTTCCGGCCATGACCGACATCCTGTCACAAAATGCTTCCCCCTACGATTACAGGGAAGTGTTGCCGTTCTGTAAACGATGGCTCGCCGTATGGTTTAATTGTTGTTTTGTAAATTATTCGAGTCTTAGCTAATCATAAATGGCTTCCAGGGTCTCAGAAAGTAAGATAGAACCCCCGTTGACACGATCGAGAAGGCGCTCCCAAGGTAAAGGTGAACAAAGTGCCAATTGACATTTAACATATTTAGCACTCAAAGCTAGCCGACTTTAGCCCACCCCATTGCTGATAACAGCAAAACACATCGGATTTTTTTTTTCTTTCATTAACATAAGATGATGTAGATAATTTACACTGTCCTCAGACTCAAAAGTTGATGAACTGTACTTTAACTTGTAGGATTCCGGAGTTTACTTTTACGACAAAGTTGCTGAAGACGCTCACTCACTTATAATAATTTCTTTCTGCTCATTACTCAGTTCTGAGCGAGCCCACTCCCAGGGGTCCTCTTAAGAGAACCAGAAAGGCTTCAGAAAACCGAACTCCAGTTGCAGCTGTCAATGGATCCAGAGATGTGGAGAACGGCTCAGAGGATGGAGGTGAGATGCTCTATTCAGCAGTATTTGCATATTTTTAACTGTAGTTCACCGTCAGTTTGTTCAGTTCAAGGCTGTGTAAAATACCGAAACTTTTATTTTTCTTTGACAGAGTCCCCAGATAAAAAGAGGCGGTTGGAAGCTGGAGGAGATGTCGGCGGCAGTGATGATGAGAATGAGATGGATGTCCAGGAACCAGATCAGGATCAGGAGAAAAATGAAGACCAGGAAATATCTTGCCCAGTTGATCTTCCGCAAGATTCCTCTCGTGGCACCCATCAATCAAAAATATGTCAAGGTTAGTGCTGCAACCAATGAATCTTTTCATCGTGTTTGAATGTGCCTATTTTAATTAAACATTTGTTATTGATTTCAAACATGAAAAGGAAATAAGGAAATAAAGTTGTTCCGATCAAAAACATTTTCCTTTAGCTTGTTTTCTGCAAATGTAAAACTGGTTAAACTGTTTAATGATTGACTTATTTTGCGTTGGCCAAAGTTTCACAACATGCTCTGTGATTTTAAGAAATAATCTCTTATTGGAACACAGTGTCTTAATAACAACAGATAATATAAAATTAGCAACTAATAAGTTGTTGTTGTCCGGTTTTAATTCAGATCTTAGTCAGAGCCTCAGCACCTGTAGATGATATTTGGCAGAAAATGACATGGCCCTGTGTGTGTTTTAGTATGTCAGCTAATGCATGCAGGTGCTATCAAGTGACACCACATGTGACATTTTCTCTCTGTATCTACTATGATATTATTGACCTGTGATTCACAAGCACTAAATCAGTTTTATGATGTCAAAAAATTTTTTTGTTTCTCTATTGGCTTAAATCAGGTCCTCATGGAGATGTGAATTTATCCCCTCGTGTTGTCCTTGCTCGTTCTGGCCCTGCTGAAAATGAGGTGGTCAAGAGAGGTAGGAAAGCTCAATAGCTTCTCTCTGCATGATAACGATTACATCGAGACAAAGTTCTCTTAATCTGGCTTGTTTGTTTTCAGTAAATCAATCAACAAAAGGACCTGTAGTCCCCACCAGATCTGCCGCGCAAAACAGATCACCAGTGAGAAGACATGATGTGTCAGCAACTAAGATCACCAGCATGGATGAGTACAGGAGGACAATGGAGGCGAAGGCCAAAAGCATTAGTACTAAGGACATTTTTAAGAAATTAGCATTTAGCACCTCCTCATTGTTTTTACAACATAGATAATATCTATGTGTGTTTATAATAAATCCTGCTTATTCTTAGGTTCACCACCAGTTAACCACCACTTCCCAGCCAGGTATCCAATCTCTGAGAAATCCTACACAACACGAAAATGTACGAATAACATTCCAGTACAAAAAGTAACTCCTCAACTCCAAAAACAAGGTATTTCAGTCTTAAGCAAATGTTACAGTTAAAAGTAACTTCTAATGTCACTGTGACATTTTTTGACATTGATGTATGGAAACTGTCTTTTTTAAAAGAGAGAAAGAAAACTGCTGATATCAAGAAAAGCTCTGATCATTCCTCCAGAGGTAAGCTATTGTCATTTTTATTTCTTTGTTTTTGCACTTAACAGTATTCCCTCTTAATACTGATTATTGGCATGTGTCCCCTCAGGATTTCTGTGGTATTTTTGCCGTTTGATGCTGCTGCTCCTGCTGCTGAGTGTTTTACTCGCCCTGCTGGCGTACAAGATCATTCCTGTACTTAAAAAGACTGCAGATGTTGGAGAGCTTCCACCCAGAGCTGTAGAGCCGCAAAAGTTTGCAGATCACTTGTCTCTACTTGAGACCCAGTTCCCCAGTCAGAGGCCTGAGTTGTGGAGGAGGAGCAAGATCCATCTGGAGAAGCACCTTAACACAGCTCAGCCCACAGAGCCAGTCAGTCTGATCCTTACTGCTGGTCTCAGAGCTGAGAGGACAATGCATTGCCTGGCTCAGGGCCTGGCCTCCGCCTTCTCGTCTGCCCTCAACGCCTCCATCCTCCACATCGATGGAGCTAGCAAAGCCAGTCAGGACAGCGATGAGGTGAAGCTGGATATCGACAGTCAGCTGCGAGCAGCCTTTGAGGGAGACAAATCTGTGGCTGTCATTCATCGCTTTGAAGAACTACCTCCAGGCTCCACCCTCATTTTTTATCGCTACTGTGACCATGCAAATGCCGCCTACAAGCGGGTGTTCTTGCTGTT
>JAQNCA010000025.1:17900628-17917759 GCA_029783725.1 Acanthurus tractus
AGATAGATAGATAGATAGATAGATAGATAGATAGATAGATAGATAGATAGATAGATAGATAGATAGATAGATATCTGTCTTATGCCAAATGTTTGCTTTCAAATAAAAAAAAAACTTGACAGATATAAATCTTACATATTGTTGAAAATATGGTGCGTTTATGGAAATTTTATTTTAGGGAACATGTACTTTCAACATTAGTTGACAACTCAGCCGTATTTCAGAGGCTCATAATGAACAAGAAACAAACGTTTTTTCAATTAAAAAAACCTGCATGTTATTTATCACACAGAAGGACTGAGAAATGTATGCAAATATTTTTTTTTACAGTTGGTGCGAATAAAGGGGTTTATTCTTTTGAATTGCTTGACATTATTGTCCTTCATGTTCCATTCTACACTGTCTGCATACCACCTCAAAACTGAGAAATATATGAATTCAGATCTGGATAAACTATGTTCGCAGTCAAGCATATATATGGTAGCAATAAACATGTTGTTCGAACATTTTTAATATAATTACAATACTTAACAAACAATATTCTGCCATTATATGTTATGATTATTTGTATAAAATTTACAAAATAAATCTCAATTACAGCAATAATCATAAACTCCACTATATAAAGACTAGAGTCAGTATATTTTTGAACCAATAATGAAACTTTTTGTTCTGTGAACCCCTTTGCAATGATGGCTCAAATGCCATTGAAACATAATAAAAACATAATTACATTTTCATTCAACAAAAAGTCTTTTTAACATTCCGGGACACTTATTATCCCTAGTATTTTGAGTTACATGTATTATAAGCTACAAAATATTACAAAAGTTCAACACAGACACAAACAGCCATAAAAACCAAAAGTGAAGTGAGAAAATTTAGTTTAATTTGCCACAAATTGAAGCCTGCATAAACCAGATCCTCTAATTTAGCTGTTACTGAATAGATTTTACAAGCTAGTACATCGATCCGCGTGAGAAGGTTGGCATTCTGACTTGCTCTTCGTCAACAGGAACTTTCCGCACAAACATCTGATGCAACATTGACTTCAAATGACTCCTAAACTTCACACCAACAAATGCATAAAAGACGGGGTTCAGGCAGCAGTGGGAGAAAGCAATGAGCCGACACACATAGAATGCATAGTCAAGGCGGATACTTGCTTCACAGGTGTGAAATGGTGGAACCAAATTGTCATCTAAAATCCTGAGAAAGATGACCACATTGTACGGCACCCAGCCAAGGAAGAACACAGCCACGATACAGAAGACTAACCTGACTGCTCTGTTCTTTGTGTGAGATCTTGTTCCTTTGATTCTGCACAGTATTTGAATATAGCAAAAGGCCATCACTACAAAAGCAACCAAGAAGAAAATATTCTGTTGGTAAGTTCCAATGCTTCTCCACTTGAAATCATTGTATTCACAGCCCTGTGAGGCTTCATCTTCATGGTAGATTGGGATGAGGGAGCTGTAGAGCAGCGACGGCGTGGCTGCCACAACGCTGAACATCCACAATATGACTGACAAAAAAATCCCTGTGTTGACTTTCTTTGTGTTCAGACAGGAAAGTGGATGGACCACAGCCAGATACCTGTAGATGGTCATGATGGTCAGGAAGAAAATGCTGCTGTAAAACCCAGTGAAGAAGACAAAGGACACAATCTTGCAGAGCATCTCTGAAAAAATCCATCCCCAGATGTGGTAAATTGCCCAGAAGGGAAGACCCATGGTAAAGACAAGGTCAGAGATGGCCAGGTTTAGGATGAAAATGTTGGTGAGAGATTTCAGGTTTTCATAGAGAGCCAGGATTATAAGGACGAGGATGTTTCCTGTGAGGCTCAATGCAATCACAATGGAGAAGAAAACAGGAACCACAATGGATCCAAAATCGACCACCTCACCTTTTTCACAGATTTCATCATAAATGTATTCATCATTTTGGCTGAAATTAGAAGAGTTGCTCATGCCTGTAAAATTGTATCCTAGAAAACAATACAAGAAAAGCACATTATGTTTTTATCTTACACATCAGTTGATTAACTTTAATCTTCTCATCATTATGCTGAAGGGGAAAAAGAACAATAATGATAAAACTCTTTAAACAACCGACCTGGGTGTTTATATACTTAGGGTGGATGCACTTCACAACAGGTTGCACTGCAGCTGACACTGTTCAACTTAATGCCAAAAATGAACCTACCTCTTGCTTGATGGGACTGATATGTTGTCCAATGTGTCTTCTCCTGTCTATTCAAAAGAGAACTCAAACAGGTTGAGCTTATATAACCTTTGAACAGGTAGTGGTTTTTTTTCGGTTCCTGCTTGTGTTTTAGTAATCTTACTTGTTGCACTAGACTCAGCTCAGCTAGAACTGTGTGTGGTGGTGATTTGCTCACAACTTTTAGGTCTTTAAACCATACATGAAAATGAGCTCAAGGTCCCTAAGAGTTCTTGTAGATCATGCAGACACGTATAATGGCCTGACCAACTGAACTGTTTCCATTACAATGGTGCAAGCTCAGTTCTTTGATGAATGCTGTTAAATGGTGCAAGCTCAGTTCTCTGATGAAGGCCATTAAAGGGGGCATGACACACTATATCTGTAAAAGAAATCTCATATTCAAATCTCTCAGAGTCTCAGAAAGTTGAAAAGGAATGGACTGTATTGGCTGAATACCACTGGACACAAGGGAGAATGTGTTTTTGTACAATGGATCAACTGCACCTTCAGCCACTCATGACGAGACTTTAGAAATGAGAAATGAAACATTTTCAGTGTATTCCAGTCCTTCGGTTGAGCACAAAAAACAAATAAATAAATAATCAAAAGAGTCAAAACTGATGAAGTGGAAGCAGAATGTCCTGACTTCTAATCCATAGTATGGCTCAGCCTTTAAAAACACCGGATCCTGTAATTCCTCATAGAAAAACGAAAATCTAACTTCTCACCGGGCCATTTTTACCTGGTGAGTGTTTGTGTGTCCCCTTAACTTCAGGCACCCAGTCTGCAAAATTATTGTCTTATTTGCTCAAACTTATTTCAGGTCTTTTTTTAAACTTGAAAAATCTCTTCCAGAGCCACAGAAAACACATAACAAAAAAGGTTCTGCTAATAATTAATAAAATTAATTTAGCATAAAGACGGTTGAAAGTCAGCAGACCTCATGAAAACTGGCCCGTATTGTTGGTGTTCTCTTAATAAATGTAAGGCTATTTCGCAACACACAGGATTTACGCATCAAAATAAGCATTTACATACATTTTAAATAAGCTTTTAAGGTGAACAGTGAGGTTGTTTTGTATTGATATTTCATACACGTGCAGCGGAAGCTAACTGAGATCGTTTATGATGCTGTTTACTGTAATGAAACCTGTCATCTTTGACTGAATTCACGACAGAAAAATGGGACAAATATGTGCCCGTCATTGATCACATGACACTTGTATTTACTTGCTACGACAACCAAACTATCCATTTTCAAGGTCCCGCCTACCAACCTCGTCACTGGTTGCAGGGCCACACGTAGCTTTGTCTTTGGACGCCTCTGAACGCAGTACTTTCAACAAGTTTGTATGCTCACAAAAACCGATCTGTGTTGTCATGGATTTGAGCCATAATTGTGAAAGTATGTCAAAGTTGTTTTTATTTTCCTATTTGTTTTCAGCATCAACCATTTAAACACATGTTAGAATAGCTAAATTTGCCTCTATCGGCGATGGGATGTTTTTTTTTCTAAAATGTCGGTTATAAGCACTGTATGCAAGTGAGCTAACTTAAATGTAACTTAACGTTAACGTTACTTAGATAGCTAACATTACAAAAGCACAAAATACATCTGTAAATGCTACAGCTGCCAGATGTGTAATATTGTTGGCATTTCTTCGATATAAAAGATTGATATTAGCTTTGTAGGATCCAACGGTTAGTGTTTTAAAACTATACTTGGGGTTATTTAAACTGTAAATACAACTGTTGTTAACCCAGTTAGCTGTTAGCTAGCTTAACTGTTGACTAAACAAATCTACAATAAACAGATCACAAAGTGGTTTAGCTAACGTTTTTACAACGTGAATGATTGTATATAAAGTTTTTTGTGTTTTAAAATGTACTTTTCACTCAGTCGAACCTCTTGTGCAATGTAATTTGAGATTACATGCAACACGACTTACTGTTTATTTTCAAAAAACTAACTAAAATCACTTTTGCAGGAGATGAATTTGAACACTAGTGTCCAAATACAATTAATATTTGCAATAAACACAAAATCTTTGAATGTAATATATGATATATACATATGTAGGCTAATCATTTCCACTTTAGTTGGCACTGTATTAGAGAACTGTTTATTTCACACAGTAATCTTTGCAGCTATAATTTAAGATTTTGGTGTTAATGTACTTGAGAGTTGAAGCACGACTTCTCCTAAAGTTTTAGTCTTACAATAAGTTCATGCCTGGTAATAAGATGTAAATTAACAGATACTGCAATGGATTGTGTTGGGTCTGAAAGCTGTTTTTAATCTGTACATTATGTAAAGGAGATTCTGTAAATGTCACATACAAACCAATAAGCTAATATACAGTGCATTATAATTGATTTTATGTGTAAATATGTGCATATTTAGACACTGTATTGTTGTGTACAAGGTTAGAAATTGGACATTTGGCAACACATTTGCTTAACACGTTGTATCTTGCAAAATCATACCTGATAAAGGCAGGACTTAGATTAGTTAATTTAGTTTCTAGATTAGTTGATACATGGTAGGTTATTTACCTCACCTAACTTAGCTTTTACTGCAGTTATTGTGAGCAAAGTTTTATAAAATTTACAACCAATTAAATAGTAAATTTTTTTTTTTTACTATATGTTAGATTTTTTACTTGTTATACAGTTTCTACAGTATTAAATCAAATTGCACATATGACAGACAATCATTTGTCAGTCAGACTGACATTCAGTTTTCTGCACAGAATTTGGCAATGTACCATCATGAAAACTCTGATCAATGGTAGCACATTTATGTGTATCATGTGTGCCTATTTGTAGCCATGAGAGAGTACAGTACACTGGAGCATTTGTGTCAACCTTTTGTTACCAACTGCACCTCTGATTCTCTGATTCAGCAGACTGGATGTGACCCTGTGACCCCTGGTTGCCAGGGAGAGAACGGTGGGGCCATGGCTGTTGGGGCTTCAGTCGGGGAGAGCCAACTCCAGAGGATTATCCGAGATCTGCATGGTACGCCAGCTGTATGTGTGTATGAGTGTGTGTGTGAATAGATTCACTGCAGGCCATTGTCGGCTGTCATGATGTGACTACAGAAAAGAGAAAATAAAGTCAGACAGATTTGCAATGATGTCGTGACCTTAGGCTCAGTGTCAAGTCA
This sequence comes from Acanthurus tractus, assembly GCA_029783725.1. NCBI lineage: Eukaryota > Metazoa > Chordata > Actinopteri > Acanthuriformes > Acanthuridae > Acanthurus > Acanthurus tractus. The sequence continues at coordinate 17,906,024 of JAQNCA010000025.1, forward strand.
AAGTCAAGAATCGTTGCGTCTGGGAATAATTGACATCTTCTGCTCATCAAATCATTTGGAAAAACGTGCTTCTGACTTAACATCCCTGTAGTAAGGGTGTGGTGGAAGCTTCTGTCAGCATGCAGCGAGACAGAAAGTGCCTGCTGAGGGTGCATCCATCACAGGTTTCCTTCCAGTTTTTGCGATGGATACGAGGCAAGTGGTTGATTTACTGACCAGCTGTGATGAGGAGTGTTGAAATGGAAAAAAAAGAAAGGTTTGGAGATTGGGAGGCCTGTTTATGTGAGGGTTTAACAAAGCCGACCCAAGGTGGAAAAATTATAAAGATATAATTTTACACTTCTTTTGATTTCTTTTCAGACTTGCTGGTTAATGTGGTATTTTTAGCTCCTGATCATCTTTCGTTTTTATTCATTCTAGAGGCTGTTGCAGAGCTTGCAAAGGAGTACAGGGAAAGTGGAGAGCCAATCACCGATGACAGTATCAACCTGCACAAGTTCTCCTACAAACTAGAGTACCTGCTACAGGTGTGATGTTGCTCAATTTGATCAAATGTTTCACTGTTACTCAAAAAGATGTGAATAAATAGAAAAGAAAGAATTATTTCCATTTAAGAAATTGCTAGTGAGAGAGTAACGTCTGCTCTTGTTAAAAGACAATATGAAGGATTTAGTTAAATTATTTTTTTTCCTTTCTAATGATTAGTCCTTGTAATTTGTAATAAAATGGATAGCTGTTTGGAGAACACTTCAACTTGCTCCTTTTCCTTCTCAGTTGTGGCTTTAAATTAAAGTATGTTTTAAAAAATAATCCATGTTCATCAGATATATGTTCCAACTGTACCTATAATATATATCTAATCTATCTTGCAGTTTGACCAGAAGGAAAAAACAACATTTCTTGGCACAAAGAAGGATTATTGGGATTATTTTAATGACTGTTTGGCTAAGATCAAAGGAGCCAATGATGGGATCCGCTTTGTCAAATGCATCACGGAGGTATTTTTTGTTGTATTTTGTTTACAATGACACTGCTAACAAGCACTGATTGCAGACTTTTCACTGGTAACAGCATGTCAACTCTGGATTTATGTGAAAATAGTTGTATCTGTTTTATCCCACAACCACAATAACTGAAAGGTTTTTCAGTTCCATTTCCTTTTCTTTTTCTTGGACATGACACATCATACACAAATCGGTGCTCCTAAATATGAAACCCAAGAACACATAAAGAACTTCATTCAAGTCTGATGTGTTATATTTCAGTATTTGAGGCAACAAATTTTGTATTTTATTTTCAGTACTATGTTTTTCTTTGTTTCTTGTTTTTTTTTTTTTTGTTTTTTTAACATTTTGTATAGTTGGTAGAAAAAAACAATAAATTAGTGTTTCATTTAAGATGTCTCAATAAAGATAAAAAAATATCGTGTGGATTAAATTATAAATTGACATTCACTTTGTTGTTTTTGATATGCCATTTTCTTTCATTTGATAGCTGAAGACATCTCTGGGGAAAGGACGGGCATTTATCCGTTACTCCCTCGTACACCAGCGACTGGCTGACACCCTGCAGCAGTGCCTTATGAATCAGAGAGTCACAAGGTAAAGTTTCTCTTTTAGCCACTTTTTTAAGGATGGTGGAGTCTTGTTGCAATGATAGCAACAATTGATCTGTGTTTGTTTGTGGAATACGTGGGTAGAGCTCACAAAACACTGTTCACCTTTACTAGGCAGGTTATGTGCGTCATTTCTCCATTTTCACTTTAAAAAACTGAATGGTGATGTTCTGTTGCAGTGTTTTACTTCGCTTTTTCCCTCTCTCTTACGCTGTAGTACTGCCTCTGTAGTGAGTATCAGTGGTTTAATATGAGGAGAAGTGCACTTAAAGATTTAGTCACTCTTTTTAATGAGTTACCAGAGGGGAAAATGGATGTGTGAGCCCTGTCGTGGACCAGGTTGCACTAAGCAGAGAAAAACAGATCTGTTCTAAAAAAAAATTGATATCACATCAGTTCTATAAATGCCATAAGTGCCAATTCCCATTTTCTCTTGCCTGTAATCTAGCTTTATTTTGAGGACGTTCTATATTTCCTGATTTTAAGGTCAATTTCTTGTTAGAGATTCAAATATCACACCAAACTTCCTTTATTATCCACTATTATTATTTCTAGTTGTTTTGTTATGTCCTCCTGTAACCTCTTAATCATTTCTCTTTCCACAGTGACTGGTACTATGCAAGAAGCCCCTTCTTAAAGCCCCACCTTAGTGTCGACATAATCAGTCACTTGTATGAACTTAATGAAGTCCAGTTTGATGTGGCTTCCAGAGGTCATGATCTTGATGCTTCCTGGCCAACTTTTGCAAGGTAACAAAGAAGACAAACTATAAAAGAACAGATAAAAATTGTAACAAAGCATAAAGACATTTTTTGCAGATATGAGTGTGTTAAAAATGCAGGAAGCATTTCTTTTCTGATTAACAGAAGAACACTGGGAAGTGCAAACTCACCCGGCCACATGTGGAAACCACCCAGTCGCAGTTCCAGTATCAACAGTCTTGCCAGCACCTACTCCCAGGTAATGGACTGAGGTCTAAAATTATATCCTCTAATTTTATTATAATTTCAAAATGACAATATGAGGCACACTACTCCTTCTCTGCACTTTACCTTCTCCTCTGGTTTCCTTGCAACCATCTAGCAAGCGCCTGAGTTCCCATCTAGCCCTGACTATGGTCAGGGTTTGATGAATGACCTGAACGAGTCTCTGCCTGCCTGCAGAGAAGATGCCAGCACAGTTGAAGACCTTCGTCTGGAGTTGGACCAGTCAGAGCTGAAGCAGCGAGAGCTCCTAGATAAGGTGCAGCAGCTGGGTGAGGAGGCGGCAGAGCTCAGGGGGGTAGTTGTGGAGCTTCAGAGACAGCTTGATGTGTCCCTTTCTGCCCAAGAGGAGCAGCAGCACTTGCAGGGGGAACTCAAGGCTTTGCAGGGGAGAGAGACGACCCTGTCCAAAGAGGTGGAAGTGCTCAGGACTGGGGAAAAAAACAGGGAGGCTGAACAACAGCTGCTCCAGGAAAAATTAGCAGCTGCTGAGGGAAAGAACATAGAGCTTCTGGCCAAGTTGGATGGAGTTTTGAATGAAAAGGGCCAGCAAGCAGCCAGCTATTTTGATTCAGCTCAAAAGATACATGAATTGTTGGACAGGTTGAAAGAGGCAGAGAAAGGGAAGATGGAGGCTGTTGCTGAGGTAGAGGAGAGGAAAAGACAGGCAGAGAGGCTAGAGGAGGAGCTGAGAGTCAAGGAAGCAGCTGTAAAGGATGGTGAAGTAAAACTGGGAACATTAGCTGCATCTGCATCTGAGGAGGAGGCCAAGTTGGAGGCTAAAGTAGAGGAACAGTGCAGTGCCCTTGATAAGCTGCAGGGGGCCTTGACTGTTAGAGAGAAGGAGGCAAGCAACTTGCAGATGCAGCTGCAGGACCTCCAGAGATCTCTGGAGGAGAGGGAGGAGGAGATGGAGGAGGTGAAGAGGAGGGCACACCAAGATAAAGATGAAATGCAGAAGAAGGTTGGTGGCTTAAAGGAGTCTTTAGAGGCAGAGATCACTGCCCTTAAAGAGCAGCTAAAGAAGAAGGAGGCAGAACTTACCTCCAGTTGCGAGACACTACAACAGCTAGAAGCCAAGAACCAAAGCCTGACCAAAGACAGGGACAAACTAACCACTAACACTGTTGAGCTGGAGGGTAATGTTAAAGATCAAGCCTTGAAGATAGAAGACTACAAGACACAGTGCGCCAATCTAATGGAACTAAATGAAAAACTGCTGACCACAGTGAAGAGAAATGAAGAATTAAAGAAAGAGATGGCAGAAAACAGAACAGTGCTTGAAACTGAATTAGCAGCACTAAGGGCTTCTGAGAAACAGCTTCGAGGCCAGTTAGAAGATACCAAGATGACTGTGGATGAAAAAGAGAAGCATTTGCGTGAAGAGAACCGCAAGCTGGATGAGAGTCTGCAGCGAGCGACCATGGCTGCAAAGCTCTCAGATGGCACGTCAAAGCGGCTGGAGCAGGAGAACCAGAGTCTGAGAGAAGAGCAGGACACTGTGAAGGCAGCACTCAGCCGCATGCAAGCTGACCTGAAGAGTGTTCACGGGCAGATTGCAGAGTTGGAAAAGAACTTAGGAGCTTCACGCAAGAATGAAGCAAGCCTCCAGGAACAGCTCCAATCCAAAGAAGCCCTGCTAAAGAATAAAGAGAAGAACCTTGATGAGCTGCAGTCCATGTTGAAAGCTCTGGAGACCAAGGAAAAGGAGCTTGAAATTGCCAAAGCCGATGCAGAAGCAACCTGTGCTAAACAGACAGAAGTTATTGAAAGGGTTACCTCTGAGAAGCAGGCGATTGAGAAATGTCAACTAGAGAGGAGCGCAGTCCAAGCAAAAGAGAGCCAGGATATTAAAGGCAAACTGACCATGGTTGAGGGTCAGTTGGAGGTGAGCATGAAAGACGTGGCCAGGCTCCAGGCTGACATCCTTGACCTCAAGGTGCAGTTAAGGAGGTCCGAGGAGGAAACCTTAAAATCACAGGCACAGCTTAAAGTGACTGAGGCCCAAAGGGATGAGTTCAGAACTCTGACTGAGCAGCTTAAAGCCCAGACAGAGGCTCTGAATCAGAGGCATATAGCAGAGCTCATGGAGTGCAAAAACAAAGAAGAGACACTGATTGACCAGAGGGATAGAGAAGTAGCTGCCCATTCCGAGCAAGCTATCTCTGCTGCTGCCCTCCGAGAAGAGCTGTCCACCTTAAAGGCAGAAAACAACAGACTAGTCTCAGAGAACAGTGAGATCCGTGAGGGTCTACACCGAGCAAACACAGAGATGGCAGAGCTGGGGATGACCATCTGTAAGCTAAGTGCTGAAAATGAGGAGGCAAGGGAGCATTGGGAAGGGGACAGTGCCAGGATTGAGGAGCTGGAGACAGAGGTGGAGCGAATAGAAGAGAGTATGGCTGAACTACGACTTGAGAATTCCAAACTAAGAGAGGAGCTGATACAGAAGGAGAAACTTCCAGAAACTATTGTTGAGCTTCAGGGGCAACTGGAAAAGGCCAGGAACCAAATGCAGATTGCCAAGGACTCTGGCCGAGAGGAGACGGAGGCCATCAAGTTCCAGATGAGCTCAGAGAGCATGAATCATCAGGTCCAGATGAAGGTGAGTTCATCAGAACCTGTTGATCAGGTCTTGTGTTACACTCAAGTGAATCATTTTTGTTATGCTGATTCTTTGCCCTACTGTTGTAAGCATATTAACCCCAGCTACACCTGTGTCAGAAAATGTTACCTGGACAATGAAATCTGACCCGATGGGTCTTTGCATTAACACACCTGGAGTAAAGAGGCATACCTGTAATCTCCACTGTGCTTGTGATCAAAACTTGGAATTGACTAAAAAGGTTAACGTCCGGCATCAAATCAGTTACGTTAAAATGATATATGATATGATAAGATATGTTGATATGATATTTTACTGTTGTTCTTTGGTTTCACTACTATGCCCAGGCTGACATATCATAGGAACCATGTGATGGATTGTTTTGGAATCCATATGAATGTCCATATGTTTCTCCCAGTGGTGATTCATTTTCTCGCACCATAACAGATAAAAATCCAAGCTAGCAATAACTTGATCCACGACCAGTTACCCTCAAAACTAGTGACATTCCCATCAGTTGTGCTTAGTGATAGTTAGCAAATACCAGCATGCTGCCACTCAAAATTAATCAGGTGAACATAGTGAACATTATCAGATATGTTGCTCATAGCGTGGCTTAAGAATCTTTTTATTTCCCTTGTTACTTTTGCATTGCATTTGCATTCCAGAGTCTGAATGAACAACTGGACAAGGTGAAAGCCCAGCTGCAGGAGGAGCTAAATAAAGTGTCTGGATTGCAAGCAAAAGTGTCTGAACTAGAGGTATGTGATCTCTATGCATCGGATGCAGTAATTCATTGATACATGGGAGGTGGATACTTGGTGGAGGAAGTTCCATAGTCCCTGGATAATGTATTTGATTTAAAAATAAAAAAATAGATACACATCATTAAAAAAAAAATACAAACACTTACTTTTTTCAAGTGTAAAAAATAGAGGATTAAGAAAAGATTGTAGATAGGTAGCAATCAAGAGCTTGAAATCCTATATATAGCCTGGAACAAACACCAACACGTTTATTATTAGTGGAGCAAAATGAACTTCACCTCACATGGGGCATAATTACAAGTAAATTATTTGTTCAGTACATATTAACAGTAGATGATTATATGCAAGCTTTTTTTTTTGGATCTTTGTTTTTTATAATGAGGCACCTTGATTGCCTGAATAGTTTTCTTTGATTGCATAAAGCTAAATAGATGCAAATTCACTGCAGTGTACCGATCCTTATTCAAACAGTAGCTCAGTGAAATTGCTTTTAGATAATATTCGATTTTTTTCCTCTTTGGTTTGATTTGTTTAAATATATTTTCATAAAAATTTATGTGAAGGAATGTTTTTTAACATTTAATTGAAGCTGGATCACTCTAACAACTCTTGTTGGGTTACAGTGAATGACATGTTTCTAAATGTCACCTAGTGCAAAAGGTATAAAATATCCCTTTTATAATATATTTACTTTACTTCAGTAAAACTGAGATTATTTTAAAAGTTAATACCAAACAAATATGCATGTTATCAAAACAATAAGACATATTTGTGTGTGTTTTTATCAATAAAGGCTGTGAACGAGCAGTACTTGGAGCTAAGTGGTGAGAAAGACGCACACATCACAAAGACAGAAGCAACCATTCGTGCGGGTGAGAGCGAGATTCAACAGCTGAGAGATGCAGCAACCAGGTGTGTTTATGCACCAGAAATACCTGTGATATTTTGACTTTTTTTTCTGCAAGAAAAGAGCCACTAACCCATATTCACGGCACGCAATCCTTGTAGTGCTAAAGAAGCACACCTGGCTGAACAAAAGGTCTGTGAGGAATTGAAGCTAAAACTCAGCACAACAGAAGCTGAAAAACAGAGTGAGTCCCTAAAGATGACTGCAGAGATCGATGACCTCAATCGAACCAAGACCAACCTGGAGGAGCGACTCATTGAACTTATAAGGTTAGTCCTGTTTCTGGTAAAGCAGTCATCAGGGTCGAGGCCATCTGTTGCAACAAGCATATCATTTCCTATTAAAGTGAGGGGAAAATGATCATTTTCTCCCTGGATGTCTATGCCTTGTTGTTTAGTTGCTGCCTGCTCTTTGATGGTACCTCAGGGGAACATATATACTCCCAGTAAGAGCAGTTCTCTGATGTTGTTATACTTGACAGTGATAAGGGGAAAATTGGGCTCCAGGTGGAGGATCAGGGGGGGAAAGGCTCCTGCGAGAGACTTTGATGGAAAAGAGAGCAGGAAAAGTAATAGTGAGGGGATGCCATGAGATGGAGTGTGATGGAGAGGCACTACTTAAAAGAATAACAACATGCATCATACTTTGCTAGACTGAGCAACCACTGTTTGCCTCAAAAGCTTCCATACTCTGTAAGGCAAATAAAATGAAATGCAAATAAAGTAAAGTCAACTCCTTTGAGATGTGCCCACATTATTTCAGTCTTTTCCAAGTCTGTATAATGCTTGCCTTCAGTGTTTCACTAGGGGAAATGAGGCGTATATAACTTGTTTTTATCATTATTATTCAGTCGGCTTTATTGTCTGTTAAATACTCTGTATTCTGTTATCATCCATATTTTTATTTTTTGCTACTGAGATTTATTTTATCTAATATTACATTAATTATAGTATTCCATCTCTGTTGGTGCATGCATTTCTTTTGTGGCAAAGCACTTTGAGTTGCATTTCTTATGTAAAAGTGCTTTAAAATTAAAGTAGATTTTTATTAATATCATTGTTATTATTATTACTGCCGCTGTTACTACTTATGGTGTCCATAGTGTGACATTACAGTTGAGTCCAAGTCCAAGTTTGGGACTTCCTTTATTTGTAGAGTCTTCAAAAACACCAAAGTGGGAGACACACCACATAAACAACAATTTTATTTTACAGATTGACCAGCTTCAATCTGCCTTCAGAGAAGTTTTATTTTTTATATTTTTGGCAATGTATGATTTAACATAAGAGAAAACAGATCTAAACAACAGTCAAATTAAACTCCTCATATAAAAACAGGCAAACAACAACAACAAAAAAAACATTTAAAAACCTTTAAATTTGGTCTCTGGTTGGGAGCACAGAATGCCAATTAATTTTACTGTGAATTTCTTCTCTGTCTCTTTTTGATCATGACATCAGGGACAAAGATGCTCTTTGGCAGAAGTCAGATGCTCTGGAGTTTGAACAGAAACTGAGAGCCGAGGAGCAGTGGTGGCTAGTGGATAAGGAGGCCACGCACTGCCTCGGCTGCCAGGGCCAGTTCACCTGGTGGTTGCGCAGACATCACTGCAGGTGGGCTTTTAAAGTTTAAAATTGTTATATGAACAAAGTTTTGGGTCTTACAGGGAAAAAATTTCATCTACTTTCCATGTATTCATCATTTTTAGGCTCTGTGGTCGCATTTTCTGCTACTACTGTAGCAACAACTTTGTGATGACCAAGCACAGTGGGAAGAAGGAGCGCTGCTGCAGGGAGTGCTACAGCCAACACAGTGCAGTGGTGGAGAGGTTCACAGAGGCTGAGCTGAGTCCTTCAGACACCCAGCCTCCTCCCCCTGGAGCTGGACCTCAGCCGCCTCCAGAACCAGCCCCTTATAAACCCACTCCCAGGATAACAGGTGAGAGGAAAGTTTTGAAGAAAAACACAAACTTATCACTACATGCTAACATAACAACAACTGACCCAAAAGTGTGCTGCTGTGGTTCTCAGGTCCTTTGTTTTACTTTTACTGTTCGTTAACTGGAAAGCAGAAGTGGAAAAACAAGTTTTTGTATTTTGCAGAAGAAGGACAGAAACCCACGCCATAGTGTTTTCATTCTGCAGACAAAAGAAGAAGATGGCAGCACTTCTGTTAAAAGTCCAAGCTTTGCTTTCACTGCAAATTGTACACATGAAACTCAAACATGGGTTTGTTTTCTTATACGGTGCATGCGGCAAGTTTTTGTATATTGTGTAGTTACAAGACTCTACAGTGAGAACAGACAGTGCTTTAATTGTGCAACAGTCACACTCATAGTTTCTTTTACCTCACAGTCTCAGATCCCAGCAACAGATCTGATGATGGAGCTTTTGACATAATCACAGAAGAGGAAGTAAATGGCGTCTATGACAGTGACACCACCTCCCAGACCACAGGAGGCTCCATGGAAGGAGAACAAGATCGTCGGCCTTCAGGCGCACCAGATATGTGAGTGTAGTATATATCGGGGAATGGAACAGAGAGATGGGGTTGAAACCTGGTTTGATGTCAGTTATTTTCCAAGTTAGTATATGCTTTGGTCAGATTCCTCAGTTGTTGGTCAAACAGTCATAACGCAAGATGCCACAGCAGCTTAGTACAGAGTATTATAAACACAACTGCTTCACGTCACACCTGAAGCACCTATACATCGATGTACAGTCCTCTGCGGTCATTTATTGCTCCAAGAACAGTGTATTTATGAACTGTATTGATCTCATGTTAGCTAATCAGAGCCTGTCACAAGTACTACATACTTTGTAACATGCTGGCAGATTTAAAATGCAAAAATATTGTTTACTAATAATAAATTTATGTAATCTTAAAATCTTTTTTTTCTTTAAGCAGCTAAATGATTAGGTTACCTTCCAGGTTGCCATGTTCAGGTGACCCACTTGACCTTTCAATAGTGGGAAGTTAAAAATGGGGAAATAAACTAGTTCTGTATAAATAATAATACACCCTTAAAGCGTGACGGGAAATCAAAAAGGGATGACCTCTCAGTTCTGTCTGCAACACTGACTGGCAAATAACATCAGGTCATGAGAAAACAGCCATCATGGCCATATATTATCTGTTGATAAGCAAAAAACAATGCAAAATCTGTAGTAATTTAGGTGACAGTGTGGTGAAGAGAAGCTGAAACATTCAGGTCTTACCATGATGTTGTAAACTGCACTGCTGTCGTTTTCTTTTATCCAACAATTAACACACCAGATATTAACAACAGACCTCAGATGTAACAGGAAGGAAGATAAGAAAACACTGAAATAATTTCTACTCATACTCACCTTTAAAAATGTCGTCCATGTGATAAAACCTGCAAACTTACCAATGTGACCTTGTAACACTTAGCCTGTGATTTAAGGGTAAAATTCATATTCTGTTTTAAATGCAAAATCTTAATCTTTGCATATCTGTGAATTTTGCAGAGGAACAGGAGATGTGACCCCTGATGATCCTGAAGAGCATGTCCCCACTGTTCAGGATTCAGAAATCAACCTTCTTAAATCAGGAGAAGTCACGTGAGTCTTGACCTTGGTATTCTGTGTGTGTGTTTGTGTGTAACTGATTTGTAAGAATACCATTCTTTAAATCCATCTGTTCATTATGCAGGATGGCTGTCCCTCTCAACATTGATGATGTTTCTCAGTTTGGTGATGGTTCCCGGGAACTCTTCATCAAATCCAGCTGTTATAGTGTGATAACTGTTGCTGTGAGTGACTGTGGACCAACTATCAGCTGGATGTTTTCCTCAGAGCCCAAGAGCATCTCCTTTAGTGTGGTTTACAGTGAGTCCACTGATGCTCAGGTGGAACAGTCAAAGGTAGATGCACTGTTTGTGTGCATACTAATGTTGTTGCACTGAGACTGATGTGTTTGTGAGACCTAGTCCTTGAACGTCTGCCACAGAAGCAGTCTAGTCAGGCAGAAGCCAAAAACAGTCCTGTTGACTCATTTTTAAAAATAGAGTATGTAATAAGGTGAAGGGCATTATAAGAATAATGCAGCCACTTCAAAACTCGCAGGTGATGACTTAGAAGTAATTGCAACAACACAATGACAACACATGGGCTGACTCTTTGCGTGCTGCCATGGGCGCCCCCTGCAGAGTGAAAGGTTATTTACGTGATATTTCAAAAATTACTGACTGAGGAAAACTCTGCAGGTTACCAGTGTCGCTCAGCAGGGTGAGGTAAACATTCTGCACGTAAAATGTCAGGTGTTGTAAATGAGATTCCCCTCCCCCTCCCTGTCTTCCCCTTATTGCATGACTTTTTTTCTTTGAAATTTACTTGTAATCCAGTATATGTGTGTGTGTGTGTGTGTGCATATACACATTACTCATGAAATAATAATACATATGTATTGATAATTATGATGGTGCTCTTGCTTTAATTTTTTTTTGTTTGTTTTTTTAGTAAGACAGCCTTTTTTGCAGAATCTTTCCCTTGTGGATCGAGTTTCACTTCTGGCCAATGCTTGTTTTATTTCCTCAGGTCCTGATTCCTCTGACTCGCTGCAATTCCCATAGAGAGACAATTCAGGGACAGCTGAAAGTGCGACATCCCGGCATTTACACACTCATCTTTGACAATTCCTTCTCACGGTAAAGAACTCCTGGTGCCAAGTGTCCTTGTTCTGATTCTTCCTCTTATTGTGTGTGTGTGTCTGTGTATGAGTGTGTGTGTGTGTGTGTGTGTGTGTGTGTGTGTGTGTGTGTGTGTGCTTGCATTTGGCCTTTAAGCTGCCTTCCTACTGTGCCTCAGTGTCTCGCTTCATTGGATTGCAGTCCTTTG
>JAQNCA010000025.1:17917859-17933123 GCA_029783725.1 Acanthurus tractus
TGTGTGCTTGCATTTGGCCTTTAAGCTGCCTTCCTACTGTGCCTCAGTGTCTCGCTTCATTGGATTGCAGTCCTTTGATCTGAATTCCTTTTTCGAACAGGTTTATCTCCAAGAAAGTGTTCTACCATCTGACCATGGAGAAGCCCATAATCTATGATGGAAGCGACTTTCCCTGAAGCTTGTTTATGCACATCTCCCACAGATTCACCATCATCGTGACGTAATGACATCATCATGATGTCACTGTGGGAGACTGAAGGTTCTGAGGATGATAATTTACTGACTGTTTTTAATTAATTTGACTTCTTTGGTCTGTTGTTCCCCAAACATGATTTAACCAAGTATGTTATGTTTTCAAAAAATGTTTATAATTTAACTCTGTGGGGATAATGTTTTTATGTTCTCGTGTTTTGAACTGTGGGGTGAAGGTGAAGTGTCGTCAGCAAGATGAAAAATGACTTAAGCAGAGCAAGAAAAATGTTTATGAAACATAGTGTGTTTTAATTTTTAATATATACCAAGTAATACAGGTACCTTTTAGCTGAGCTAGGTTTCAGTTAGTGAGCTGTTCAGTTAGAGAAGCATGCAATTTTGTTATTTAGCTTTGTAATGTTTCTTGTCTTACTTTTGGTTTGGCCTCTTTTCCAAAATATGCTGTTACCTTTGGGAATGCTGCAACACTAGCTAACTATCATTATAAGATATGAGGACAGACTGTTGATAGACACAATATTTAGGTCAAATCATGGCCGGTTTGATTTTTTTTTTATGTGTCGTGCAATTTTTTCAATCAAATGGCCAAAAGAAGCCAAGAAGGCCAAAAGTAAGTGCAGACATGGGTTTGCTAGTGACTTGTTTTGTTAAATTGAACACTATGTTTGAACCTTTCCAGCACAGGAAGTAAACAAAGCAATAACTGACCTGAAAAAATATAGTTTCTACAGTTGATAACAAAGCATATGCACTTTGTGCAAATCTCAGGAGTTGGACTTTAAATGGTCCTCCAGTGGTAGCATGTCCTAATTTTATGATGTTTGAACACACACACAAAAAAGAAATACTGCCAACTTAATGTTTAAGGAAAACCCACAAATCAGCTTTCTTTGTCTAGTTTAAAGGATTTAATGAAGAAGGACGTTTGTACCTAAACAGCTCATTTTATAACATTGAGTTTAAGTGTATTAATGAGCTACTGTATTTTCAAAGTGCCTATTAATTCTGATAGACCAGGGATTAGTTTGCAATTATGACTGTTTATATTACTTTGTTATCTGCACAGAACATGACTTTTATGATTGACTGGTAATACTATGTAAACAAACAAACAAACAAACCAAAAAACTTCAGTTGAGTGACATTTTAATCACAATATGCAGAACATAATGTAATTCAGTTTTATCAGTTGAGATGATTTTTCAGTTGGGCTTTTGTTTAAATCTCTGAGCTCTTTTTGTCTTGTTTTCTCTGCGCTGTGCTGTCAGTGATCAGATGGGTTTGGATGTGTGCTGTTTATTGTTTTTTTAATAGTTAAGCAGTAAAAAAAAATACAAGCTTGGTCACTTCGGGACACACTACTTAATGAAGTAAGGGCTTATCTCTATGCTGCATTACAAGAGATCAGTTTGTTTCACACTCATTAAGTGTGAAACAAACCATTATATTTTTTAACGTGTGTAAATTGGTGCAATTTATATGCAAAGCCTCATATTTTCTCTACAGAGTTGCACTTTGTGATAATTATTTTATAAATGGTTGCAAGCAGTTTTAAATCTGTTAAGTTTACATGATCTTTGTCAAAGAATCCACACAGGGACAGATGTTTTCTACTTGCTGTTTTTAAAGTACAATTTTCAAGTAAATGGTGCATGAATCATTGCTGCAAGCACCCAGTTTAACAAGTAAAAGATCTGTCAAACACTCAGCAAACAAGAATAAACCATGAGAGTGACGATTCCTCCAACATCCAATAATCTCTGTCTTGTTTTCTGTTCGTTAGTTTTGAAACTTTGAACTGCAGCATGACATATCCAAGAACAAAGAAAAAGCAAACATTTTAATTCAGATGACAGAAATGGCCCACTGTCACTTTTATTATGTTACTCTATGAATTATGATGGACATTTTTAGTCTGCATCAATAAGGGATTTTTTGATGCATTTGTGTAATAATTGAAATGTAATACAACCGTTATAGATGATTTTGTTTAAAAGAGATAAATTTAAAAAAATCAAAGACATTTTTTCAGAAAATTGACTGCAGATTGCACATATAAATCTAATAGACAATTGTAAAAAGGGTACATGAATAAAGAAGATAGTTTTCAAAACCAAAGCCTGGTTTAAGAGTCACATCTCTTCATTCCACCTGTAACTCCTTTCATTTTGAGTGTAAAGTGAAGTGTAATTGTCTTATATTTCAGTAACAAACAGGTAACACGAGATGAAATCTTGCTTGTGTGTGGCGACACAGTCAGGCTCCTAAAAGCAAAGGGAAGAATCTGGAATTAAGTAACATTACTGGTGAGATTGCACAAACCAGTTTAGCTTCAGCTGCAAAGCTCGCCGACGAAACCAGGAGCTGACTGTAACCTTCAAAATAAAAGTGCGATAAGGTGCTAAGACTGGGAGCCTGGATGTAAGACAAGACAAGCCTTTTTTCTACCCAGTAATGAATGTCTTGAGGGTCGTCTTCAGTTTTGCCTTGTTTCCTGTCTCAACACAATCATGCAACACTTGGTTAATTATAAGGCACATCGCGAAGCAGCCTGGTCGTACTGGAAATTTCTCTCTCGAGTTTGCGTGTAAGATTCTTTATTATGAAAGTGCAGACAGGAAATGTTACATTTTTATCTTTGCTTGCTTTACGGGTGTTTTGACACTCGGGAAGAGAGAGGAGCTCAGCATCCCGTCCTACAGGAGTGTTTGCAGTCTGTGTGAGCAGAGCTGGACCGAACGGATGATACGGAACCGACAGCATGTCGTGTCTCCACATCAGAGGGATTTTTCTCACTCTGCTCGCTCCAACCGTGAGTTGTTTTACCTTATATCTCTGTGAAAGAAAGACAGAAAAAAAAGGTTAGGTCTATTTTTACTAAGTAGACAACTTAGAAATTCTGTTTTACAGAAATTTGATAAGTAGTTTGAAAACCGAACCACTGTGATAACAAGGCTGCTTATAAAACAAAACAAATCAAACAAAACACACTTTTCATATTGTAACGGGGGGAAAAAGCACACAACTTAATCAGATCACATTCGTGTGCCGAAACTTGCATTTTAATGAACAGATTAATGAGCTCTGGTGTTTAATTAGCTGTAATCAAACCAAGACACACAAACTTAGGAGCGCCCTGCATCTGTCTGCAGACACATCATGTGCAGCTGTTTGGTTCACCACACATGTCACAAGGTTATTGCTTGGTTTTGGACTGTAAGTGTCAATACAGGAGCTTTAAATTGATGAGTGAACTGAAGGAAATTTTGATCAATTTTACTAACAAAACTACTGATTGATTGGTCAAACAATTATCTGTGGTAAAAATAATAATTATTAGTGGACCCAGTGGACTGTTATCTGTTATGTGCTTTTACTTTGTGATTACTCTGTGCTCAATAATTTGCATTTTAGAGAAAATCTGTTTGTGAAGATGATTGTGGATTTGGTAAAGATATTAAAAAGACTGTCTGGTAGTACATGCGAGATGCTATGGATAATAGCTAATGTACATTTGTATTCTGTTTGTGCATTAAATTTTAAAACATGTTATGTTGTAAAATACGCATATGATTTGTGATGGGATATTGGCAAAAATGAATGGTAGTTTTTGTAATTTTTTAATTTACCCCAGTATTCATTTGAACCTTTGTTTAACCAGGAAGTCCCATTGAGATGCAAGATCTCGTTTTCAAGGGAGACCTGGCCAAGACAACAACAGTGATATAATGTGCAGTGCATCACACAGAACACATAAAACATAGAACATGATAACAAAGTGTTGGTATACAGCATACCACATCGTATATCACTACCATGAAAACTTTATTTTTATTTTTTTTATCTGACTAACACATGTAAAGCATGCACAAATTGGACTATGTTATTCACATTTTGAAATCAGGAATGTAAACTGAACTGAATGATTATTACCACTTTATTTACAGTGTACAAACTTTATGTAATTTGTCTTTGCCAATCAACTGTGCAAAAGCCAGCCAGGCAGCAAACTGCTCACATGTATCCACATTCACACGCCGCCACTCACAACCCCTTTTTTTTTATCAGCAGCTTTATAGGGTTATTGTTATTCACCACCTCAGTAATTCTCATAATGGAATAGAAATATGAGAAGCAGGCAAACAGGTGGTATGATGATCAGCGTGGCAGACACAGAATAGGAACAGGGCAGATACTCATCACTGTGATCCACTTCATTCTTTTCTCTTTCGCTGCTCAGGACTGTAGAGAATCATAATGAACTGCTGTGGTTCAGAAAACACAGACGCACATTTCAAAGGACAACAGCTGCTAAACAAGAGCAATAGTAAATGGTCTCTTTTTAATGTTCAGATGTGTTTGAAATTTTGCACTTTAGGCAGCACCTGGTAGAAAAAAAACAAAACAAAACAAAAAAGAAAATAAAAAAAGAAAACTATTTAATCATCTTTTTTGATTGTATGTTAGAAAAAAAAATTGTGCAAAATGCAATCAATTCAATCATAACAACACCTGAGTGAAATCAAAACAAAACAAAAACAAAATCAAAAGAAAAACTTTAAGCCTATCTTGTCATCTCTTTTGTCTGCACAGTAAGAAAAGTAGCTAACATTAAAATATCTGTTAAACGACTATTAACCAAACCATGATTCATCCTACGAGCAGCTGTAGTTAGCCTGTAAAACTTCTACATGTCAGTTAGTTAAAAAATCTTTGACATTCTGAGAGAATTTCTTCCTTTAGGGCACAACTAAAAGGTCCCATCTTTGTGCCCCTCAAGGATAAACATAATGCTAACATTCAGTCCAGCAGCTGGTAGTTGTGATTTTACCTTAATGCCCCGAGTTGTAATTTTCATTCGTGTTTTTTTTATCATTTTTGAAACAAACAATATGTGTAAACAACAAAGAGCTCAGATTTAGTATTCGACCAAGGTCAATAACTTTGGACTGAGACAGGCTAATGAATTTTCCTGTTTCCAATCTTTGTGCTAGGCTAAGCCAACTAGTCACTGTTTCCAGCTTAGAATACAAATGGAAATGACTCAATATTGGTCTCTAACCTCTAGCAAAGCTAATAAGCATATTTGACATAAAGTCAAACAGTTTATTCAAAATGTGATTTTCAGAGACTGGCTGTGTTGGCGCTCTCTTTTACTGATAAACTGAATTTCATATTTTTGCACTGTGCCACAGTACAGCTGCAGCAGCATAGAAGTGCACCTCGTTGAAAATAGAAGGAAACATCTGCAAAGTGAGCCCAATCCAATGGCCCCTTTTTGGGTAGTTAGCAGATAATGGGCTTCACCTCTCAGGGAACATTTTTACAGCAAAAATGCTTGCTCACCTGGCAGCATGGAGGGGACTTTGGCTATGCATTTGGTTTCACAGCTCTTATTATACAGACTTAGGCCTACCTTATGCAGCTCCTCCATGCCTTGATCTACTTATCTCTGTTTCTGTCTCTGAGATGCAGCATAGTTTCTCCCCTTTGTCCCATCATGTAGTTGAAATGCATGAGCACCTCATGCCCCCTCCGTGCTTGGAACCATGTAGCCTCGACTCTGGCTTTGTTCCTTTATTTGTGCCTTTCAAAGCTTTGCTCACATCGTGCTTATGTTAAATAAAACATCGTATAAACAGGGAAGTCCTGCAGTGCTCATGTCCCCCCGTCTGACATACAGCGTGCCATGCTGCTGATGCTTTTGTCTAGTGAACACATGAGTGCATACATCTTTCTGCTTTGATATAAATTCCATAACTCTGGCTCTGTTATAACAACACATTCACAGTTTTGCAGAGAACAATATACCACTATCTGCATCCATGTCCCCCACCTTGAAGCACACTTGCTGCAAACTCTGCTTTCTGAATTCAATTTCCCTGCAGGAAGCATGCGCCCTCGCCTGCCTTTGAACAGGAAGAGCCGTAATTGCTGCGTAAATTGCACAATAACAACTCTCATTAGATTATTAGCATCACATTAGGAACAAAGAGGACTAGCAGTGATTTCGCTCAGGTTGCTTCCAACATGTCCATGCCTCAGTGACAGAGGGAGAGATGGTGCTGACAGCATATATGTTTGTTCCCACCTACTTTAAGTAAATGATGGGACTTTTTTTTATTTTTTGGCAAATATATTTCAGGACAATTGTGTTAAATTCCAATTAGTTTTCTGGGTTGTTTTTAATCTGTTGGTGTTTTTGACCTGCTTTCTAAAGTTTGTTTGTTGCTCTGCAAAAACATTACCGATGGCTTCTTTTAAAGAATCCAATTATTTGTGTGTGTGTGTGTGAGAGAGAGAGAGAGAGAGAGAGAGAGAGGGACGGCGAACAAGTTGACATTTAAGACAAAAAATGGGAGGGTAAGGGCTAAGAAAAATGATTACGTTGAATGAATAGATAAGAATAGTTGTGGTCCAAACCAATTTTTACCTGCAGCTTTCTATTTTCCAACATGCCCAGTGAATTTCTGTTTGGATACACAGCATTTGGGGCCATGATCCTTCAAACGCTCCAGTTTTGCTCTTCATAAAATCTTAAAGGCAAACTGTTTTTCTGTATGAAGAAGCTGTAGTTATCAGTGGGTGTCTCCCTAAAGAAATTGATATTTTTTAATCTAAATCTATATCTATACATTCAAGAAAACTTAAGAATCCATTTTGTCCATTTGCTCTTACTTTATTTCTTTTTAAAAAAAAATTAATTTATGACTTTTCAGTTTAATACAAACATACAAAAATACATGAATCAAAGTGTCAAGTATTGCTCTTACCTTATTTCTATTATGTAAAATTTTACCATTTAAAACTGCCATTACATATTTGGCCATGTCCTGAAATTTCAACTTTGAATTTGTCAGCAGGATTGAATTTAAGTTGTTTTTCTCATTTTTTTTTTTTTGCTTCTAACCAATGCACAACATTATGGTAATAAAAAGCTATATCTATGCCAGGCATATTCAGTCATGTAATTTCATGAAATGGCTCCAGGTGGGTTTGTACAAACACAGATGTTTCTGTGTGCCCCCTCAGAGAAACGACAGAGCCTTTTAATGGAAATGTTTATAGCACATTTTCAGAGCATTCTATTAGATGCCACTTGGAAAAAGTGGTGAGGGGATAACCACACTTTTCCAGGGAGAGTGTGTGTGGTCTCAGAGGAGTTCAGCTTCTGAAGGTTCTTTTCATTAAGACTTTGGTCTTTTCTCTTGTTTCTCCCTCAGGTCATTCAAAATAAAATATAGCTGAGCCTAATCAAGGTCAAAAGTCTGTGCTGTATCCCTATCAATAACAGAGATTACTTTAATAAAGCTGCATCCACGGCCTGTTGTGATGTCCTTAGTGTTTATCACCTCTGCCCAGCAGGTTTTGTTTTCGATTTGATTTGTTTGCCAGCAAGATAATTGAAAAACTACCAGTCTGATTTTCATGAAACTCAGTAGAGTTGATAGGAATCATGTGGCAGAAACACAAATTGTTTTTCACTTTTGTTAACAAATGGAGATAGGGCAATTTGTCCTTGGCCGAACGCTGCACTTTTTAAAATTCAGCAGACGACAGTAAAGTTCAGTAGTGACACACTTTATTGTTAAAAACCAATGACTCCATATCACAACCCACATTCATGAGTAGCATTGTTCCTCAAGGATGGCCAACACATGTAGTCGTTCAAACTTCATACAGAAAACAGTTGTTACAGAGCACTCAGGGACATCAGTGTCATGGGAGAACTGATACCATTATAACACTGATATGGACATTTTCTTGAAGCAAGCTGTGGTTATGGAAACATAAGTGCACACATATCATGCAACTGATTATACTCTTACTCATTTATGGATGTGGATATATACAGTAAACTCCACCAGAGTTGGTAAAAGTTTTATGTGTAACATTTTAACAGTACAAATCCTATATAGAGGTCAAACTTGTACGCAGTACTGCATTAACAGAGTTGAGGTCTGGTGTAAACCATGGTCATACACTAGTTAGAGTATAAATGTGTTTACTCTATACATATAGAACCTGTACACCAAACACTGTATTTCCTGTTTTGACCAATTGTGATTTGAAGTGGATTTCACAACATTTTTTTTACATTTTAACAAAGTCACAGGAGTTAAAGTAAGGAAATTTGCTCAAATTTTTGCTAAAATCTCACATATAATACCTTTTATGAAAAAAAATCAGACTTTATGCCTCATGAGAACAATGAATAATTCAAAGTACATGATAGACGCACATCTGAGATGATGGTGACTCTAAAAGTTTTGAAAATATGTCCATACATAGTGAGAGGTCCCACTTGCAGATCTGCACATCACAGTGCACTGTCAGCCTCGGTGAATATCTGCAGACCCCAAGTGCCTTTATTTAAGTATGTATCCTCTAAAACCAAAGGACCAACTCAAATAACAGCCTCAAAATTGCTCAGCTTTGGTAAAAAAAAGCAATATGCAAAACATTCTCAAAATTTCAAGTAATTTTGAAGATGGAGGTGCATCAGGATTACATGACTACGGAGACATGCCTCCTTTTCTCCTTTTTCTCTCTTATTGTCTTGTTCTTGTCTGCATGTTCTCCCTCTTCTGTTAAAGACTTGCGCACTTCTCTCATTCCTGCTGGCATCACATTGTGCCTTTCACTTCCTCACCACTAGAACCAGACAATGATGCCTTCAAGGCCCTTAAAAAAGAGCATGTGCTTATATTGAAGAAAAGAAATGTATTTTTTTCATCTGTGATGTATAAATTTTTTTTTCTTCTTCCAGAATGGTTATGTGAATTAAATAAAAGAGTTATGTTTCTTTAAGAGTCAACAGCACCCCAAAGTCTAACAATAAACTTGGGGCTACAGTAACTATTATAAAAAAGTGAATTCCTTCCTGCATGCTAGGAAATCACATTTGATTCACTTGCCTAAATAACAATGATTTAAAGAAAATAAATAAAGGCACTGTACGATGCCAAAACCAGCAGCACTGTTGCAGTTTGATGTTGAAGCAAATATAATAGATAAAAAAAACACCTGCTGCTCTGACCTTTACATTCAGGACCACCAGCAACTTATTTTGATGTCAATTCTTGCTCACCTCAGCTCTGACATTCCTAGCTGGAAACGATTGGCACCACAATGCTGATTTGCCATATTGGCTCATTTGCGAAATGAAAGTTTGACTTTTTATGAATGAGGGCTGTGTGATGCTGAATGGAGAGTGAAATGGCAAAAATCAGGTTAGGCCTGTTTTGCCACTTTGACCCATTCTTGTCTGGAAACCTGTCAGCAACACTGGATATTATCAATTCTGTCAAACACTAGCATTGTATAGTCATATCCATACTGTGATTTAATAAGAAATACTTAACACGAGAACGATCAAAACACAGCCCTCTATACATCTCTACTGCTCCCACTGTCAATAACAACATCTGATGTATCAGCTCCAACATTCGAGAGCACATTATGTTCCGTTCCGGTGTAGAACAAGAATGTTCGTGCATTCTCATTGAAGGTGTATGTTTTTTATGACCTCATTACCTTTTTATAACCTCTTTAATATAGCAACTATTCACTGGCACAGACAGAGTAGCAGATTTATTATCACAGCATGCTCACTGCGTTAAGGCACAGCCAAAGACAATCATCTGTGTTTTTAAGGATAAACTCATTTAATGAATTTCAAGCTCATTCTGCTTATCAGTTAATGAAAATTGATGCATTTTGTGCAAAGGTTACTGCTGTAATGGGTAAACATTTCCTGCTTAAGTTAGAGCAAACTGATTGATTGGTTGAAATTGAAATTGATGTGCATTTCTATCAGACACATTGAATTCATTTCTGTATTCTTTGCTTGATTCTGCTTATTTCTAATACAGCATCCCTTATTTGTATTCTTCCTTTCCTCCTTCTTTCCTACTTCCTACCTTTAAGGCTTTGTCGAGCCCGCACCCTGAATGTGAGTTCATATTTCAGCTGGAGAAAGAGGAGCGTAAATGCCTTCAGTACATTGCAGAGCAGGGCAACAGAAGCGCTGAAGGTGTGTTTTCTATTTTAAAATTACCCCGCAGCGGCAGCTCATATAAATTCAAGTGCGGCTGCAGTTGGGATATGAAATACGCTGCAAATGGCAGTACTAAGTACAAGAGTGAGCTGTAAAAAATGCTTTGCAAGGAGCCGTCAGTTGTCAGGGCAGATTCTTGATGGCATCTCAACTGCAGAATTAAAATCTATCACTGTGAGGCATCTGCAGAGAAGAACAGTAAAGATAGTTACATAAGAATATATATGTGTAATCTGCTAAAGATTAATGTCTTGGTTGGAGAACTTCAGTAATTCCTTATTCTTGCCTTAATACAATTTACACATACTGAAGAGGATGTTATGCCATGAGAAAAATAACTGTTGCTATTTTGCATGATACACCTCATTTCCTCCTTAAATATGTATTATAATTATGTGTGTTTATTGATTCCCTCTTCAGATTAAAGACCTTGATAGATACATGCTTACCTTTGTATAACCTTCTGTCTTCTCCTGTATTTTCTTTGAATAGGTTGTCTGCCGTTCTGGGACAGGGTCGCCTGCTGGCCTCATGCGGTCTTTGATGAAACGGTCCACATAGCTTGTCCCGCGGTCTTCTCCCTTTTCAGAAACAACACAGGTGATTAAAGGGTTCAGACTGAGATAATGATAAGAGGAGCAAGTCCACCTGCAGATAAAAATCAAGTAAAACCACTGATCTAATGAGAGCAAAGGGTGTTTTTGAACCTGATCTATTTTTTATTTATTTATTCGCACAGTCATTCATTAACTCATTTGTTGTTTTTTTTTGTGATTTCTGAATCTGACTCATGCCTGCGCTCGGTGCTCAGGCTCAGTAGATTGTCACAGGAGACTGCAATCAAATTAGCTTTTTCTTAACAAGCAACTTAGCAGTTTTGGGAGGAAACTCAAATCAATATTTTAAAAAATGAACAAACAAGACTTTGGCATAATGTGTATGTGAGAACATATAATAGTGTCTAAGGGAGACTACAACCATGCTAACAACCATGCTAACAACCCGAGGAGGCTCCACTCAGGCTCATGGTTGCTTTCAGCTGAATAAAAAATGAATACATTAACTTATCTGTTAGCATTTCTATCTGAGTTACTTTAGATAAGTTTAAAGACAAATAAACACCTAAAAGATGCTGAAAGATTTGAAGGCTTCAGATGTTTGTATAAAATTTTGAGCCAATTCATCTGCAGATGTTGAGATATTAGACATGAAAAGTAATAACATTGACCTGCTGATGGTTCTTGAGGCAAAGGCAGTGCATCACCGAAGTCATTGGAGTTCATCCTGTTCACCTGTGAATATTTGTACCAAATGCTATCATGACACATAGGTCGAGATATTTCATTCAGCACAGTGGGAGACGTAATGACCAATCAACCAAAACCTTCGCAAATCAAACATTTTATGTCTATATCTCTTAAGAAATTAACAAATCTTATCTGATGATTATCTCTTTTTGATGTCTTGGCCTTTGACCTCAGGTTCAGTGAGCCGTAATTGCTCCAGTGGAGGTTGGTCCGAGCCTTCACCTCCGTACCACATCGCCTGCAGTGTGGATGATGACTTTCCTGAGGTGAGAGTTACTGGGAGTGATGAAGAAGTCAGGCTGGGGAATGGGGAAACTCCAGAGGAAGGGAATTAGAAGGGCGAAGGGAAGCAGCAGGAACAAGGAAGTATCTAACAGGAAGAGATATCGAAAAGAGAAAAGAACAAACAGAAACAAGAGGAGAACTTCAACTTCAGGATTCAACATACTGAGCATACAAAATGAGACAGGTGCACATTGTCACAAGAGGTTCTTGTCCGAACTTTAGTACAGTTAGTCAGACTGTGATGAAGTGAAACTGCAGCTCATGTTTGTTTCTTTTTTAGGAGTTTATATTCTAGTGGACAAGTATTTGTGGCAGTAGTTGTAGAAAATAAAACCTACTCAAATGTAAATGTGCCTCAGATGAAGAATCTTCTGCAAGGTGGTGAGTCACCTGTCAGTAGTAAATTTCTACTGTTTCACAAAGAGAGACTGGTTCTAATAATACTCAACAGTCTCTGTGGAGAACATTAGAAAACCACTTTTTGTGGTTTACAAAGCGTCTTTTGTCTTGTGTTGTAAGACCTTCTTTTGTCTTTCAGTTGCAGGGGTGGAAAGTAATTAAAGATCTGTTGAAAAAAGAGGGTTTTTTTTGGTTTATGTCCTCTAAAATGTTAGACCTTGACTTTAAAAACCTGAAAACCTGTGGGGCAGGGCGCCTTGTCAGTATAGAGAGTGAGTGTTTGCATCAGCACAACCACTAACACTAACAACCACTAATCACATCATCATCATCATCAGCAGCATCATCATCATCATCATCATCATCATCATCATCATCATCATCATCATCATCAACTGAGTCTAACTGAGGCTCAGACATGTTTGGTTAAATCTCTCCAGTGTTTCCTCAAAACAAACTGTCTTCATCAAATCCTAGAAGGTGCGACATGCTTTCAAGGCAATTTGTCATAGTGGCTGAATTGTGTAATTACACGTAACATGATGCATGGGAGTTCAAAAACACTTTTACTCTTAAGCTTATATTTGGAGGGAATGTCGCCAAAACTGTGGACATTTTTTTCAAGTCACTGTCTCTGAAAAGTCATTCATCGTCAGCATTAGGATTTGATCCATTTGGTCTGATGACATTTGAAACATCTTAAAGAGTTACAAAAGTCATTTCATTCACACTCGAGGTAACAGAGGGTTCAATAAGGAATTAGCCGACTGTGCAGGCAGAGGATATGTTTTTAAGATAATAAAATTAAAATGGTTTAAATTTAAACTTTTTTTGGCTTCATGTGCCACTAGCCTGCTTTCACTGGAAAGAAGCTGTATCATGTGAAAACATCTCTGCTCTGTCACCAGTCGACCCAGCAGAAGCCGTTTTGGAGGACAGGGACAAAAGCCTATGACTGATAAATTTCTCAGTGAGGGAGAAAAAGTTGTTACAACCTTTTATGCTTGTGAAATATTAGGGTTAATCATACCAGAGCAGTTTTAGAGACTTTAAAACGTGTCTGTTGAGGAACTTTATGTAGCTTTTTTCATGTTCTTTTTGAGTTGATACAGAAGTCTGTTTAGTTCATCCATACTTCCATTAGACTCAGCCTCGAAACATAGAAAAAGCCTTTTTGCAGTAACACCACAGTCATCTCTTTAATGCAGTTGAATCTTAAGCTTGTCTGCAATTTGTACCTATTTTGAGACATTACATTTTGAAGCCTGACAGCATTTCTGAGAGCTTACAGACTTTTTCGTCTTGCTTTCAGACAGAGGAGTCATACTTTGCCACGGTGAAGCTAATATACACCATCGGCTACAGCATCTCCTTGGTGGTGCTGGCTGTTGCTGTATTGATCCTGTTGCTCTTCAGGTGGGGACAGATCACATTTAGACACGGTCCAGTTGTCCAGACAAAAGACATACAGACTTTATTCCATTTTTGAGTAATAACCAGTGTATTTCTAGTCGACTTAAGGGCAATTCATTTTCCACAGAGGGCAAGCAAAGGCAATCATCACATTATAGTGAAAGAAAAAGGTGCTTTTATGGCAATCTTAGTCATAATAACAATAGTTTGATGATGGCTGACTCACCAGTTCTGGGCTTTTGTTAAGTCCGTGTTGGACATGTGATAGGAATCTGCTGCTCTCTCTGAAGCCCCCACATGAGATGCTAATAGCCTTGCTAAATTTGTTTTTATGCCTTAGCTTATTGAAGGAATATTTTTGCATTTTGAGAAATGCACATGATTTTTACTTTCAAGAGAGGGGGGGGAAAAGTCATACCAGTTTCATGTCTGTGCACCAAATACAATATGCAGTTTTACAAATTAAGTCTGTTTTTTAAGAAATAATGATCACTTAATACCACAGTACCATAATTTATATCTTCTTTTTATTCTTGTTTATTAAAAATTTTTAATGCTGTCCTTTTTAATTGTCTTTAACTTCTTGCTTACTGGTTTTCTTTGTTGTTTTTTTCTTGTTGTTTTTTTCATCTTTCCAACTCTGATCAAACAATCTGGCTTGTGTGTTTTTTCTGTGAAAAAACATTGTATTACATTTATCGCATGTGATTTTTCAACAGGAGACTGCGTTGTGCCAGAAACTTCATTCACATCCAGCTGTTCATCACGTTCATCCTAAAAGCTGTGGCAGTGTTCATAAAGGACGCTGCTCTGTTCTCAAATGATGACACCGACCACTGCACCCTCTCAACCGTAAGATTATGAGGTTGAAACCAAGAGAATCTTGGGTCATTTAAAGACATTCCTCTGGGCACATTTTCTCCATTATGAATCACTTTCATCAAATATTGCCTGTGCACCTGTTCTCTTCATTGCTCTATACAATTCACTCCATGTCCTTCTGTTCCTTTTTTCTGTCCAGTTTGCCTGTAAAGCCTCTGTGGTCTTTTGTCACTACTGTGTAATGGCTAATTTTTTCTGGCTCCTGGTGGAGGCGCTGTACCTCAACTCCTTGCTGCTGTCCTCCTTTTATCACAGTCGTCGATGCCTCTGGAGCTTCAGCCTGCTGGGGTGGGGTGAGAAACCTTGACTCTCAACTTCTCCCCACAGTTGTGAACCTGAGCTGCAGAGTTTGCTTTAAACAAGATAACTCAAATTTAAAACACAGCATCCTTATTATATTTATTTTAGGGCTGTCGAAGTTAACGCGTTAATAACGCGTTAAACAACGCCACCGAGTCAAACTCCTTTCAAGGCACGCATTTTTTTTAACGCGCGATTAACGCACGCACGGTCTGTGCCTTGCAAGCTCCCGTAGTTTCAGGAAGTGGTGCTAAAATAACATTGCAAACGGTTACAAGGCAGAACTGGATACAGAAAAGGGACTTTCAAACAGGAAGTTTGGCTTTAAGGTTGTCTGGACAAAACAAAAGTAAGGTATTTATTGTAAATGTGAACTAAATTACCACCGGAGCACGGTCAGTCTTA
>JAQNCA010000025.1:17942983-17955436 GCA_029783725.1 Acanthurus tractus
AACATTCATAGGTTGCATATAGGTGTATGATAACTTGCTGGGAATTACCAGGATCCTCTTTTATGATAAATAGAACTACACTCTGTTGAATCGGTGCTAAGACCTGTGCATTAATATTAATACATAATATTGGGCAGTATGGAAGGGCGATACCGTTAACGAAACAACCCAAACTTTGGTTTGGTTGAATGTAAAACAGATGCACAGGTGAGAAAGTGGTTGTCAAAGAGTAGTCACCTGCTGTCATCACGTGGTCTGTAGTCTCTCTAATGGTAAATCATGCTGCAGGATTTATTATTTCACCCCTCTCGGTTGTGGACTCTTTTCTTCCCCTGATGAACTGGTTTGTGGAGTCTCTTTGACCTCCCGTGTTCCCGGGCTGATCGAGCCTCCTGCCTGCTTTATGACCCCCGTGTCAGGGTTCAGAGCAGGGGCATCCTGCAGCAGCCTGCGGGGCCCGCATGCTCTTCCTCCAGCAGAGGTTTGGGATTTGTGGAATGGGAAGTGCAGATTCCTGGACAGGATGTGGAGTCACTGCTGGAGTATCGTACGCCCCCCCCCACCCCCCACCACTGACACGGAGCTGGCTCGCGGCTGCATGAGTCCGCATCTGGAGGAGATCGGAAACCCATTTTGGCATCTGGATTAATCGCTGTCTCTGTTTGTCTCCTGGTGTATAAATGAGACTTAATCAAACCCGGGTAAGTCGGCTAAAACAAGTTGTTTAAGTTACACTTTTACTCTGCTTGTGTTTCGCATCATTACATAAGTTAATCGCACGAGCGTCTGTGTGTGTGTTTTTATTGAGTTTCTTGTCGTAAATGTTTTTTCTGGAAAATCGCAGCTTTTCCATGAACGTCCGACAAATTTATCTGACTTTATCTTAAACTTAAAGCTGAATTGCAGCTGCTCCAGCTGTCGTAAGTCTCTTTTATTCTGGGGGGGTTGTTGATGGGAAGTTAATGACAGGGTTCTTTGCCCCTCTGTTGTTTTGCGTGCCTAGACACGCACTGCACGGCTGGTGTGACTGTTGTAATTTCACTATAACCTCATTCACCTCTTACAGTAACGCTCACATGCTCCCAACAGTTTGCCTGTTCATTATTGAAGCCCGAGTTGTTTGGTGGCTCTTTAAACACTCCTCCTCTTCATTAACACCCAGGTGATGACTCACCTCTGGACTCTCCTGTCAGCCCTGCTGCTGGTTTTGTCAGTGGCCGAACATCTGAAAAGCTCAGAGGAAAATGAAAATGAAGTCCTGAAACAAGCAGAGGAGACGCTCACCAAGATCCAGGTCAGTGACAGAATAAACCCTCCAATTTTCCATGCAAGTCCTTGTTGGATGTGACGGCGTGAAATAAATTCCTGGTTTCTCCTGTTTTAGACTCAAGTGACCGAGAATGCCATCGGAAATCTCAGTGAAACCACACCAGACCACACACCAACCACATGTGAGTTCTTTTGGCTTTTGCTGTGTTTTTTTCTTTTGATTTGCGCTTCAGTTTCTCCTGAATCTAATCCTTCTTTTTTTTTTTTTTTTTACATCAGCAGCTTCCTTTACTACATTCTCCCCAAGCTCCAGTGTTGCTCCTCGGTGTCCAGGAAACCA
The DNA here is from genome assembly GCA_029783725.1 of Acanthurus tractus. Classification (NCBI taxonomy): domain Eukaryota; kingdom Metazoa; phylum Chordata; class Actinopteri; order Acanthuriformes; family Acanthuridae; genus Acanthurus; species Acanthurus tractus. The sequence goes on from JAQNCA010000025.1 coordinate 17,944,593, forward strand.
GGTGATGCAGGAGAACAGCACAGACTGTGGTTGTCCATCTGGTATGGTGAAAGCTGGAGACAACTGCACCTGCCCTGTGGGCTTCACTCTGGAAGCAGCTGTGGGGTGTAAAGGTGAGCAGAGGCAGAATCAGCAACAGAGCCAGAGCTTCACTGGAGGTGCTGTGTGAAGCGTTGGTCCATCAGTGCTGCATTCAGGAAGTTTCAGCTGTGGTTTATCTACATTTTAAACTATTCACAAACAGTTTTTGGGAGAAATTCAGCAAGTCATCCAAGCTAAAATCTACTTTCCTTACAATTATGAATTTAATATTTCAGTGTCTGACTAAATATTTATCTGCTTATTGTATTACCTGCTCTCTTCTCCACAGATTTTGATGAGTGTGGGCAAGAGGGTCCAGGACCATGTGGTCTCCATGCTAGCTGCACTAATACACCCGGCTCTTACTTGTGTAGCTGTCACCGTGGTTACCTTATGGGCGCTGAAGGGTGCCAGGGTTCGTTAGCATCTGTGTATGTGTGTGTGTGTGTGTGTGTGTGTGTGTGTGTATGTGTGTGTGTGTGTGTATGGTGAGTGAGAGCATGTTGCAGAGGAGTTTTAGGGTTTTTTGTATTATTCAGCTTATGTATACTGTATGGTCCTAATACATGTGAGCCTCATGGGTTTTACAGATATAGATGAGTGCGCTCTGGCAGCAGTGACGGGCCTTCAGGCTTGTCCTGAAGGGGCCAAATGCAAAAACAGCCCTGGCTCCTTCACCTGCTCGTGCCCCACAGGGTATGTGATGGCACTAAATGGACAAAGCTGTGTAGGTGAGGCTAAATTTAACATCTGGTGTGTGAGGATATAGAGTTAAAAAACTGTGTTTTATTATTTTTATGCAACTTTACCTGGATTATATTATGAAATATATGAAATATATAATACATGGGATTGGGGTGGGCGTGGTCTGGTGGCCACTGTGGGCATGTCTTCCAGTACAATGCATTTAACGTCAATAGAACATGTGAAAATATAAAAATAACACAATATAAATTATTTTTGCTCATGAGGTAAACTGTACTGAATAAGAAAAAAGAAATAGTGACTGAGTTGTGTCAACATTGTTTATATCAGTTTTTAATATCAGTTTTTACATTAAATTGACTTTACTCCTTTAATATCATCAATGCAGAGGATATCACATCTGTTAGATCGCTTGTTCTCCGGGCTGCCTGCCTGCGGCACTACTGTACGGGGTTTAACAGACTACAGCAGCCATAAATCATGTAGGCTTTTAAAATTTAAAAGCTACCCTGCAGTCCCTGTCGGAGCCAATGAAGAACTGGAACAGTGCCTGTGGGTAGTCTGTAGGCAGCACCAAAAAACAGTTTCTCAATTAAGGCCTGTTTAATGTTTTATTTGGCTCAAACTTATCAAAGGGTCAGTCTAATTTTGAGACAAAGAGGACAGGATTCTGTACAACTGCTTGTAAATGGAAACTGTCCTCATTTTTTGGAAATTTACTGGATTACCAAATTAGCATGGGGGGGGGGCATCTTCTCAAAGGAGTCTTTGACAGAATGTGTCATAGAAGCCTTCATACAGACAAAAACATACTGATGAAATGTAAAAAACTATGCTCAGAAATACATTTTAATATCAAAACACAGGTTGAGACATTATGTTGCCTCACATTTCCGCACTGCACAATCCATACAGGGCTCCAAATAAAAAGCTTTTATTTATAGTTTTCGGTTTCTCTCCTCTGCAGATGTTGATGAGTGCAGCTATGAGGAGGAGTGTCGGCGTGAGCTTGGAAATGTGTGCGTTAACACTCCCGGCAGCTTTGTGTGCCAGTGCCAACCAGGCTTCAGAGCAGAGGCCCCCGCCTGTGTGGGTAAGTCTTGCGTTAAGTTTAGCCACAGCTGGATAAGACTGATGCTCAGACCTGAACTGGTACTGTGAGCTTCTTTATTTTTCGTCTGAGTTGCCTCAGACATAATAACTCTGACAGGAGGGAAGGAGGCTTTGCAGGACCAGAGAGCTTAACTCTGCTGCTTTGCTGCTTGCCTGCTCTGTTGCTCTTTGCTTTAAATTGTTTGCCAGTTCCCCCCTCCATCTCGCACCTTTTAATAAATGACTGATTTCCTCTCTTGCCCTCTTCTGCACTTCTGGTCTCAGGTCCTGTGTGTCCAGACTACACTGTGTGTCAAGGTAATGACGTGCTGCCAATGCTTAACAAATGCGGTTTGCTTTTCAAAAGCCCAGTGTGTGGGATTTAGTGACATCCAGTGGTGAGGTAGCAGATTACAACTAACTCAACATTGCTTGCTTTACCCTCTACCCTCCCAAACATGTAAGAAAACCTCTGATGGCTACTAAAAAAAAAAAAAAAAAAATCCAATCCTCCCTAACGAGACATTACTCCATAGAAGTTGTCAATATATCTAAAGGGCAAATTGTATTATAATGAAAACAGAATGATTCTCATTTTCAGGTGAAGATTAACATTAATTACATTCTTGCCAGTTGATCCCCCTAAATGCTATGTGCCTCAAATTTCCACAATCCACAATCACCATTACTTTAAAGAAAAATTGCCTCTGCAAAATAATGAATGTGGAGTTGAAAAAAGCACAATCAAATGTCTGGGAAAAGGTAATATTGTTTTAAATGAGAACAGCAGCTTCAAGCAGTTTTACAGGCGCAAAACATTTGATTACTCAAGTCCAATAAGGACTTGATTAGGGTTCGAAATGAAAATTATTTTTTTTCTGGTCGAATTATTAGGTTCATTGGGTTCAGCAAACAACCAACAGTTGTTTTAATCATCAGGAATGAAAAATTTCGATTGAAAATTATTTCTAAACAGTAAGTGAATGAAAAAGCCGTCTTCTGGATTTATGCAGCCTTCTCTCCTTCTGTCCCTCGTCACTGTCCTAGATGTGGATGAATGTGTGGAGAGTCCTGCGCTGTGCGATGGTCAGGGTGTGTGTGAAAACACTCTTGGGAGCTACAAGTGTGTTTGTCGCCCAGGTTACCGAGGAAACGGCACACACTGTGAAGGTAAGCAATTAGGGCTTACGTCTGTTTCCTGTAGACGGGGTCAGCTTCCGTGTGTGCGCGTGTTTTAATGCTCGCTGTTATGCCATCCCATTAAAATGATCCTGAGTGGCAGAATAATGTTTGCTGAAATGGAAATGAACTGAGTTGGGTTTATAAAACATCCGTGTGCGGCTCTCTCTTTTGCAGATGAGAACGAATGTGCGACAGGTGGTAACAGGTGTGACACCAACGCTCGCTGTGGCAACATCATCGGCTCTTATTTCTGTCAGTGCTATCAGGGCTTCAACGGAGATGGACACTCTTGTTTCGGTGGGTGACCAGTTTGTTTGTTTTCAACATGTGTGTGCCACTAGTGGTGCTGAGTATCACTAAGTGTCCGCCTGTGATACTTGAGTCAGCACTTGAGTCTGCCAGCAGCACTTAAACACACAGCGCCGACTGGACATCAGTCCCTTAATGATTGTCTTTGTTTACAGACATTGATGAGTGTGCCGTCAATAACGGCCACTGCCAACACAACTGCTCCAATGAGTCTGGAGGGTACAGCTGTCAGTGCGCCTCTGGCTACCATCTGGACCAGGATGGACACAAGTGCACAGGTAAAACACAGCTGGAGAGCATGATGTTTATCCCTGAACACTAAATTCAAGCACATATTTCTCATGGGTTCTTGCTTCACTTCTAAAGGATAAGTTTGGATTTTTTAAAGTGGGGTTGTCTGAACCACTCTATTATAAGTGATCAAAAACTTCTGAGACTGTTCCAGTTATTGCTCCAGTAATGTGCATTTAATAAAAGAAAACCATATGTTTTGTGAGTTTGTAAGGCACTTTCAGGACTTCCTGAACCCCAGTTTTTAGGTCCACCATGAATGTGCAGAGCCAGTGGTCTCAGGTGCTGATGAAGATTGTGTGATGTTGAATACTTAGTCACAAAAGTTACTTACATTGACTACACACTCATTACTGTGCAGCACTTCGTTCTAGCATAAAAAATAGTCCATGAAATCTTTGCTTCAGCTCCACATCGCCTCAAAACAAAATCAGTGCCTAAGTGTAATAAGTGTGTGCTTTATTTAGAACATTTTCTCTGCTTCACCCTGTTATCAGACATCCCTTCATGACACAGGCCCAAAGCCTTTATATCAACCTATGTTATTTTCAGTCACCAGAGTACTTTGACAAAACAACAGTTTTGCCTCACAGAACATGGAGTTGGTGGTCTGCTGGTGTTCAAAACTAATCACAACATGATTGTTGAAGACAATGCTGCTGGGAGCTTTAAGTCATCCTGCTCAGAAGAGGGCATCAAAGGATCAGAATATCAGCCTCAAAGGCCAATGTTGGTTTTTTCCATTGACCCATAAAGAAGCCACTAATTAACTTGTCCTCTGTTGTAAATTCAACTCATTGGCCCCTCCAGATTGTTGAGATGAGTGTGAAAATGAATTTCAGCTGATGTTTTGACTAAAATCTGAATGAGATTTACATGAAGCTGTGTTTTCCCATTTCTACAGTCAACTAAATGTCTCTGATTCCCCAGATGTGGATGAGTGCTTGACACTGAATGGGGCCTGCAAGCACATTTGCGTCAACACTCAGGGATCTTTCCAGTGCTCCTGCAGGGCCGGTTACCAGCTGCACATTGATGGTCACACCTGTGTGGGTCAGTCACATCTAAAGCTCCTCCGGTTCTCACTGCTGTTTACCTGATCATTTCAGTCATTTAGAAAGGCTGATTCACCTGCATGCTGCAGAGACCATGAATACGTTACCTTACCTCCTTCATCTCTATGTCTGAGTGTGTGCATCAAAAGTGGATGTCCTCAGGCTCAAATGAAACCAGGCTCAGTTAACAATCTCTTACATAGTAAAGTTAAGGGCCTATTTAGTCAAAATCAGGCATGGCGGACAAAACGTGAGTACTTCCATACATTTTTGTGTGCATGGTCTGATTAAGCTGGGATGATGCAGACTGCAGAGGGATTTTGAAAAAAATATCTTTTCAGACAGAAAGTTGAAGCAGAGTCAACTTTTGGGGAAAAACTACCTGACTTCATGCTGTGGTGGCCAATCAGCTGATTGGCTGGTCAGACTGAGTGGAGCTCAACGGTCCTGCCACGAGGGAGCACAAAGACTTACACTCCCACACCGCCACACACACCTGCTGTGATCGCCTCGATGCCCGAACTAAAACGACCCTAAAGTTGTCCAAAAAAGATGTTTACCTTGTCTCTGTGTGTGTGTGTGTGTGTATGTATGTGTGTGTGTACTCAGACATTGATGAATGTAAGCTGCAGAACGGTGGCTGCTCTCACACCTGCAGCAACTCCCCTGGAGGACACGCTTGCCACTGCCCTCCTCCTCTGCTGTTAGACTCAGGCAACCTCACCTGCAGCAGTGAGTTTCTCATTATAGTGTTTGCATCCCTTTATGTTCAGTTCCTGTCGGATTTTTCACCAGCAAAATTAAAGCATTGAATTGCACCTGTGCATAATTTAAAAACTTAACTGATAGCAAGCCAAACAGTTTTTTCTAATGGTCTTGTTTTTTGCATTTGGTTTTTTTTTGTTTTTTACAATCTGACTGTAGTCCAGATGTCACAGTTTTCAAAAAGATCCAAGTTTAACACTTTTCTAGACTTAAAGACTAGAATGACGGTCTCGGACAGACCTTCTGCACTTCTCTAACTTTTCATTTGCTGATTTTTTATTTAGTCAGTCACTTTCAAACATGTCACCTATTTTACAGTTCAACTGCCTAAATTTAGACTTTCAACCTTTATAGCCTTTTCATCCATCAACAGTCCAGAATAGAATTGCAGCAAATTTTACAAATCAGGAGTTTCCGCCTAAGAAGAAACTTATCAGTCCCGTCAACTCTGCTTTGAATGCTGAATGTTGAAATAATTTTCTCTTCCTTCTGAACAGATGCTACGTCTTGCAAGTTGAGAAATGGTGGTTGTGACCACATCTGTACTGTGAGGGCGGAGGGCCACGTGCAGTGCAGCTGTCGAGCAGGATGGAAGTTGGGTGACAACTTGAGAAGCTGCGTGGGTGAGACTCGCTCTCCTTCCTCACGCTGTGTCCACCGTCACGTTGCTCTTCTGATAGCACTGTGCACTCTAGTTGTGTAAATTTAGTCTTAAATAGCACAAATAATGTTAAAAAAGATCAATCGAATTCCTTTAGACTTCACTTTGTTTCGAAACAACCATATAAGCATCCCTCAGAAACAATAAGATGGTTTTTGCTGTACTCTAGAAAATAGAAATATCAGAGAGCTGAAAATGTTTAAATGGTTGCAATCACTTTGGAACGCATTTTGTATTGCCAGAATGAAAGCATTCATATAAGGAAATAACATCAGCTAGAAAAAAAAGGAAGTGCTTAAACATGATTGGCTGGTAACAGCTGATGACTCTGATGGGATCACCATGGCCCTATTTATTTTATTGGAACACTGATGCCTGTACACACAGCCAAGTTTCAGCTCAGTCGTATTGATTGTTTTGGCCTGTTTTTTTTCTGGTTTTGTGTCATCAGATGTGGACGAGTGCACCGACTTCTCGAACGGAGGCTGTGAGCAGCTCTGCGTGAACCATCCTGGTGGGTTCAACTGCACCTGCAGGGAAGGTTACAAAGTACGAACGGATGACCTCACCAAGTGCCAGCGTGAGTCAAACATCAAGCATCTAATCTGTGGATCGTCTTGAATCTCACAGACAGCAGCATTAGTAAAGGAAAAACTGCTTTGTTAGTTTTTAATAAATCATCAGACATATTAACATTATGCTAATTATTTCTGCCCTATCAGCTGTGTGTGACCCCCCCTGTTACAACTACGGAGTGTGTGTGGCCCCAAACAGCTGTGACTGTCCTCCAGGTTACCCTGGACTCGGCTGCTCAGGTACAAACCTGCATTGAGACTGTTTAACACAGCGGTAGCGTCCTGCAGATACAATTTTATTAGCAAACTATTAAAGGTCCAATTCTTAAGATTAAATACTAATTATTTATAGTATTTTGAAGAAATAGATTATTATGCTCATCCTTATATTTGCATTAATGTACAAGAACCTGAAAATTAAGAATTGTTGTGTTTAAAGTGCTTCAGAAAAAAGGGCCTTTGCATGCAAGGAGAGAGTTAAAGTTTCTAAGAAAGCCCATAATGGTCAAACCAAACACTGGCTCTAGTGAGGACCTTTGATGTTTTTAGGGTTAGTTAAACACCACCAAGGTCCTTTCTACAAGCTTGGAAAGGGAGAATCGGTTAATGGATATTCAAATTGTTGCAATCACACTGCGAGATACCAGTAAATCCTACTGATAAGGAAAGCCCTGCAGCCTATAGACTTAATTTGTCTCCAAAAAAAAGGAGGTATACATCCTCAGACACGATCGTGTTTAAAAAATGTGATTTTATTGCAGTTGGTTATAATAAAGTGCTGATTAGGAGTCACTAAATTGAGGAAAATCAAAAAAATAGCATTGTTGCAAGAAATGGATAAAATGAAGTCTGTGTCTTGATTGTCTGTTTTAGCAATGTGCTCCCCACCCTGTGCTCACGGAGGCACCTGTATGCGCTGGAACAAGTGTCTTTGTCCTCCTGGTTGGACCAGAGCAGGCTGCCACACAGGTATATTAACTCCCACACAAAGGTTAATGAGAGACAGCTTCACTTCTGTATATAGAGACAAAAGGACAGGTTTTATATGAGTAAACAAAGCAGATCATCCAATAAAAACACTGTTGCAAAACATTTGAATCCCTAACCTGCTTAAGGACATAAAATAATAAAACCCTCTGATAATATCATGAGTCTTTCTTGGTGTTCAACAACTCGTGACTCTTTATAAGTATGTGCCAAAGTGTTTTGTTCTCTTGTGCAATTTATTTGACAGCTTCACTGTCTTCATAATGTGACACACTTCTTTATTTTTAACACTAATCGTCTTAAAACATCAAAATTTTCTGATGATCTCATGGATCTGCCAGCGGTGTGTGAGTTGCCTTGTGCCAACGGTGGTCGCTGTGTGGGGCCTGATACCTGCCAGTGTCCCTCTGACTACACCGGCCCCCAGTGCCTCTTGCGTGAGTATCAAAACCACCAACACATCTGGCATCAGTTACACCAGGCACGCAGGTACATCTGGGGGGCCTCCATGTTTGGTAGCAGCACTGCCTGTTACAATATGGGTTACACCATAAAGGAAAAACTTAAGAGGAACTGCCTGATCAATAAACTTTTAGATTACTCATGCTAACCCCAAGTGTCATTTTGATGCATTGACTCAACTTCTGTATGTGTGTGTGTGTTTTGCAGCCCTGTGCACTCCTGCCTGTCAGAATGGGGGAAGATGTGTGGACGTAAACAAATGCACATGTGTTGGTGGATGGCAAGGAGCTCGTTGCCAGATAGGTGAGGTCGAGTGTGTTGTATCAGTATCTATGCATTACTATGTAACTAAATTGTTACAGTCAGCTTGCATTTTACAAACAACTGGACCCATATTTCACCCATTGTACAATATAATAAACCCAATAAAGCAATTTAGGTGTCAATAGCCAATCATCTTCAAAGTAGAAGTAATGAGATTTTTTTTCCTTCATGTTCTTCTTTGTTGAAAAAAATGTTCTTACCTTGATGAGGTGCTGAAATTAGAAAACATGAGGTTCAGTGTTTCCGTCAGCTGTCCAAAATGGGATGTGGGTTTTGGGATCTGTCAAAAACTTTAAATGGTGCACAGTTTTTCCTGATTTCCAACCCTGTCTTCTTCTTCTATCTGCTCTCTTGTTTTGTTAAAAATGAAAACAGTTGGGTTTGTGTCATCAGGGTAGTTATGCACAGTTTAAAATTTGTTGTTTTTCTCTCTTCCTCTTTTAATGTATTGTTATTTACCACTGCCTTCAAGTGAAATCAACAAAAGCCCTGAGAGGCGAGTAAGAAATATAAATCAAGTGATCCATTTGACTGATCTAAATTGTTTTTTTCTCCTGTGTTAATGAAGAACATGTGAAAGAAAGGAACTCGGCAGATCAGTGTCTGAGAGTTCCTTGAGTCTTTCAGTCATTAATATTTATTTATATATTTACTTACTAAGCCCATTTGGGGAAGAGGACGAGATCTGTTATATGAAGAGACTGACACAGCGGACTAGAGTCTCTCATATTTGGCTCTGATTATTTATTTTCTGAAATTTTAATTCATCACAGTTTTTGGAAGATTAATAAACAATTAAAATCAATGTTATTTTCAGCTGCAGTCACAAGCAGACATGGCTGTATTTAGAAGAACTACTGCTGAAAGGTTTGCAGTTCTTAAATCGGCCAGTCAGTTTAGCTGTTTTCATATTCTGGAGCAGTACCAGAACACATAGTAATGTTAAAGTTAATGTGTAATGTTCTTTACAAAAGAATCCTGAAATCATTGCCTTTAAAGTAAAGATGGCCCTGTAATGAATAGGTGACCTTTCCGAGCTTGTCCCTGATCCCATCCCCACCTCCAGCCCCTCACACACTGTCAGTTAGGATCAACTCCAGCACCTCCTGAACTGAACCTCCACAGGATACGTGGCTATAGATCATGGATGGGTGGATTATAAATATTCAAAGAAATGGATTATTGAGCAAACAATAGTGATTATATGGTCATTGTAATATATCTGATCTAACTGGACTTGTTTTCTCAAACTATAAGTGAGAGGGTGCTTCATGAATTCCTACCTTTAAGTTTATAATATGGTGTGTAAACTTCCTGTTTTCTCTTTCCTGACCCCCTCAGAGCCTGTTCAGTGTCAGAAACCCTGTAAGAACGGTGGACTGTGTGTGGGCCTCAACAGGTGCCGCTGCCCCAAAGGATTTACAGGAAATATCTGTGAAACAGGTTTGTGTGTGTGTGTGTGTGTGTGTGTGTGTGTGTGTGTGTGTGTGTGTGTGTGTGTGTGTGTGTGAATTGATGTATAAGTTTTGCCTTCGCCTTGCCTGGAGCCTCTTAATGTGTGCCCTCTCTGCAGCGGTGACCATCCCCTGTGTGCCTCCCTGCCAACATGGAGCCACCTGCAGTCCTCACAACACCTGTACCTGTGCAGAGGGCACTGCAGGTCTGCGCTGTGAGAGACTGTGAGTGTGAACCTCAGTTTTCTTTTACTGGTGCACATTATATCAGTGGTTTACACCTTTTTAAAAAAGCTATTATTTAATCTAGTATCAAACTTCTTCATCTGAAAAAGGAAGAAGCATGCTAGCATGCATGAGATTGCACCTCTTGTTTTCCACATAGATGGATTAAAATGAAAAGACCTAGTAAGACTAATTACTACAGCTGAAAACTGCTTTTACACCCTAAAAATCAAGCAAAGATGATCCTGCCTCCTTATCATTTCTATCTTGAAAATAAATTTTCCTTTAAATCAGGAACAAAGGAATGGAAATAAAGGAACATGGCCATACGCATATGAAGTATAAACAGTATTAAAAGTATAAATCAAGTAAAATTCCCACAATATGATTAACAGGCTGCCGCATGTGCAGCAGTTACAGAAGTGCCAATAATAGTCGTCAATATATACAGAATAAACAGCTAGACATCAATGCAATGTGTTAACTTTAGGTCACATATCTACTATATTACAAACAGTAAACAAATGATTTTGCCATACACACAAAATAGACAGCTTTAACCCTTTGATGTCCGAATATATATACAATTATATAAAAAAATTTAATAAGTGTTTTTGCTTTCAAGCAGATGCTAAATTAAGTGGAGATTGTTAATTTGACTCTAGCACACAGAATT
>JAQNCA010000025.1:17955536-17968080 GCA_029783725.1 Acanthurus tractus
ATTACATTTTGAACATTGCACTTTGAACAGAGTGTGTGTGTATGTGTGTGTGTGTAAGTGTAACATGACAAACATGAACTGGATGATTGAGATGGATGCATTTTCGATGGAAGCGGTTTGAAGCGAAAACGCACCTCTGGGTGTCAAGGGGTTAAAATATTCATTGTTTTATATTGTTTGTCTTTTTTTAACACAGGACGTGTCCTGTGGTTACCACCGTGGTCAGCATGGCCCGAGCTGTGAGAAAAGCATTTCGAGAAAGTTATGTGGATCGCTGTGGACCCCTGGGAGTTCAGCTGTGCACTAAATACAGGTTGCCTGTTTTCTTATTACAGCCTTTTCATCAAGATAAAGTAGCTCATTAAGTGGGTCTTATCTGTTTGCAGTAGCAAATGGGTGGCGTTCATAACAAAACTGTAGAGTCTTTTTTTAGTATGAATTAACATAAATGGTTTAAATATGTCAGGAAAATGCAACAGTACGGCATAAGAAAACAAAATGTGTGTTAGGGCAACATTTGTGGATCTTTTTGTACAAAAAACAACAACAAAAAAAACAAATGTTGAGTCAAAACTGATTAGAAATATATGTCTTATAATAAGCTGTTTCTGCTTTGTGCATGTGTTTTTAGGATAAACCAGGCTCGTGTGTACCTTCAGGCCTACAGGGTGGGCTACAAAATCCAGTGTCCAGATAAGAAGGGCAGATGAAGGATGGTGTATACATGTTCCTTGTCATGAGGAAACATCACTCAACACACAACACCCAGGGCAAGAAAACAAGGCAACACCTAAGAACTGAAATGACATGACTGTATCATAAAGGCTGTTTATTTTATCTATGACGTATCTCACAAATATTTTTACAAACAAATATGGCAGCTGAATGTTATTAAATGTTACATTTTGTTAAAACCATTTTAATGTGGTTTCATTATTTAAATAGTTATTTTGTTTTACTCTCTGTTAACTCCTGTCAGTTATTGTGCGACAAGAGTTTAGTTGAGGTTCTCAATATATTGTCACACAAACATGCCTACACACTTTTTAGAATAAAACAATAGATTTTAAACTGGAACTGCTGTGTAAAGACAGAACAAGCCCATGTAGTCTTCTCACCATGCAACTCATAGTAGCATAGTATATACATAGTAGTACAGTTTTGTTGATTAGTTGAAGATCAAAATGTCCTAACCTGACTACAGCACATGAACAGTATATCATGGTCTTATCACTGTAAAAGTACTAACATCACGAAGGTCACTGACCTCTTACACATTAGTAAGCAGGTAAAAGGCCTCTATGTGACAATACTTTGAACTACTTCTAGGTTTTGCAGATGAGCAAGTCTTTACTCACAACTAGATGACAAAGTGAAAAACAATGTGAATAAAATGTGTTAACTATCTAAACACTAACCTGCTGTATCAGTCTGAAAACACAGTAACAAGAAAATTCCTCTATTCTTGTTCATTAAGTTAAAGCTCCATTGAAATCTTTTATTTTTAAAAAAAGGGGGGCAAAAATGCATTTTTGAAAAAACCACCACAGTGACAAGCCCAAAATGAATTTTCACCATGGAGTGTTTCACCAGTGTTTTAAACAAATATTGCTCATTTAACCTGCCAAGCACCAAAGACTGTTATGACTTGCAGGGCTCGCGGTTTAGCTGGCAATTTGTCCCTTCCAGGCATCTGCTGAAAGCTAACATTTGCATGGCCACGATGCTAAACTGCATGCTAGCGCCTGTAGGGTAACTATGAGCTGACTCTTACCTTCTGATTCCCCAGATGTAAACTGTGGTTACAAGGCTGAAGATTGGCAACTTGCGCTCTTTTGCCTTTACACTATTTCCGATTGTTGCTGTTTGCAGGAGCACTATTTTTTCATCTTTGTTTTTCAATCAGTCACTCACAGAAATTTAAACATTTTTGTTTTGTATGACTTATATGATTTCATATTCATTAATTTCATGTTAAACAAATCAAATACTGCAATTTCAATTTATTTAAGTTTATTGTGCACTAGATGTACCAAATACTGGTAGCATGTTGCTAATTACATTGCTGTCTAGGCCTGCAGTATAATTGAATAAGTACATGTTCTCCCAGTGCTTGAGTGGGTGTCTTTTGGGTCAAATTTATTTTATGTAAATGTTGATGACCATGCCATCTGGGAAATTTGTTAAAAAAATACGAAATGTAACATAAGAAATATTGCTGAAATCACAAAAATGGCACTTTATTGGAGAGAGCAAAATAAATTTGGTTATTAAATTGCATACACAGTATTCTGAAATTCAAAACAAGGCCTTCCTGATATAGGATTTATGCCATAAGAATGATTTAAGGTAAGCAGACTGCAGAGTGACTCATGGCACCCTTGCAAAAGGAAAAATGCTCATGATGCAAACATAGAACCCACTTGAAAAGAAATATACAATTAAACAAAGCAAATAGTGCAAGGAAAATCATTTTTCAAGTATTTGCTGCCTAAAAGAGATATTAACATTGATTTTAACAATAACATGACAATGCACTGTGGTCTAGAGTTAAAGGCAAATGTCAGTTAAATGTATATTCAGCAGTCTGTGAACAGTTATATAATCATAAGTGATGACTACAGGGGAAAAAGGACTGAAATATCATAAGTCTGAGCTGTTCTCAGCGTGGGGTTGCACAGATTTCATACTGATGTGGTGCCATAGTGACACCAAAGTGATAGTCCATCTTAGGTTTCACTCCAGTGGGCATGGATATGGTGAACCGCTGCATAAAGGAGGTGAAGAAGAGGAAAAGCTCCATCTTGGCCAGAGTCTCACCCAGACAGACCCGCTTACCTGAGACAAGACAGCAAACAGAAACAGACTGAAATTTTCCTTGACACAGTTTTGACTTAGAGACAAAACTAGTTTACGACAACAACAAAAAAATCCTTAAAAGGTAATTATAGGAAGTTGGATGACTAATTGAGTAAACTTAGGAAATGTGTCCTTGTTTTAGGACTAGACTAAAGATCAGAGGTAAATCCAAACATTTGTAAGATATTGCCATTGCAGGGGAAAAATCAATGACTCCCCACTCCTGATCTTTTAAACTCTAGGCTACAGACCCCACATACAGACAATAAATGAATAAGTGACTGTGTTGCCCCTCACCAGCAGAGAAAGGGATGAAAGCAGCAGGCTTCACAAACTTTCCCTCTTTATTCAGAAAGTGTCCGGGGTTGAAGGTGAGGGGCGTCGCCCACTCGTTCTTGTCAAACAGCACCGAGGTCAAATTGGGAATCACCGTAACTCCCTGGCGATTGAAATAATACTTTGCATTCATAAAGAAACAACATGGTAGTGACATAAAAACATAATATATATTAGAATATGAGAAGTGACCTTTGGAATTGTGTAGCCTTTCAGCTGAATGTCAATCTTGGTAGCGTGAGGAAGGCTGAGCGGGGCTATGTTGCTTATCCTCTGGATCTCATGGATGACAGCGTCAGTGTAGGGCAGCTTTGCACGATCTTCCATGGACACTTGTCTGGATTGTCCAATCACTTTGTCTATTTCAGCCTGGACATTTTCTGTGCAAAAACATAGGAACAAATAAGAGTGAAAACAGCATTTAATCAACACACTGCAACAGCACATCTTCAGGCTCATAGAGGGATGAAGCACATCTGGGCGGTGCACATTTATGATTTGTGTTTCTGAAGTAATCAGAAGGTATGTAGCATTTTTTCAGGTGGATGTTTGTTGAACACAGTCACACACACACATATAAATATATATATACATATATAGGGTATCATTGTCACATTTGAGCAAACAGCATTCACTTGATGTATCTATGTCCTAGTGTGGGAACTGGTGACAAACATGTTATTGACTAAGAACTAAGAGCTTCATTGGCTTGGTCGGTGGTCTTACCCTGGATCTCTGGGTACTTTGCCATGTAGAGAAAAGACCAGCGCAGAGTGGTGGTTGTGGTCTCAGAGCCAGCCAAAAACAGATCCCAGACACTAATAACCAGGCTTTCCTCATCAAAAGTACTGTTGAGATTGCCATTATTCTAAGAATAATATGATAGACACATGAAAGCTTCCTGTCAGCACTATGGCTGGTGAGGTCAAAATCTTTCAGGATGGCAAATGTGAATTTAACTGCTACTTATTGTACAAACTTTTTCATCTGTTCCAGACCTTTTGCCTGGACTTTTTTTTAAAAAAAAGTCTTTGCTTTGTTGGATCAAAATGTTTTTACAGATAAGCAACAGAGAGATAGTGATGTAAGGCAAAGGCAAAAGAGCTACTCTGGTCTGTGACCTTTTCACCAGGTCCAGTCAAGGAGCAGATGACAGGCGAAATATCATATCAGCTCAGCACATTTGCAGTTTATCTTTTTGATGAGTATGCCAAATAAGCAGACGTGATGTTAACAGGAACTGAACACTTGGCATGAGAAACACAGTGTGTGAAATACAAAGCTGAATTGAGTGTTGAATTGAACCGTCTGAATCTCTTTCAGGTAGCAGTCGATGTAGTCTCTTGGGTCTGAGGGATTCCAGTTCTGTTTGTGCTTCTTTATCTCTTCTCTAATGAAGCTCTTTGTATCCCTCCAGATGTTCTGTGCTGTATGATGTGGCCCGGGCACACGTCTCATCAGCAAAGGATAAGAGTTGTAAAGCTGCAGAGTAGACCAGGTTGGAAGAGTGATAAAACCAATTAACAAAAGTGTTTCTATTCGTAATTGTGGACACCAGTTTACAAAATTGAAATTACATTCACAAATCAGCCCTTGTGCATCCATGTATACACATTTTTTCAATCCATATCTGTGTACACAATTCTGCCTTATTACTTCAACCTGTGCCAAAACAAGTCACTGACGTGAATCGTTGATTGTTTCACAGTGCGGAACGCGTTGGGCAAAAATGTTAGACTGCAGAATGCTTTCAGTAGCTTCAAAATGCCATACTTGTGCCCATACGGAGACTTCCAACTGGAGACCTTTTTCAAACAACTTGATCAGTTTAATGAATTTCTCATCGCTGTAGTCGAAGCGACGACCAAAAACCAGGTGGCAGATGATGTTCGAGACACCGTTGGTGAGGATGACCTTTGGATCAAATGGCTTTCCTTCACAGATAAAGATTAGATTAAAAATGGGTTATGTCTTTGTGTATCATTTTTATTCAAGCTCTACCGTGATTTCACTTTATACCTTCAAAGCTGCTAAAGTCTTTTGCACAATGATTAAATTCATTCGAGATGACGGGTTCAAGGGACTTCTTGCCAAATCCAAAATATCTGAGGGTTGAAAGTGCGAAGCGCCTCTGCTGCTTCCACTGTTCCCCATTACTGAAAATAACACCTGCGGGGAAATACGGCAACGTAAACATTCAGAGATCAAGAAAATGATGGAACGATAATTTACACAATTAATGTTAAATACTCTCTTAACACGTTATACAATGCTTTATCTTTTTACTTTTCTCAAGAGAAGTGACGAATGGGTCTATGTATTTACACAAAGCTGTTAAATAAATAAATAAATTTAAAAAATAGATGTATTATTATGTTTGATGTAGTCCAGCAGGAAAGCGAGCAAGTCTTCTTAGTTTCTCTAGTCAAGTCTATAAGAATTGCACAAGAGAAAACAGCGAATTCAATGATAATTCAATGATGATTCGCAATAGCAAAGAGTTGAGCAATGCAAATACACTTTTATGTGAATGTGTGTTGACATCTTACCTAGATCGCTGCCTAAATCCTGCAGTAAAGGGATTGCAGGGCGCTCCGACACGTTGTCTGCCTGATTTATCAACGCTTCTTTCAGAGCCTCGTAACTGTTCAACACCACCACCCATCGCTTAGCCACCCGGACACTAAAAACATCTCCATGCGTCTCCGCCAACTGTGAGTGGATATGAATATGGTGCTTCATATAACAGATACAGTTAAATTCAACGTTGTATATTGATATCTATTGCTCTACCTCGTTGAAACTCTCATGGGCCCTCTTAAAATCTGTTGTAAATAAGTTGCCCACAATAGGATATGTCCGAGGACCCGGAGGGAAGTTGGCTGGCCGACGGTACCAGATGTAATCCGCAGCGAGGATGAAAACTGCTACGAAGAGCAGCAGACTTTTGACATCCCAGTCTGCAAAAAATCCAATTGCAGAGAAGATTTCAGTCATTGTGCAAACAAAGGCAAGAAACCTGTGTTTTCGATGTTTTTTCTTGTGAAGCAAACAGCAGCAGACCTAGGTCCTTTAAGAGCCAGGGATATTAACTCCCTCCCTCTCTCTCTTGTAGGTATAGTTTGGTGTTATCAGCTCTTGGTAGCACAGTCAGGACTCTGACCCCTTAATAAAGAGAAAAACACACAATTAAAACACACCTATATTTACTGTTAAAAATGTTTTTAAATTTAGCAGTAAGGAACACACAGGCTAATGCATGGTGTTCACACAGAAAGGTGTGTTTTTTAATCAGATATAAGACAAATAAAAGAACAAATTTATTTTAAAACTTCATGTCAATAGTCAGATCGACAGTTATAGTCTGGAAACGTTTTCCTTACGCCATTAGAATGAAGCAATGATTATTTGATTTGTGATTTGTAAGGAGTGCCACCACTTAAAACATGAACCACAATTCCTTTGTTTGTTAATTTCTATGCAGGGGAGCACATTCTCCACACTGATGCGACAAAATTTAAAGCAGATTTATGTAACTCAGAAATATTAAGATCTTTATTTAATCCTGGGACAGAATTACATCCAAATTAAGAAAACAGCGTGTATGTGTTTTTGATGCCATTTAGTGTACTACAACCTTTCAACACATGATGGCAGCATAGAGCAATAATATTAAATGTTGGAAAATGCGCGAACTACAAGTCGATTCTTACTTCAAAATAAAGCACATGGCACACAATGTAAAACTTCATTAAGTGTTTAGAAGAGTACATTGTGATAGATTATTTTTATCTTGAGGCTAATGTGTATCAGACAAATATCCCAAACTTATTTAGTTATTCACTAGTTTGTTGTGCCTCAGGATAACTTTTTGCGACAGTTTAAGTAGTTATATATCATGTTCTCTTTCCACCAATTCGTCTAACAAAAATCTTTTGCTTTTAGTCCGGGCTGCAGAAATTTTTGAAAAAAGAGTATTTAATCTAACGTTTCATATGTTGATTGTGTAACGTTTGGTGGTCATATCCTTTTTTTCACGTTTGGCTTGATAATTGTGACGCCCTTGGCAAGTGGGAAGTTTTATGGTGAAAGGTTCATGACCGGAAACAGCATTTTATTTTTTGACTCGTCTGTCCGCTGTGTTCTTGAGTCCCGGCTGTCTGTGTCCTCCAACACCAACAGTTTGATAGCGGTCACCTAAGGACAGTAGCACCTTAATCATGGTTTTCGAAGAAAAGATGATCATGAACGGAGAGCCAGAGGATGTAAGTAGCTTTTCAGAGATTTGAGACAACTCTGTCATGCTGCTAATTTTGGTTATTTTAGCTAGCAGGCTGGCACTGTGCGGCTACCCAAGCTTAATCATCAGCTAGCTAGCTCGCGTTAGCATTAGCCAACGTTAACATTCCCATCGTCCTTCAGAAATATTTTGAAGCATGCTTTTTGCAGCAGAATTAAAGAAACCGATGTCCAAATGTTGGAAATTTAAGTTAGTTTAGACAAAGAAAAATGCACGACAACAGTCCAGTCGTGTGAAATGAATGATGTAATTTATATGGTTGTCTGTTACAGGAGGAGGAAGAAGAAGAGGAAGAAGAAGACATGGTGGTATGACTATGAATATTCATTCATAACCAATGTGTTGACTGTCCCTCTATTAATGTTAGATAATGAATTTGATTACAAGCCTGACCACCCTTTCAGCTGATTGTGTTTTGTCTGTTTGTCAATATATATCTATAAGTATATGATATCAAGCGAGGAAGGAATCATTTAATTTATAGAAACAATATAAAACATTGAACATTAGAAACATAAAGATGTGACGAGAAAAAAGAAGTACAAATTGGTGACCAACATTTAGACTTCATTCCTTCCCCTGTACATGACCAAAAATAAGCAAATTCAAACATAAAAACCCCACTGATTTTGGCTTCCATATCCACCATCATAATACTGCCTCAGTGTTGGAGTTTTGGTAGCGTGCCAGTGTTCAGAGGCAAAAAAGGAGTGACGGATGCGTAGTTTAACACTCCACATCTGACAGTGTTTCAAACCCATTACAATGGTATAAGGCACTAACAACTGGATACTGTCCTTGTATGGAGGCTGAACACATTTTCTCTTTTCTCTTCCAATTTTCAGCTAGTGTCCTTTTGAGTTGGCTGTTAACTGCAGCTTGCTGCATTTTAAATCTCAAAGCAATCTACCCAGGTTTGATTGCTTACTCTTTTTCACAAACAGCAGTTGTGTTACTACTTACACTCAGTTCAAAGGTCAAACAGCACTGCCCCCCAATCCCATCTTTGTGCACTGTATGTAGAGTGGTGAGGTGGAATATCAGTGACATATTTCCACCATCCTCAGTACATGTAAAAGGGGCTTTTGAGGAATAAGCCAGCTATCCTCTCTGAATTGTCTTTTCACTCACTTACCTGGTTTCTTGTTGAACAGGTACAAGTTTACAGTCACTTTGGAGCATGTAGTTTGTTTTTGTGTTTGTAATTTTCCAATATTTGGTAAATCCTGTTTGATATGATGTGTCTGACTTTAGAACTGATCATTTTCTGAATGTGTTGTGTCTAAGTACACTTTTTGGTACATTTTCTCAGTGCTGTGTATTCTGTTGAAGGATCCCATTGAAATGATGAGACAAAAGTGTGAAGAGGCTGAACACTGCGTTCACACCCGCGAGCGTCTTGAGGAGTGTGAGACCAGAGTTGGCTCTCGGTCTTCAACGGAGGAGGATTGTACTGAGGAGCTGTTTGACTTCTTGCATGCCCGGGACCACTGTGTAAGTGTGGCATTTACCAGTACTGTATGCAGCAAAGTAATAAAAATACACTTTTGGGAAGATTAATGACAGACACCTAAGCAAATCATAACTTAAAGGTATTAATTTAAGTAGAATTTGATTCATATTCCTTTTGTTAAAATAAGAGTAGTTGGTAAATATGGCTTTAACATGATACAAAGTTGACTGATAATTCAAAGTATCATGTATTTTACAATGAGGACAGGAATCTCTATGTGGATGTGCCTGTCCCTTGATTTTCCCGACAACTGTTCACTGATACTCCATACTTACTGGATGTATTACTGAAGACCCTAGGAATAGAACATTTCTATTTTTATGAGCAAAGCTTTGATAGACTTTACAGCACTGCTTTACATGATGCCACTCAGCAAGTCAAATCTGTGCAATAATGTTAGCCACACACTGGTGAGAGGATACAGAAGAAAAGAGTTGGAGAAGTAAGTCAAATAGAAGGATTTTCACATGGTATGCTCTTTAAAAAGAAAATAGGGAGCAGAGCCAGAGCGTCTAACCATGGGCACTTCCAAACTAATCTCATATGTTCAGAGACCTTGGCAATTTAGTAAAGTTCCAATTTGCAAAAAATAACCAAGAGCCCACTGTGATTGAAACACTGTCCGAACGCAGTCTGTTGATATCCTGGTAGGAAAAGCTAAGAAAGATGTCAATGTTAATATTGCTTATTTAGGGCTCTCTAATATACTTTACCTTGCACCATGTCATGTTTGCACTAATGAAATTCCTCTTAATGTCCTTTAGGTGGCGCACAAACTCTTCAATTCAGTCAAATGAAGTCCTTCCTGACTGTTGAACCACTGGCCAAGAGCATTCTTCAGATATTGCACTATGTGGAGAATGTGACTTTGAGTACATCCATATGTGGATCTGCTGTATGTTGTGACTTTTAATGTATAATAAACTGTATCTTCACATGTGAAAAAAAATGTATTAATGAAGGTTGTTTGAGTCAACATTTCATTAAAGTGGGTGGCTTAAGAACCATAACTTGAGTCTCAAATTCATCACATGACTATAAATCCAGTAATGGTTAATGATTCTTGGAAAGTAAAACCTGTCTCAGCTTTATTTTCTGTTCTGCAAATATACCGCTTTTGTGACTATTACAAATGCAGGAATTTCAGTTGAAAAAAATTGACTAATGCATATCATGTAAGGGTGGGACAAGATGATAAATGTGAATGGCAAATGATTTTTAGTTCACAGACTAAGAGGTTGTATGAAAAGTAAAATGTTTTTTGCAACAGTTAGAGTTTTCTTAATCAAGGGTTTGACATCTTAAATATTTTCGCTAAATGTATGCAGTGCCACCCCTTAAGGTTGGCATTGATTTGTTCGTTGATGGCCTCGTCAGATGGAGGCACTGATGTTTTGTCCTCTGTTAAAAAAGGAAAAATACATGGTCCCCTCAAAAGAATTTTGTCCGAGTCATTCCAGGACTCCTGCTGTCCTTACATGACTATCTACAAAAATAAGGGTAAGCTCAAGCACAACATAACCCTTACCCAGCATACAACAAATGTATGTTGCTGTCATTTGTCAAATATTTACTATCACGGTTGTCCTGCCTACCTGTTTTGCACGAACTCCTGCAGCTTTTATAGTACCGTAACACTTCGGTTCTTAGATGTGCTCCTGCCTTTGTAATGGATCTTTAAAGAACCGAGGCATCCTGAATGAACTATTTTGTCAACTGAGGCTTGTGTAGTACTTTATTCTTTTGATATTTTATGCTAAATAAATTCAGCATTGAGATAATACATTAAGTTTAGAAATCCCTAGCGCCCTCTACTGGCAGAGCTCTACTGCAGCACATATTGCGAGGAGCCTCTCTGCTGTCTGTGTGCTCGGCCGGTAGCTCGACCGAATTAACTGGAAAAACAGACGACGAGTAAAACGTGCTTCATCGTGAATGTGTAATTTTTACGCACCGCAAACCACGCCCGTGTATTGATTTGTAAGCCCTGACAAGGCTCCGGGCTTGTTTAGACACTTTGAGAACAGCCTGTCGCCGTTAGCTTGAATTAGCCGACACCTTTGGCTGCAGCATGGACAACTTAAAGCAGCTTCTTCATGGTATGGAGCTCGACAAGCGGACACTCGCACTGCTGTCCGCCACTGCGTGCGGCGTGGGGGCCGCGGTGGTACTGGCCCAGAAGATAAACAGCCACCGACAGACGAAGGAAAAAATCCAAAGAGCCAGAAACCGAAGAGTTGAGAGCATTCAGCGGGCTGAGCAGGCTGTGCTCGAGTTCAAGAAGTCGGTGAGAGCCAAAACTGTCAGGAGGAAGAGTTTAAACACGCTGATTTATCTGCTTTAATTCCGACACATGCAGTATGTACACTATTAATAGCGTACAGATAACACTTCGCAGTCGTGCACGCTAAACGATAGACATACATGAATCAGGTGATTAGACACGTAATAATGTTAGAGTAACTTTTTGTAACTTTAACTTGTGGGTTTATTCAATGAATAATATAGAGGCTCTCAGTGTTGTAAAACAATCCTGTGGACCAGGTAGGTAAGTTTAATTCAACCCCTATTACAAGTGATTTAGGCCATAAACAGGTGTAACTTGTGTTTAATGAAAATTTAACTTGTTTTTTAAGGCTCCTTTTTACACTATATTTTATGGGCAAAATGACTCATTAATGTAGATTATAATCAGCACATCGGTTAAAAATCAAAATAACAGTTTGTCCAACACGGGTGAATGTTGAGCTAATTTTGAAAATGGATTATTTTTGCCAAGTGTAAGAGCTCATTTTCTGTTTATGTTGCTTTGCCATAACATGTATCTTGTTTGTCTTCAAGACTCCAAATGTCGACTCTGCTCTCATCCTGTCACTGTCCCTGTCTGAGCTGACGAAGAAACTGCAGGAAGGCTTATTGAGCCCAGAGGAGGTGTTATACAGTTACATGGAAAAGGTGGGAAACCCAGCAGAAGGAGACCTAAACCATGATCACTTCTACTCTATTGCAAGAGAAGAAGCAAATTTGTGTTAAGGTCAACTTTGGCTAACCTTGATAAGAATTTTGTCCCGGCAGGTGATGCATTCTTGCATGTGTGACTGTACCCAAACACAGCTCATATGTTACAACGTAACATGGTAAAAGATAGTCAGTTTGAATTTTCCTGAAATTATGTCTTCTGTTTTGTTTTGTTTGTTTTTGTTTTGGTCATGCTTTGGGATCTTAGTGTTCTATTTAAATAATCATCAAATCCTAACTTAATCATTAATCTCTACAATTAGTCAGTTGCAAATTAATTTAGTTCTTCTGCACTCGATAATGCTTAAACAGACTCTTAGTCTTAAGACTAAAATATTTGCTTTTTATTCAAGTAAATGTCAGCACATATGTCATCGCTTGAAAAGACTATTTGTCTATGTAAATTTCGAACTGAATTTTAAAGTTTATAGAACCAGTCTATGAAACCAGTTAATGATTTTTTAATCTTTTTGTCAACAGGCTTCGGATGTAAACAAAAAGCTCAACTGCTGCACTGG
>JAQNCA010000025.1:17983659-17996784 GCA_029783725.1 Acanthurus tractus
CAGTGCTATCAGACATCCAGAGAGGAGCTGGATTCACACACACACACACACACACACACACACACACACTCTGAACTCTAATCCCTCTACTGTTGCCAACTTCCTCTCACCCGAGAAACTTTGAGAAAATGTTTTTTTTGGGGGGTGTTGTAATGCTTGTATGTCAATGCATTTTCGCATGTTGGTTATAATTCTTGCTATGTGATGTGGACAGTTGGTCTGGTCTCCACTTGATTCAGAAATCCACAAAAACTTCTGACAAAACTCCCATTCAGAAAATGATTTTTTGCTGTGTGTTTTTTTCCTTAATTTAACCCCCACATATCTAAACTACTTTCTTTGCATTTTTAGTATAGGGCGACCTCTTGTGTTTGAATTTAAACCCCCTTTTTTCTTTGGAAAAAGGCAAAATGAGGCAGCATGAGTCAATACGAGCAAATGTTATCGATACATGTTCCAACTGACAACACTGAGAACTCGAGTCATTCTTAGGTGTGATTTATTCCCTTGCATTAAACAGATAAATTACTCACATTTTAAACAGTTGAGAAATACATTGAATCTACAGTGATATAATACATAGAAAATGGGCCCCCGTACGTCCTTCAGCTGAAGTCAGTGGCCCAGAATAGGTGGCCACACTTTTTAATTTCAGTCCGGCACATGAGTTTACCAAAATGTCTTCCTATAATCGTTTCATGGTTATTTGTCGCTGTGCCCCCTCTTCAGATTCTCCCCCTTATTTCATTTCTGCTGTAGGTCCTTTGCTTAAAGCCACAATTTACAAAAAAAAATAAGCTGAATGTTTCTTTCCAAATCCTTCGTACAAAAGGAAACATGGAGTTAGCAGATGGAGGCGAACACTCAGAGATATTTACAACACTTAATGGATTCTTACAGCTTGAGCTGAGTGCTGCAACTTTAAACCAGGAGAGTCAGGTGTCATCTACAAAAAGAATGCAGTGTTGGGATTATATTGAGTGATCTTTGTTTTATTTCTGATATCAGATCTGGTTGAGACTTCATTCTGTCTTTTGGCTGTAAGCCATGCTTCAGAGGGATGCATGCATGCAAAGTTCACGCTTAGGAGTTGAATCATAGAATATTTAAATATCTTTTATGCCTGTCCTGAGAGTGAGAGTGACGGCTCTGCAGTTCAAGACTTTCTGTCCTGACTTCACAGGAGGCGAAGCAGCTAAATTCAGTGGAGCTGGCTCAAGCTGTTGACCAGGGGGAGTTGAATACAAGCAGAGATCCACAGGCAGAAAGTGCAGTTCGGCGCCAGCCTCAATCCAAGTGGGATTTTTTTTTTGACATGGAGTCCATTGAGTTCCTGTTATACTCTTTATTTTCTGTTAAGTATGTCCAACAGAGATGCTCTTCACAGTCTGGTGTGCTCTTACTGGTGAGATTGCATGCCCGTTTGGTGACAATGAGGTGAAGAGGAAAAAGTGTGACGGCAACTCAGGAACCAAAAACTAAAGTGCCTGCTCCAAAACACAGCTTGCGATGCTTCACGTGTGCCTAAGTAAATACTTTGTTCGTACTGTTTCTGCTGTTTTTTCTCTGGTTTTGAAATTGGTTTCATTTCAAATCTAGAAAACTGTGAACAAAACATTATAAGCAGCTGAATGTATTTTGACGTATTTTGAAAATAAATTTTCATCATGTTAGCCAACCTGTAATTGATCTTAGGAGTTTTTGGAGATTTGGACAGTAGCGAAAGGTCATGGGGAAAGTAGAGGGGTAGGGGGCTTTAGTCACCTCCCATTGACCCATAATTGGCCCATAATTCATAGGTACGTCCCTGACGAGAGGGTGGGCACACTGGGTGAGTAGTTTGAGCTTCAGTTGGGGAGTGTGTCCAGTCCCAGCGATGCTGCGTGTTGCTTGGCCCTCAGACGAAGGTTCTCAATGCTGGTGGTCTTGCTGTTGAGGCTTCCAGGGAGGCTGCCTGGTGTCGCCTGCAGCAGTGGGCTGTTCCACACCTGCTGGGCCTGCGACAGGGTCTGATAGTAGCTCTGACAGGGCAGCGAGCCCAGCGGAGACGGCATGTTGACGTTCATGCCCAGGTAGGGCAGAGAGGACGGCGTGCTCATGTCGAAGGACGGGTAGTGCACCAGGTTGTTGGTGGCGGCCATGTGCTGCCGAAACTGCTCCTGCAGCCGGAAGAGGCTGAGAGGAGACGAAGCATAGGAGTTGCTTTGCGCCAAACTGCTGGACGCACTGCTGGAGGACGGCAAGGCAGGGGAGCTAAGGGGGGAATCTAAGAGACAAGTAAAAGAGAAGGAGGATTTTAGGATATTTTGATGCACACCGACTTATGTTGAGTTGTTTTTTTTGTGTTCATCCTGTAAAATGTGTATTTTGATTTAGCAACTCGCTGCTCTCTTTAAACAGTGATATATTTTTACCTGATGTGGGGCTCAGCCGTTTGCAGGATGGGGAGCTGCTCCCCGGCTGTGCTCCCCCTTCCCCCTGCGTCTCCTCCCTGAGCTTCACCCTCATCTCCCCTCGTATTTCACCCTCCTCTCTGTCAGCGTTATCTTCGGCCGCTGACTCGCTGTCCGATGGCTCAGGGGAGGTGACGTTGACCTCCACACTCATCTCCCCAGACTGAGGCCGTGCAGCTGCCAGCCTCTCTGCCTCTGAGTGACAGGACGAGGAGGAGGAGGGAGGAGGAGGAGTTTGGGCCTCAGGTACCAGGGTGTTGGTGGTGGTGTTGGTGTTGGTGTTGGTGTTGGTGTTGGTGTTGGTGTTGGTGTTGGTGAGGTCAGTCTTGGAGTCGTCCGTAGAGCCCTCAGCAGCCCCGGATGCCTCCTTTTGTTTCTGGAGCTGCTCCTTCTGCAGGCTGCGCTGCTTCTTACGAAACTTGGCCCGGCGGTTCTTGAACCAGACCTGGCAGAGGAATGGATCGAACGATCAGTGCTCGGGTTAAGTACTGAAATTCACGTCATAGCAAGTGAATGCTCTATCTTCACAATTTCCTGTCCATCATCACTTTAACAGACAAGAGATCGTCTTTAAATTCACCTTCCAGCCTTTAAAATAACCATCCAGGAGTGCATCAGGCAAATGTCACACAATATAAATGCATTCTTGAGGGGTATTTACCTGAACGCGTGCCTCAGGTAGGTTTGTGCACATGGCCAGGCGTTCTCGCATTACCACATCAGGGTAATGGGTCTTCTGGAAGGTTTTCTCCAGGGCCTCAAGCTGCTGAGCAGTGAATGCTGTCCGACTGCGCCGCTGCTTTCGGTGCTGGGAGCCATACCGGGCCTCAAGGATAATG
The DNA here is from genome assembly GCA_029783725.1 of Acanthurus tractus. NCBI lineage: Eukaryota > Metazoa > Chordata > Actinopteri > Acanthuriformes > Acanthuridae > Acanthurus > Acanthurus tractus. Next base: position 17,986,952 of record JAQNCA010000025.1, read on the forward strand.
TCTTGAAATGTACAGCCGTTGAGAAACAAGAAACAGGACCAGTTTAATTGAAGGACAGGTCAAAAGGCATTTATGCACCCAGACATGAATACACTCTTAATTTGTGTTAATACAAAATTCAAATAAACAGTTTTTGCTTGTAAAAGATACATTTCTTTAATAAAATTAGGTGCAAGTGAAACAGTGAAGAACAAAATGAGCAACTGCTTCTTACCAGCTAGTCTCTCTGCAAGAGTCAGGGCATGCACTGACGGCCTGTAGTCTGGTGCATGCTGAGCCTGTTGCGCCGCCTGCTGGTGAAGGTTGTACATGGCGCTGAGTGAATTCATGGCATGGAGAGAATAGCCGTTTACTCCGTAGTGCTGCATGACTGGCGAGCTGTGAGCAGAGAAGGACGAGCTGTGTGAGTGTCAGGCCTCTTCATTACACAAAAGAGTTTGTTTGTCTAAATGCAGCACTATGACACACATATCAATACTTTGCTTGTTGTGGCCTGACTGACTGAAATGACTTCAGGTGAAAAACAAGCATTAAAAGCTGCTCTCCAAAGCAAAAATCATTTATCTTTACCCAGAATAATGGAGCAGATAACGAAGAGCGAGCTCTAATACTTTTTAAAGAGAGCAGGAATTTATCTGAGACCGTTTCTGTGAGCTGTCGATTTACTCAGATTACTTTATCAAGCGGAATACTTTGTAAAACTTGTTCTTTCTAAAGAATGCTTGCACACTCAAGCCGCATTTAAAATTTTCATGAGAAAAAAAATGTGTAATTTGTTCTTTTTCAATGTAACTGCCGTAACATAAGCTACAGTTACAATTTGATGAAAGTGTTGAAAAGAAGTCGTTTCATGAACGCACCGTGCAACACAATTATTTTTTGAAAAATTAGACTGATGCATGCAATTTTAAATAATTTAATTTTTAACCATAGAAATTAAAAATACAATTGACATGTTCCTGACTTTATTCAGCCAAATTAACTATAGCAGGCCTACTACAATATATACCGTATATTATATTTTTGCTCGGCAAAAATATGCTATCCCTACTTACTTGCCTAATGACAGTAATTTAAGGCTCTTCCTTGAGGTTGTTGTCGTTATGTAAACATGCTCACATCAGGGAATATTAAGTACGTTCAAAAAAATCCAAATTTTTTAAACGTCCAAAATTTGGTAAAAAATAGCCCCTCTTCTGTCAATTAATAATGTACATAATAATAATAATAATAATAATAATAATAATAATAATAATAATAATAATAATATACCAGGAGATTTTTGCTATCGATAAAAACCAAAAATAGGCCGATAAAATTTATTCTGATCCCTTCTCTACCTTTCCTAAATTACCATCACATTGAATATTTTTGCATGAAGAGTTTTGAAGTCCAAACGCTGCCTTTGTGCGCTCTGTCGCTGCTGAAGCTCCAGGCTGGACTGACAGCAGGTGCAACCAAATATTTACTTTGCTCCCTGAGAGTTTGACTCGAATGGGGGGCCGTTTATTTCAATCTGTGGCGGGTCCCGGGTCAGTTTTGGACGCCTGGAGGCTGACGGAGATATGTGACAGGTTTTCAGTGAAATATACACGGGATCCCCCGCTGAGCTCCTGTCTAATGTGGTTGCAAATAGGTTCCAGCTATACAAGGCTATTAATTTATCACCAGGCCTGACATGTGAAAGATGGGCCTGCCTGTACGTGCGCGTGTGTTTTAGTGTGTGCGCGTGTATTTGTGTGATCGAAGCGCGTGGCTGATAACATTTTTTTTAATGTAAATGGGTCTATTTCGTCTCATCATTTTACCAAATCAGCCTCTGGCTCGAGACGTGTAACCTAATCTGATCGACTTTTTAAAAATCTGCAGCTTAAAAAAATTCAACATAATGCTCTTCTTTCAGGACAATGTCTCACAGCCTCGGGCTCCGCTTTAAACCTAATTATGCTAATTGCCGTGGATTTATGAGTTATACTGCATTTACTGAAGATTGCCTCAGGGCAGCAGCTCTGAATGCAAAGCGTCAATCGAGCAGCATTCAGGACACTCGAAATAAGAATTGAAAAGCGATATTTAACTCGTCAATTATCAACACAAGCGCCTACCTTAAATTAATTTTCTTGAAACCTTATATTAAGATAATATATGTAGCGTATGTGCAGCAAGGGTTAGGGTTAATTCCGCTTTTAATTGTGAAACTTTGCACACTAAAAGCATTTTTTCGATTAACTTCAAAACGATGAAGCTTGTGTTTCACTTGTTGGTGATCTCAAGCTGCTTTCATAAGACTTAAGTTTGGAGGACAACAAAACTTCAAGATAACACATAAGTTTGAAAATAAATATAAGAGTCACGAAGCAAATTTTACAGTTTTAAAATAAAGCAATAAGTTTGGCTAATTTCTTGTCGGAATAATTTAGGAACAATATCATTGCAAAAAAAGATCGAACTTGGATTCTGGAAAACTCCTTACCTCTCTTCTCTTTCTGTTTGTATCTGAAGCGAAATATTTCCACCAGCAGCCGAATATTTTCCTTTCAAATCTCCTCTAAAATCCGCAGACGGTGGGTCGTTCTCTCATGTATGGTTGTTTTCATTCACTTTGATATCCTGAGAATATCCCGGTCGCTCCGCTCCGTCCTCCGGCTCGCCTCTATGTGGATGGATGTGGGAGGATGCTGATCTGCCATGTATCGGCCTTTAAAGCGCTCCGGGTGGGGTCACCGGGGCGCGCAGACGCTCCTTCTCTGTCACCAATCACGTCGCTTTCCTCCGCCACGGCGCCTCCGCCCTCCTCCGTCACAGCACCCTTCACTCCTCAGATGATTTTTCTGTATCCGAGATGCCGAGTTTTCTGTTGCTGCAGCTGTTGTTGTTTTGGAAGAAACAATATACTTTTGAAATAAAGAAAATAAAAATTTAACACAGAGATTTGAAATTAAGATTTTCAGCCGTAATTGAAAATGATTATTTATTGTCATGTTTGCTATCAAGTTGACTGTTTGTATTTTCTGATTAAGTGATAAAAATGTGAATGCTTAAATATTTGTGGCTCATTTTTTTGTTCTCTCAGAGGATGTAGGCTGACATTAAAGGTTCACCAAATAGCAAATTATCTTTGTTTTAAAACTAATTTGAAAAAATATCAACATGTCAAGATGTTTTTAAGTTGCTCCCCATGATTAAATATTTAACATTTTTCACATTTCAGGTTTAAAATATTAAAAAATATTTTAAAATATACTTAAAATATTTGTTTTTCAATAGGATCTTAAGTCATAGGGCAGACCGCACTGCTGTGTATTCTTTTCGTTTTCCTCTTATGCATGTTTTATATAAAGGTTTAGGAGGTCTAGTCTTAAACACCCATCTTATGTAATCTATCGTTTGGAACTGCTTTACCCATATCCGCACTATCATTTCATGACTAAAAAACACATTTTTAGGTTACACGCTAATACTTTTTAGATTGATTTTAGGTCTAAATAAGACTGATCATTTCAACTGACCAAAAATCAAAAGCAAAAACAATCTAATGAAGATTTCTCTTCAAAGTAAATATTTGCTTCAGAAACACAACCTCATTTGGCCTGATTCCTGAACTCAGCCAAAGAAAGAAAAAGAGAACACAGGTCTTAATTAAATTATATGCAAATAGCCAGTAATGGCCTGCACTGCTCCTCTGCAGTGACTTGTGTATGGTGACTTACAGGTTAATGCCGCGCTTTAATTTTATTTTCCTCCTGCCTCGGTGTGACTGCGTGTTTGCTGGGAAATGCAGCTGAGATGGAGAGATGCGGGCTGGGCTTCACTGCTGCCTCCAGCAGCTCCCCGGCCCCGAGGGATTTAGGTTAGGATTGGGTAGACAAGACGCCATTTCACCCTCCAAAAAATGTCTTAAAATGACTGCTGGTAAGAGGATTAAAACAATAATGCCACTCTCTTCTTCAAGGTTTTTAGAAAAGATTTCTTCTCCCGGAGAAAAACCGTTTAGGCTGGAATTAAGGGCAGCGAAAAGTAGCCTTTTAATGTAAAGCTTGCATATTTTGTGGAAATTTCTCAGAGAGTGAGGAAGAAAGAAGGTGTGTGTGTGTGTGTGTGTGTGTTTAGGGGGAGAGTGAGGGAGTAAAATCCTAAACTCAGTTTGATCTTTGGACACATTCATTTGCAGAACTTGAGACTCCTGACAACAGACGTAAGAATAAACGTGAACGCGTTCACCCAAAGTTCACTTTATTCACTTAAACTGAATAAAATAAGGTCTGCTATCATCGCGCCCTTTTCACTTTAAATTTTGCCTCTTTTAAGCCTAGAGATAGAAAAGAAATAAAGTATGAAAATAAAAGAATAAGTTTAATGAGTTTTTTAAAGCAACAAGTGGTCATCAATGACTGATAATCTTTGTAAGCGAGCAAACGACAACGATCAGTAATAATGATGGTAACAATAATAATTTCCTAGTGATTGTTTTTTAATTCCGACCATATGTTTTCTTCTTTTTTTGTCAATATCCGAGAGCTGCAGAGCATTTTGGCCCAGAAGAGAAAAAAATCGGATTAACTTGTGAACCGATGAAAATAAGAACTTAAACTGGAGGTAAATCTGGCCAGTGTCTCTTTGTGGGAACCGTTTCTAAAGCAATTAAGGCGAGAAGGAATTCCTCTCAGCTGCTCTTCCTCAAATCAGCTTTTTTTACGGACCTTAATGCGGGCTAATGTCCAGCACGGCTGAGGGCTTTAATGCAAGTGTCAAGAGGGCCTGCTATTAGAGTGACATTAGGCCAGTGGAGCAGCCGCCCCTCCTGACGGCGCAGGGATGGAGTGGACAGCAAACCCACACCGACTCCGTTCACACAGCGTTTTCATTTTAAGAGCAGAATTTGAACATATGTATAAACACACTACACACAGTCATTGATGACAGTACAGTTTAAAGATACTCTGATCTGTTTATTTTGAGGTGATTTTGCCATCTTATGGTCTGCAGAGTAAAGTCATGTTATCCACCTGAACTTCAGAGTGACTTTTTAAATCAATTGTCCTATGAGAAGATGTCACAAGGGAATTTTAGAATAAATTATAACATTTTTAAGCATAATTTTGTCTAAAAAAACTAGAGTTTGCATTATACAAATCTGAGGAAATGTGATTTATCTGGACAAATTATATTGTGCATTATAATGCAGGATTTCAATCGGACATTTCTCAATGGCTTCAACTACTGTACAAATTTATCAAGCTTATTTTCATCAAGTTCTTTGAAAAAGCTCATAATGAAAAGCAACAAATATCTAGTCTAATAGAAAAACAGTCTAATAAACAAAGACCAATCAATTTGCAATGTAATAAAAGCAAAAGCTGCAAATCCTCCCACTTGAAAGGCTGCAGCCTGCAAATTTTAGGGTTTTATTTACTTGAAAAGTTGCACTAAACACTAAACTGATTATTAAAATAGGTGCTGTAATTTCTGTCTGTTAATTCATTGACTAATTTGTGTCATTCTTTGACTTTAAAATATATAAACAGTGGTTCCAGATGTTTTTTGTTTTGCAAAACAGAGACAATGGTGATCATGATGATTATTATGCAGCTCTACTCTCACCATTTTTACACAGCTTCTCATCCTGATCACCTTCAGGATCTCAGCACGGCTCGCTCCAAGCTAACTTTCTAAACCCCAAATTCATCTCAGATTTCTGTGGATTTCCTTGCCGCACTCATTGTTCTCTGCACTCTGGCTGCATTCAAGCTTTATCACGGTAAAGCCTCTCCTCAGATCTGAGTTATCGTCTTTACGCTCCATCATCCCACCGCCTGCTTTCTGAATATCAAAACTTTATCCCTGCATCAGGTTTTTTGGCTGCTTGAATCAAAGCTCAGCCGAGGAAGCTGCAGAGATTTATAAATCATGTTCAGTTTTTAATCAGGTTTATAACGCATGAACGTTTGTAATTTTACCCCTCAAATGGCTCCCTGTGTTTCCAAGAGGCATTTTACATCAGATCGAAGAGAAAGTTGATGCCTTCAGCCTTCAGAGCCCATTAACTTTTATCATTAGGTTTTCTTTAACTTCATGAATATATTAGGTTTCAATCCAGCTGCTCAGGCCTGCGCATGCTCTTAGTCAAGGTTAGCTTGTGCTCATTTGGGTGAAATTAATCATTTTGATGTATGGTTTGGAATTGACTGCTTCCCTGGGATTTGTGTGACTGGGGTAACAAAGCAACTTGCCATTAGCGATCCTGCGATGGAGTGTTAGCTGTACATTCACCTTTAAGACTTTCCTCCCAGGTACCTGATTTAAATGAACACATCTCTGGCTCTACAGCCTTTGTGTTCTGCGCTCCAATATTAATACTTGCCATTTGAAAGAGCCATCTTTAAGAAGATATTTGTTCTAAATGATCAGGGGGTTTACCACTTTGTGAAACACACAATTGGCTCAGGAACACTTTGTAAAATCATTAGTTTGATTGCAAATGATTGCAGTCTGTGTGTCTTTCTGTTTTTCAAAGCATCCCAACTTTTTGGGAAGTGTCAAATAGTAATAAAAAATCTCAAAGATTGATGCAGCAGAACCTAAAACACAATCTAGTGATTTCATGCATTCTTCCTTGTCAACACCTGCAGTTTTCAGTACCCACAATGCAACTCGGCAGCTGACGATTTAGGCTAGCACGCCAGGGGCAGCAAATGTAGTCTTAAGAAACTTCTGGCTTGAGTTGAAATGAGGACTCAGCTAAAGAAGTCTGTCTGGTTTCCTCACTTTTGTCCCAACTCGTCAGCCCAAACTGCCTCTGACTCAAGTGACATTACACATCAGTTTGCGTAGCTTCCTCTGAGGCCACAAAAGGTTCTGCACAACTTTTTCACAAATCCCATGTTACTTCTCAAGACATGTAAACAGGCTTTGGTGTGTAAAACTGGTGGAGTTTTCCTTTAAAAACACATTTTAATCTTTCCACATAATGCAATTTAGTAGAAATCTGTGTTCCATGAGTATATAATTGTAACAGACAAACACCGGTTCTCTGTATGAAAAGCTGACCACAAGTTGTTCACTTTCTCCATGTTGTTTATCCTTGTATGATCCTGTAGACGCAGCACACCATGCTGCAGCCAGGGCAGCTCTTCTGAGCGGTTTCTCTGGCAGACTTGACATATCGAGGTTGGCAGGTTTGTTTCCTCCCTCTTTCTCAGAGCCGGTCTTTGGTTGTGCCCCTCAGGCTGCGGCCCAGCACAAGGGTTCCTATTGTCAGGGCCTAATCCAGGGGCTACACAGCTTTAGCAACATGGTGGGATAAAAGCCCATCAAACCACTACTTTATGGGGGCAAATCTTTCCTAATCCCTCGCTTTATCTAAACAAAAGGAGAGAAACAAGAGGATAGAAAGAAATTGTGCAGACACAGGGCAAGGCCGGGAGCTAAGATGCAAAGAAGTAGTTTCACTGGAGAAGCTAACCATTTTTGACAGGCTTTCACTAAAGGATTGACAAAAAACGGACACCAGGATTCAAAAAAGGGACGTACAGGGTCTTTTTTTCTTTTCTAAAGTAAGCTTTAAGATCCTTAGAGAGATATGCTGAAATTAGTGAGATCAATTTAAAAAAAACTTGACTATCAAAAGGGGCACCTGCCAGTTTTTTGGATGCTATAAAAAATTGTCCCAGGTTTACTCTAAACAAGCGACAACTGTGTGATCTTGAAGCTATTCTATACTCTTTTCTCAGTCTGGGAAAAAGGGAGTATGGGAATTTCTCTTTCTGGCCTCACACGCTGCTTAGACAATCTGCTCCATCACACCGACTGGGTGACCCCGACCTGTGTCCAAATCACATTTACTCTCGAGAAGACTCAAGTCAGCAAGAATCTATTTAATATCTACGTGGGAATCCTTCAAAAGACACTGAATGACAGCTACAAATTGGGCTTTTTATTCCACTTCTGTTTCTGAAACTCGGTGAGATGCGTTTCATCTGTGAAGCTTTTCTTTGAACAGACCACCCCTTGTAAATTGGAGGAACCCTGTAACTCACATGCTCTCTGTGCATGTGTGTGTGTTGCAGGGACAAATCCCCTGACCCCATTTCATGTCTGCTGCCAATTCCAATTTCTATCTTTGCTCTGTGGCAACATCGCTTCGACTCCCAAGTGTCGCATCTGCAAATGACTCTGTGAGTTAGAGGCTCCATTTTCTGCCACAGTCCAAATGCTCCACAAGAGGACCATTTGGAGCCGGGCGGTCAGAGAGCCGAGCAGAGATTGAGAACAAGCCAGTTCGTTCTGGCTCTACGTACATAAACCACCGCAGCCCGGGGGGCTTTCAGCGTCTCGCTCGCCCTCTCAGGTATATGAACAGAAACACTGCGACACACATAATTCACCACCTGACAGTAAACACACTGTCTTCAAAGTTCAGGCTTTTTGAAATTTAATACACGAGATGGAGCGCAAAGTGATTTGACTATCATATTTTTCATATTTGTTTGATAGCATGCCCCCTGCTGGCTGGTGTTCGTGCCCATTGAATGGGGTAATTAAGAGATAATAGGCTGGGGATGCTCGTCAGGGACCGAGTGATTAGTGATTCATTACATGGGCTTAGAACCAGGAAGAAGAGCAGGAGGGAAGTGGTTAGGTTTCGGTGGGGGGTATACTGGAAGAGCCTGACAAATTGCCAGTGGATTTATCCAGGGTAATTAACTATCACCCAGGGAAAGGGCTGGGACTGGGACAGTAACCCACAGTGGAGTCACCAGTCATCACACAGACGGGCTGACTGGTTTTCTGTCAAAAGGCAGCAAGTCTTTTAAATGTTGCTTTGTGTGTTTGCAAAAATAAATACACAAACTATTAGACTGCACTGATGTAAAAAATGATTTGAATTTAAATGTGTTTACAGCTGAGTTGTGGTGCTACATGCTATCAAAATTAAAATGCTGTATTCTGTTACATACACTTAAAGTTCAGTTTGCGGTGCCAAGTAGGCTATTTTTTATCATGTAACTTTTTTGGTTACAACCAGCAGCCAATTAGCTTAGCTTAGCACAGAGACTGGAAACAGGAAAACTGCTAGCCTTGCTCTATTCTGAATCACTGGATGTGGAGCATGGCTTTGTCAGGTATTTAATGGGACCTAGCCAGGGCATTTTCTTTTCCCTACACCAAACTGATAATGGGTGCAGCCAGACTTTTCTCCAGTGCTGTTGAGATGACCATGCTAAACTAGCCTTGATCTGTCTGTCAGAGGGAAAAAAAATCCCACAAGCACGTTTGGCTCACTAAGTTACAGACTTTATATAGTTCTAACTATTTCATTCTTTTTACCAACTTTTCTTGTCTTTGGTCAAAGCTAAGCTAACCTGAAGCCGAGGCATGGTATCTATCTTCTCAAGTTTTTGGCAAAAGAAAGAATGAGAGTTTCTTTTTTTAATTGTCAACTGCTGCTTTATAATTAATTGTTTGGTTTATAGAAAGAGTTGTCGTCATGTAATAATTATTTCAAAGTTCAAGTTACAACTGCAATGAATGCTAGTCTGTTTAGTCTTCTGTCAGTGGATGAATTCATGTCCTTCTCTCTATGTGATGTCAGTACAAAATAGATGAGGATAAAGATAAAGAAAGATGCCCCTGGATCTTAAACTACAAGATGAACACCAGAGCAAAGTTTTTGCTGCTGGGACTTTACATACTTGTAACCTTTTTTTTACAGACGATATGAGCTGTGTCTGTGTAGATTCTCACTCACCCAGGTCATCTTTATCTGAAGAGTCAAAAAAGCAAGTCAACTGGACTGTGTTAGGTTTGTTGGGAAGACGTTTCACTTCTCATCC
>JAQNCA010000025.1:17996884-18014985 GCA_029783725.1 Acanthurus tractus
CAAAGTATTTGCTGCTGGGACTTTACATACTTGTAACCTTTTTTTTTTTACAGACGATATGAGCTGTGTCTGTGTAGATTCTCACTCATCCAGGTCATCTTTATCTGAAGAGTCAACTGGACTGTGTTAGGTTTGTTGGGAAGACGTTTCACTTCTCATCCAAGAAGCTTCTTCAGTTCCGAACTCTTCAGATGATATGAGCTGTGTTGTCACTGTTTCTCAGGTTGAACCCTGACCTGCTGAAACTGTGATACTAACATGTAACAGCAAGTGAGATAAATGTAAAGCAGACCCAGCAACATATATAAAGACAACACAACAAGTGTGTCTGCGGGAGTCAAAAAATGTTTATACTGATCTGTACAAAAGTCACTGATAAAAGCTAAAGTAAGATGAAAATAATAACAAGCAAGAGGCCTAGAAATGTTATGCAAGTTGTCTTTGGAAACGAGTTCTTTGAACCAGTTCCCAGTGTGAAATATTTACTAGAACTCACTGAATCTAACAAGAGTCTATGAAATGTGGTATTAAGGCATATTAAACTGTGGAATTCAGCAGTATTCCTCTCTAAGAATCCCTGCATGGCACACACGTATGGCTTCCATCCACTATTTGATTGTCATGATCCTGTAAAGTAGGAAAGTCCAGATTCCCATCTCCGTAGTCCTTCCAAAGCCATCCTCCCATCCTGGAGTAATCCTCTCTGGTCCATATCAGCCTCACAAAGCAGCACACACTTACACACATTTTCTCTGTCTGTTTTATCTGATTTGGAAGCACTTTGAAACAGCTCTAAGTCTTTTCTCGATTAAAAGGACAGGAAAAAAAAACTCAGCCGGTGTGATAACTGTTCCCCTCCTGCAATAGCTACCTCTCAACATCCAACATCTGGCTATTGTTGTTAAATCTGCTTTAAAGCATCTGTAGGTCATCTGGATTCAAACATTTAAGAGAATTGAGGCTCATCTGTTGAGCTTAAGTCACTGACGAGTTGCACTCCTCTGCTCTTTAGTCTCTTCTTTGGAATACAGGCTGTTGAACTGAAGCTCTAATTCAAACACCTTTAAGTCTAACACAACCATCTGCAAAAGTGCGCTTGAAGGCAACATAAACATGCACAAAAACACCACCAGTTCTTGGTTATTGACAGTTCGACTTATATTCATCCATTATCTCCTCATGTTGTAAAGTTGTGATCATGCATCTTAGCGAGAGCCCAGCTCTCGGGACGCATAAGCTCTATTAGACAGTGTTTTATGAAATGAGCATAAGGGGTTGATTTATTGTTGTTCTATAATCTGGGTTTATGCCTTATTCTGCAAAAAGCCTTTTTAAGAAGGCTTTGGCTCGCCGTCAGGGCAGAGCAACATCCAGCTTTAACGCACTGACTGACCACTGGGACGTCACCCCAACAACCATTCAAACACAGACGACTGACAAAAGGACCAGTGGTGCAAATTTGTGGCTTGTGGATGACAAATAATCTGATAATTCCAAATCCGTGCTGCACAATTGCCCCTGAAAAGCACAACTTGTCCTTTTATGCTTTTGTTCTTGTCTAGATATAATTGGTCACCATGTTTAGTGGTGAGTTTATGGTCTCATTTTTACCAGAAGTCCATCGCTGTGGTGAAAACTCAGGTTTTTTTATGAGGGTTTTCTGATTAGGCTGCAACAGTATGGACTTCTGGTAAAAAAAAAAAAAAAAAAGTGTTTCAGCTCGAGTCGACTTTTGAATAAAATACAAATGAGCTGACATTTCCACAAGGCTGTAGTGACCTGCAGATATTGCTGCAATGCCTGATTTAGTCTGAAACGGTCCTTCGAGATGCTTTAATGCTGAATTTGCTGCCTTAATACAGAGTCAGGCCAGATGTTTCCCTCCACTTCTGATCTTTACACTAAGCTAAATGCCCTCCAATCTTATCATCATATTTAAACCAAGGTATCTTAATATTCTCATCTAACTCCTGGCAAGAAAGTAAATTAGAATTTTACCAGATTGTCAGAGTTTTACTTCAGCATTGCAGCATAATTTAAACATAGTTTTTATCTGTGAAATGTGTAAAAAGTTCTCATTCATCCAGGTCATAGTTATTCTAGGCAAATAAATCGAAGTCAACTGGACTCAGTTATATGTCTGTGAAGACGTTTCGCCTCTAATCCAAGGGGCTTCATCAGTTCATGCTTGTCAGACTGGGCTGGTTAGTTTTTTACATTTTTACAACTATGAATATTAAGATGTACAGAAAAAAAGCAATTGTGGTTCAGTAAAGAAACATTTTGCAATATATATTATCACGTTAGTTTTGGTGAAAGGCTGAAATCTTTATGCAGATTTTGTTTCCCTTTCTGATGCTGAATTGTCCAGTTTCTACTTTTGTTGCAGGAGGATGGTTGTGTATCTGTGCAACATTCTGTGTTATTTCACCCCAGATAAACCAGATTCCCTTGATTATTGTGCTAAAAATAATGGGCAGCAGAGTTGATATCATATTTATTGAGTTAAACCTGCAGATCAGCGGGTCTGCTCCCAGCCGTTTGGCTCTAATTACAGTGTGGTGAAAGGCTCTGCAGAGAATGCAGAGTGGAAAAAAGTGCTTAAGAAATGACTGTGTAAGATGGCCTGAAGGCATCAGGCTCTCTGCGGGGACTCAACCTGGATACCTGTTCACACAGCATCCACCAATCAGGGACGAATGAAGAACACTGACTGCAGATGAAAGACGTAGGTCAGGTGAGCAGTTAAGCTAAAGTCACATTTGTATCTTAACGCTGAAATGAAAGGAAGAAATCCCTCTCTTTACCCACAAATGAGCACATCGTTTACCACCAGACAGGGAAGGAGAAAGAGAGAGGCCTGAAGAATGAAAAGGAGTCTTGCTGGGCCCAACTGGCCATGTAAAGAGTCGGGCCGTCCTGCCTGTCAGATGGCGGCTGGCTGGAGGAACCCAGGAGTGAGAGCTGCTGTCTTCTCATTAGATAATCCCTCCAGCACACAGCAGCAGCAGGGGGGCCAGTGCCGATGGATATCTATACGTATTTATCTGCTCCTAATGAGCGCTGATTAGCTGCTCGCCGAGCTGGAACGTGAGCATGAGAAACACTGGAGGAAATAACTTAAATGTGAGTCTGATTCTGCAGGATTTGGAAATGTTTTGTTTCCCTCTCTTAGTGTAAATATGTGTCTGCATTAAAAAAAAAACAGTCTTTATAAAATCACACTAATTTCACATCTTCTCTCTAAGAATCCGGTACTGTATGTTTCATGTGAATAACAACTGCGTTGTTTTATGCGTGTGTATTTTAAGTGTGTTTTCCTTGCCTCGAGGTCTTACTGCATCTACCCCCCTGCCCACCCCGCAGAGGAGCCCTTTGGCAGAGATCTGACTGTGCATGAATATGAATGAGGAGGTAACACACTGGGGAGAGCCGGGGAATCTGATGACAGTGCAGGAAAAGACCAGAGCATCTACGGGGATGTATGACTTCTCAGCCCTGCCACTGATATGATAAAGTGGCTGAATTTAAATATATATACGTGTGTGTTAGTGTGTGGGTGGGTGTGAGTGTGTGTCAGATGGATATGAATAATGTATTGATAGCCAGCCCCCTGTGGTAGTCTATACAACCTCGCCTGTGTGTTGTGTTTAGCCTGCCCAGCTGGCAGGGTCACAGGGGATGCACAACACATTATGTCACAGTCCCATGAGAGGTGTGTGTGCATGTTCGCTTTTCATCATCAATCAGCAGAGCAAACTGTTTAACAACAACAACAATGAGGCAGTTAAGAGGTCCCTCAGTTCATGCCAGAAGTGGTGATAATTACCTAAACATGAAGTTGTCAGCCCTTCTCCCTCCTCAGCCTCCTCAGTGCATCTGCCACTCTGATTGTGTGCCGAGTCAAGCGTGACCCCCCCTCCAAAGAGAGACAGACAGTAATTGGTGAGATTGATTTTTAAAAGCTTATTCATTTGACCTGCACCTCATCCATATGGAACAATTTTATTAAGCTTGATAAATGCCTCAGTAAAAATCCCAATGCTTTTACAAAATTGTGTCGTTCGCTCTCTTGAAACCTTTTTATCTTATTATCTTTTTAAAATAAAACCAAAATTTTGCAATTTGTTTGTTTTCTGTGTGATCACCCTTTTCCGTAGTTTTTTTGCTTGTTTTTTAACAAGGCTGCAGATTTCTTTACCTCTGCTTAAGGTTATGTATTTTCATGGTGGATTTTTGGGGGATTGGCTCGCTTTTGAAGCCAACTTCTAATGGCTGTTTGCAGAACCACAATTTTTTGGCACTTGAGCGCTAGTTTTTTTAAGAATACTAGATTTTTCAGCCCAAGAGGTTGCCACTTGATAGCTGCTTCATTGCATATATTTTGTATGATTAAATAATATGTCATTAATTTGGCATTCAACGGATTTTTTCGCTACTTGAAGGAAGTTTCATTAGATATTAACACATATTATCCCCGAAGTGAACAGCTGCAAACACACACACATCCTGCAGACACAAAGCAACATTGGCATTTATGTGAGTGATGTTACTGGCCCCAATGCAGACGTAAGTCTACTGTTAAGTCTCTGTTCATCTCTGTTTTGGTCTCAATAAAACAAATTTTAAAACTAGCTCTTTAGCTGCTAAATGCTCCATGTTTTTCACCAGTTAGATGAGAGCTTTGTCTGCCTGTTGTTTGGTCTTGACCTGATCATGCACAGTGGGATATTAGAGGGAGTTTTCTTGCTTTAACCAGCTACTTGCTGTTAGAAATGACAATGATAAGAACGGTGAGAATGAACTAAAACAGAAAAAGTCATGGGTTATAAAAACCAAAGCAATTACCCTAAAGACACCAAAACTCATTTTATAGCTGAGGAAAACTGCAGAGTACCACGAGTGAGTTGTTTAACACTGCATTTAATTATTAATTTGTGAAAAAATATTGATAACTACTGCTTTAAGCTGTGCATTGCATATCTGAAAAGAGCTTTATTTTTAGAATATTATGCAGAAAAAATACGAGTCGGAGCACTGAAACCAAAGTATAGTGTTCAATATTTTGTTCTCCCAAAGCCCTTATATAAATGGAGGTCAGTGACACAGCTTTTAGTCTCTATAGGATCTGGTGAGATTTGAGGCCCATTGGCACCATGTTTCCATGGTCTCCATGACCTCTGACCCTCTGGAACACTTAGCCCTTCATTGATTTCTGCTTTCTCCTTGTCTTAAATGTCAGCTTTAATATGTAGAATTTCACTGGTTTGACGTGATTTGACCGTTCTTCGGACAAGGTTGAGGAAGAGAGTAAAACAAGAGCAAAAACTTATATCTTTCCATTATTGCACAAATGAAAATCCTGTTATTATGGCCAGGAAAGGAGCTGCAAAGTGTGTAAAAAGTTCTTCATCAGCACTGAGCAAGCTTGCAAAAGCAGACTTGCTCTCACAGAGTTGCATAGCCTTGAAACACAGAAACTAATCCATGATATTGATCAGTGTGTTTCATATTGGCCCCTGTAATCCATCAAGCTAACAGTGTGGGATAGGCCTAATTTATATCATTTGAAAGGTGTAATCAAAGATGAATGAACCCCAGCGTGATAGAAATGTGCACTGGGTCATAATTTTTACCACTGTGAGTGGTGGCAGGAGGGGACAAACACAACGGCAGCAGCTGAAAATAGGTGGAGCTGAACACAAGCTTTGTTCAAACCAGCAGACTGAGCATGAAACACATCATTATGATCTTTATATATAAACTTTTTCTACTAGATTTGTGCAATGAGACCTAATAAAAGCATAAAGATTAGATAATAAAGGCACATAATTGTATATGCAAATTTAAATGCAAGCTCTACACCTGTATCTTAACTTAATTAAGTAATAAAACAATTTTACTTCATATTAAACTTGATTAATAGCAATAGCAGTGTCATCCAACCGAGGCTTCCTATAAAAATCAGTCATCTTAACCAAACTTTTAAAATCACAAGATAGAATAGCACTACCAGGAAATATGCATGTAATGACTGCATATATACAGTTTTTCTTTGCTTTAATGAATTAATTAAAGCTAAAACATTAACAACACTTTATCCATTGTACACGAGGAGAGCTTGTGTACATTCGACAGCACGCAGGCTGACCCAGAGGGTGAAAGATGGCGGTTAGGAGCTTTAAGAGCAGCTGTGGAGAGGGAGAGAGACTGGCTGTAAATATATGTGTAAATATATATAAATGTTTCCTTTTAAAAAGCCACTTAAGAACTCCAACCCTTAAATAAGGCCAGGAATAATCTGTTTCCTTCGTTGCGGTAGATCCAGCAGGGATTTGCAGAAACATTCGGCAGTGACACAGATCTACATAATCATTTTAAGTTTCTACCCGCTCCTTCCAATGATTCTCCTGCTGTCACTTTAGATACCGCTAAAACTGATTTGGGCTCCCTAATCTCCCAGTATTTCTTAGACTTTAAAAATCTCTAATATTATAAGGAGATTATTTCATTTATAATTGATTGAGTGCATTTGCCGGAGTGCCACTTCAAAGTTGCTGAATTAAAGATGCATTTAAGAAGCCTGGTGCCGGGCGCTGTGAGTCGCAGGGTTGGGTGGGAGGTTGCGTTGGGGGGGAGGATGGTGGAGGGGGTTTGAGAATGGTGGATGGGGGGGAGGCTTGTGTCTTCTCGGTAGAGCGAGAGGGGCTGATCCACGGAGATTTTTTTTTAAATGGGCTCTCGCAAAGTGCTTCGCTTGGAGGAGGCATGAGAGGACACCAGCCTATGGCGGCAGCCCGGCAGCGATGGGAATCTGTGTGTGTGTCAGTGAAACTCTTCAGTAAAAAGGGAGGCTTGCGTTACATTCACTTCCTCACAGATACCACTTCAAGTCCTGTCCATCATGAGAGTTCCCCTGAGAACACATCAAGAGGATGATTCCCAGGTGAAGTCCGCTCTACCTGTAAGAGACTTTACCCAAATACCTTCCTTTTCACTCAAGTAAAACCCCTCTGGACTGCCAAAAAATGTAAGTTTTTCCAAAAGCCTTTTTGCTTTAAGCTCTATCTTTGGATTTCCAGCACACAGGACCCTCAAATCTTCACAGGCCAGGGCTCAAAAATGAAGCTCCCTGATTCCCCATCTTTCCCCTGTTCCAAGCTGAACCCCCCAACCCCATTCAGGACTCTGGCTCTCACCTCCTCATTGGCTTAACAATACCTGCAGCTCCTCCCATTGGACCACTTTGAGGGGTCTTCATTAACGCAGAGCGAGAGATAGAGAGTCTTTAAAGAAAATCCCCCCCGGCCCGAAAGAACAGGGAGAAGATATGGCCTATTGGGGAGCTCAGGCCTATTGGAGTGCTTAGTTCTGACTAAATGAATCTTGACAGTGAGGAGGATGCTCTCCTCCTGCCCAGTATTGTACCAGCTGACTGTATGCCCCCCCAACATCTCACTGCCTTAGATGCTCTGACTCCCCCTCCTCCCCCCTCCCCTCCCCTCCGCTCCCCGACCACCACCACCACCACCACCACCACCAACACCACGGCCCAACCAGATCATAATCCTCTTAACGCTCTGCCTTATTAACCACTCATCTAAATGACATGAAAGCAGCCAGCTGGAGAGAGAGAGGGGGTGAAAAAAAAAAAGAAAAAGCAAATTATTTCCCCTGGAATAAAGTCCTGGCCCTTTCACCATACACTGCTTCGTATTTCACATTTGATTATGTGACAAGTGTATCTAAGTCTGCTTGGGGCTCAAGAGAAATGTATTTCAGAGCCCATCGGGCACAGTAAATTTAAAAGAGGGTCCAACGTGCCCTGTGATTGTACACGCACACACACTCTTACACACACACGTGTACACACACACACACACAAGCGGCTAAATTGAATTCTAATTAAGACGATTCTACAGACGATGAATAAATGGATGGCTCACTTTTTCAATTGCAGAAACTGTGATCCCTCTTACCCTCAGAGGAATCCACTCATTAGGGTCCGTTTCTGAATTAAGATCTCAGTTTCCTTTCACCCACATTTGCCCTCACACCCTTCATCACCACCCCGCCTTTACAACCTGGTGAACCTTCCTAATGCTCCATACAACCACCTGTAAATTAATTCTTGGTTCAACCATTCGACCCAGTTTTTGATCCAGAGGTAATAGAGGTTCGTCCCTGTGTGCATTCACAGACTGAAGCTCACGCAGGACTAACAGGGAAAATGGATTATTTTCAGAGTTGGGTTCACACAGACACACATGCATGTTCTGTTCAGTCTGTGGCCTAAAATTGCAAAGACGTTATGTTTGAATTTGACAAAGCAGGTCCGAGTTTCATTGCAGAACTTCTCCCTATAACAGTGCTTATCAAACTGTGGGACGGGCATAAGTGTTAGCGCTGAATTTTTTTTTAGTTGCTTCCTTCCCTCACATCCTTTTATTTATTTTTTATTGATAAAAATATGGGGGGTGACTTCTGAGAGGAATTGTTGTTACACTTGAGAATAACACCTTCTTCAGTTAAGTTGAGGCAGGTGTTATAAACCAGCTGTTGCTCTCCACAGATGTTTCTTGCTTCAGTTTCCCTCAGTTCTGTGAGGCAATTTAGCTTTTCTCAGTGTCAGATGTTTTGCTTAGCTCTCACATCTCATTAGCGTTGTTTCCATCCATAGCAGGCTGCTTTCCAAACAAAAACTTCTTATAAACCGACAGAAAAATACCTGCCCGGTACTAAACATCAGACAAGCAGCGTTATCAACCATTGACAAGAAGTTCAAGCATTGTGTTGCATCAGTTTTTAAATATATTATTATATTTCTATATTTCTAAATAGATATATTATATAAAAGTATATTGAGTATTTAAGGCAATTGATATTTTATCCTTTTTGTCCACCAGATGTTTTTTTTTTTATCCTGCACTATTAATAACAATTTGGTTAACGTGCAGTGTTTTGTTGTTTAAGAGCCCATCAGACTGAAACAGCTAAAAGCAGAGTAAATGCTGACAGACATTTTCACTTTTAACTTTGTTTTGAGCAGGTCTAACTGCTCCTGAATAGCAAAACACTGGAGTTGGTTTGGTCCAACAGCTGTCCAAGTTTTAAATTCCTCATATACTTCCTGTCCCTCCTAAGCCAGTGTGTGGACTGTATTATCATTACTGTGACAGAATCTCACACCAAGACCAGAAATGACTCTGCTGGGTCCTGGATCACACTGCTGTTCTCAAGTCAGCCTGAAGGAGCACTCCTATAACCTAACCAATGATCAATAAGTATAGCTTTGACAATTACAAAGTGCATTAAACCTTCTCTTTGTATTTAAGTATCTTTGATATGGCTTGAACTCTTTACAAAACCTCCTAGCTATGACTCAATTTTAATTTTCTATCTTCCTCTGCATTATTAAAGTTATGACTTGATATAAAAGTTGCAGATGAATGATGAATGAAAATTAGGATGAATAAACACATTTTTTTCAATAAATATCAGACATAAAACTGGTTTAACAGGCTGTTCTCAGGTTTTCTTGGTATCACTTGGAAGCTTTTCAGCATGAAATACAGCACTGGTCTGTGTTTGGACCTGCTGAGATAAAATGGAGCTGAAATTTGCCTTTCCTTTTACTCCTCTAAGTGAACACCATACTCCTGTTAAGTTGACTAAAGACACCATGTCCAGGGCTTTGTAAGGTCTGTTTGGTTTCCACACATCTTGTTTTCTTGTGGCTCCTCAGCACTTTAAGTCCTTTTCAGGGAGTTTATGAGGGCCCGCCTTGTGGAGAGAAAGCCTCGGCTGTGTTTGCTTTGGGAATAGTCTCCTGACAGGGTGCTAAAGGAGCATGTCAGAGCACGGGTCCCGAAGTGTTTGGGTAAAGAGAACTGCTACCTCTTGCCACTAAGGAATCCGCCCTTCTTCGGTAATCTGTCACACCTCCTTCCAAATAAAATGGCTCAGAGATTTTCACACAAGTCTGTCAGGGTTAATATTTACCCCTGCCCTTTGGTCATTGGGGGTAGAGAGGCAGACGGGACGGGGGGGTTCCGAAGCAGGGAGTCATCTGTATGTCTCTACAGCCGGACCTGACAAGGTGACAAAATACTGACAGACGGCATTTTTTATTAGGCTTTTTTGCTCAGTTGACGCTGGTTGACCATTTAGATATTTGAAATCACGAATTAATGCTGTTTTACACAAATTTTCCTTTTGAGAAAATCATACATTGAAAGACTTTTAAGCGATGATTGATGCAAGTTTGAGCCAACAAACTGTTTGCTTAACAAAGCAGAGAAACTGAAAGCAGAGGTTGAGGATGGATGGATAAATAGATCTGCATGCAGTGATGGAGGAGGGAACCCATTTATTCCTATGGACATTGCTCAGTGGCACATATTCTCCCACTTTCCTGGAAGAAAGCACATTAGAGACTTTTACTGGTCAAGCCAACTAACTCCTTCTTAAGCCCTCTGCCAACTTAGATTGAGATAAATTGATTTTAAAGTAGCTTTATTATACTTTCAAAATGTTATTGGATAAGTGAATATAACTCTGATAGTGAAAACAGTCATTCTTGCAGGGGTTGTGACGCTCCACGAAATGTACATCCACAGTTTTATAGTCACTTTTTGCACCATGAAAGTCTATGGAATGTCCATTTTGTGAATGTGCATAGTGATGTTGTAATTGCACAGTTTGGCCACTATGTCAACTTGGCTTAAAATGTCAACGCACTTCCTGGAGGCTTGGTATGAATAGCTAGCTTTGCTCTGTCAGAAAGTTAACAAAATAGCACCTCTAAATCTTTCCAAATAACGCATTACATTGTTACGAGCATTTACAAAAACATAAGTGTTATAAATCGAAATGTTTCCAGCTTTCTTGCAGTGACAATAAGTTTCCACCGGTTGCATGTCCATACTGATCTTGAGGTGGGTTTTGTTATCTTCGCACAGATCCAGGCCTGCTACATCCCCTTTTTTTAGTATTTATTCTAAGCTAAACCAACACTCTTTTTCATGTTTAACTGACAGAAACACGAGGGACGTCAACTTTCTCAAAAACACTGTGCAGTAATCGAGCTATTCAAGCACATTTCCCAAAAAGTCAAACTAACCCTTTAACGCTCCAACACATTAATATTAATATGAATCTTTTTAAAAGAAAAGCTGTGTCTTTTTCATTATGAAGAGCATGAAATTTGCTATTTCAGTTTCTGTCTTTTCATGTCTGTCTGTCACAGCCCGTCAAATACGTTCCTCTGTGGGTGAATTGGGTGAGTCGCTCCAGGAGAGTACAAGAGGAAGGAGCACGTAGGGTGGAGGGGAGGAGGCAGGAGATTTAGCGTGGCCTGTTGGAGGGCTAATTCCTTTGCTGGCGTTGGAGCTCCTCAGCTCCGCTGTGGCTCAGATATTCAGATTTGGGCTGGGCTGCCATGTGGGCTCGGAGATACTCTGCAGTCGGCTCCTCCCCCGCTCTATTCATGGCCTGCGAGGAGCCTTGGGATGGCGTTAAAAAAGGAGATTAAGTTTCCTCTAGAGAGCAAAGCTCCTTAAGGGGGTATCTGTGTGCCTCTCAGCCGCCTGGTCAGTGAGGGATGCGCGAGGGGGGCCTCGCCATGAACTCCTCTGAGACAGTGGAAGGTGGAAGGGCGGGGTGACACATAAGAGGCGGGGGTGAAGAACGCAGGGAGGCTGACCTGACTCCAACCCCATGACTGGATCCACCCTGACCCTGGTTACCGGCTAAAATGTTGATATCAAATCAGATTTACTGCTTGAATAGAAGGAATCCTTTGATAAATGATGGAAGGGATGGCATCACCTCCAAGGATTTTCCTTTTGTTTGTCTGTACTATGCTATTGCATGACGTCAATTGAGAGTATCTGAGAAAATGTCTCACGGTTTTTTAGCATGACAATGCATATGTGTTTTAAGTAAGTGAGCAAGGTATGCTCTTATTTAATAAAAAGTTTGTTATCTTCAGGGTTGGAAATTGGGTTCAAAATGCAGCTAACGGCTGTTTAACATGCAGTAAAAGAAAGAGAAACTCAAACACACAATGTCTCTCTTTGTGATCGTCTCAGCCCCCCATGGGAGAATAAACACAAAGACACAGACTGGACAAAAACGAACATACACATACAGACAATAAAATTGCAGTTTTGGTCAATTTGACTTCTGATCAGCGGTTTGAATTGCATCAATCAGTTGTTTGAACTAAGTGAACACATGCATCCGTTTCACTTCTGATATCAGATCATTACGTGGTCACTCAAAAAGCAGATTATAAGTGTTGGAATTCGGTCCCATGAAACAAAGAGTGCTGAAATCTGCCCTTTAAAAGGCTTTGATTCATTCCTTTTAATCCAAAGGGGCTGAAGCGCAGATGAAGAGAGGAAAAAAAACCCTTACACATTCCTTTATTTGATTAGCAATACTGATGACGGGGTTGAATGAGAGGTAAAAAAAAAAAAAAAAAAAAAAAATCTAATGACTTCTTCAGCTTTTTAGCGAGGCTGAAAAAGCCTTATCTACTCTATTCAGCAGTGGTCTCTCCTGGGAAGCGAGGATCACTGTGCTGAGGGACTGTCAGGTCCTGCCAATAGCCGTAATGGGCCCTAATTCCACATTAATGCAGTCTAAATGAAGTGTCACGGGAAGATTGATCTGTTAAGGGTGTTGCCTTGATGAGGGTTGTTCTGGTGAGTGGGCGCCTCAGTGGACACCTGGTTACCCTCTGCAATGCCCCCGGGGGCCTCATCTGAAGCCTGCAGAGAGCAACATGTCAGGCTCTACTCGCATTTGTCTGACTGCACATTCAAAAAAGTCCAAAATATATTTTAAAAATCTGTACCTGAGTCAAAAAAAGAGTGTGAATTTCTTCCATTCCTGTGTGTAAATGCGAGCAGGTAGAGGGATGGAACCGTCCTGTCTCTACTGTTTTGAAGATCATCTAATATTTGCCAGGCTCCCTTTTGATGAAGGTACGTTTTTCATCATGTTCTGTTGTCTGACAGGCGCATAGGCCGGATAATGCTGCCAGTGGGAGACTTTGCGGGGAGCTTAAATACAACCAGTCCTCCTACTGTACATATCTAAAACCCCATTTTACTCCTTTCCATTAGTAATTCTTGTCCACAGAAATGGATTTTTACTCACTGTCAAGTTTAAACTGCTACTTCTCCTGTATGTGGAGTATTAGCCTAGTCACGCAGTAATTCTAGTTTCTGTATGCTTGTCAAAAATATATATGGCTGGGCAGCAACTTTGACATGATCATTTTTGTTTTGTCTTTTACATTGAGGGACCCAGTCAGATCAGTATCATCTAATCTGCAGATTTTGTCACTTACACACTAAATATATAACATATTAGTTAGAAGTGTCGTGTAAAAATACATGAAGTTACATTTTAATTATACAAAAGAGTCACTATATTAAAAAGAGTTTCTGCATGAGTTTAAATGCTCTTAAAAGTGTGATTATAACCTTATTTAAACAATAACTTAGACAGGCAATTGTTTAAATACTATTAAGTCGCTTATTTTTTGTAGGTAAAGTTTTATTATATTGAATTTTATTGGACAGCAAAGTATATTGCATTAAATATGTTAGTTTTAAGGTGTTTTTTTTCTATTTTGGGGGATCCTTTCTTCAAATTACAGGCTAAGTGAATCAGAATTGTGGATTTAATATATCAAAGTAAAATAAACTTGATTAAATTTACTTTTTATTTTAAAAAAATGAGGGCAGTAGCATTTAAAATGGACAAAATTATCCACCCTTCTATGGCAGTGCAGCCAACATTATACAGAATTTAATTATTTATCTATTCGACTGATATGTGGGAGATTCAAATTTTCACTTAACTCTAATGATTCAAAGTGGGACTCGCAATAAGGCCTATAATATTACATACAAGGCCCTTCAAGGTTCCATTTGATGTTTAAATCACATTCTTGCAATCGTAACATTTAGCCATGAGGCTTACAGCGCTGGACACACTCCCTCCACATCAAACGGTCCTCCACAGTCATTTCGAACTCCATAAATGATATTTCATGTAGTTACGGTTGCAGAGGAGCGTTGCAACGAGTGTGTCAGCCGCTGAGCGTGTGTGTGTGTGTGTTATGTGTGTGGTTGCACATGAGCAGACATATGCATATGTGTGCACCTTGAACATTAGAAGCAGCAGGCCTCTGGATGAGCTTCCCAGGTGACCCAGAAGACTGCAGCAAGTGTGTCAGTGTCAGTTTGATTAACTCTAATACCGGGGTTTTTGGCACATGTGGTCAGGTTAATGAAACTCAGTGAGAAGGCACTTTTTCCTGGTTCCCTCCCTGCCAGGAAGCTGCGGGTGATGGGATGAGGTTCAGCAATTCGCTCCCTCTCTCCCTCAGCGGCCCCCCTCTTCACCAACGGGACAGTCTGATACCCTCTTTAGACACCGAAGCTGTTGAGATGTTTGACTCCTCCGCCTCCACATCCCTCCTTCTCCGTCAAATCCTGCTGATTTTCGCCCAGTCAATTTATATTCTTCTCATGAGATAATCAGTTTGGTTTTGTTTACTAATGAAAAAAGTATTAATGTAAAAGTTAAGGAGACAACTTTCCAACTTATCTGTATTTTTAATGCTTCAGAGTGAATTGATCCATTGATATGTATGACGTCTTCCTTAAGACTACAATAGATGTATAAATAAAAAGACTTTTTTTTTTACATGGATGTTCCTGAGAATGAGTTGAATCCTAAAAACTTCCAAGGAATAGAAATCCAACAGTAGACTTTTTTTTGAACACACAACACTGGGGTTAAGGTTTTTTCAAGGATTGTCAAGGTTATCATGACAGCAGCTCCTCAAACCCTCACAGTGTCTCTCCTTGCACCCTCTTTCTTCGCTGACACAGAAGTAGGGCACACCGGAGAATGAGCAACACAATTGGGAGGCATCCTGTCGCTTTAAGAGGGGGACCCATCTAATCTCCCCCTATCCACTCAGGCCCTGGATTTATAAATTTCCTGCAATCTCGATTCTCAAAGCCGTCTTGATTTTGAGAGTGTGTGTGTCTGCTTGTGAGGGAGGAAGTGTAGGACTGGCAAGAGGTACTATTGGGGGGTTGTGGTTTGTTTGTGCTGTCCTTTAGAAAAAGAGCTTACGGGTTCAGCAGAAGAAACGCGGGGAGCTAATGTGAAGATTTAGGACTTTCTCCGAGGCTTGGCCTCGTCTAAGCTCTGTTTGCTTGAGCCGTTTGTGGGGTCCTGCTCACACTAAACCCAGATTAATATTCCCCCCATATCCAACCAGCCCAGACACCGTCTCCCGGCCTCGCTGTCCTCCACCCCCCCGCCTTCCCTGCCTTTTCTGGCCGTGATCGTCTCCCTTCCCTAATCCAAGTCCGCTGCCTCTCATCTTGCTCTTTATCTCGCCTAAGTAAGCACCTTTCTCATGGCTTCTTTCCATGAGGGGGAAGCAGCAGGAGGAGCGTAAATATGTTTTCCCTGAGTCCTCCTCACTGCTCACTGACCTCTGTGAGGTGTTATTATCAGAGTGACTGCTAAGCCATGAGATTGCTTTTAACCACATTCACCAGGGGAGAGCGAGGCTCACTTTAATGGCTCTGTATTGGTTTACATGCCATCCAATAAACACATAATGGATGGGTACCCAAACAAACAAGGATAAACTTTTTGTTTTTCTCCTCAACTGACAGATCTTAAAGTTAAAGGAATCTTTCTAAATTACCAGCTTATATCTTCTTCAACATTTTGCATATAAAAACTTTAGAGCATATTTCTCCCACATTACCTCTGTCTAAATTAATTCCAGGTATTTCTAAAATTCTAATTCACTCTGCTGAAATTGCCCATTTAGGTACAAAAAAGCAGAAACACCTGACAAAATCCACAAAATCTTGAATTTTTGCCTTCATTTAGGAGCAATCAAGTTAGACTGCATTGACATACAGATGGTTGACAGTAAAAGTTTTGCAGTATCAACAAATTTATGGATATTAATATTGCAACCTGCCCACATTATCTAAACACTTGAGACAAAGATTTCTGTAATAATTTTACAGTTTTGCAATTAGCATCATTGCTAAAAATATAAATGAACCCAAACAACCTTTTCTGCATTATGTCCTTTTAAAAAAGAAAAATAATCCTATTGATGCATATTAAATAACATATACGTGTATGTATGATATACATCTGTGTGCATGTCTGTATGTCAACATGAGGTGACTTTATTAGTGAACTGATAAAGGCCCTTCAAAATGTTTTATCTTTTCATTTTCATTAACCATGAGAAAGACAGAAAGCACATAAACCCGTAAAAAGCGGTGGGCCAATGGCAACAGTGAGACTTTTCCTGCTTCCTGCTGCACTTCCCTGCCGCTGGTTTCCCAGACTCTGCAGACTCTCTCACAAGATTGTCACCAAAAGCCTCTTCTTCTCCTTCTCCCCTCTCACTCTTTTTTGTTGTTTTTTCCTCCCTTTCTTGTTCCTTTTCTCCCATCTGGATCAAGACTGAGAGAAGAATAACAAATGCATTTTGAGCCGAGAGAAAAGGGGATGAATTTGGCGTGCTAAACAGGCTGGCTAAACCCATTACCTAAGTGTTCTTTATCTTCCCATATGCTTTTGTTGTTTAATCAGCTTTGTATCTCTCCAAATCCTGGATTGAGATAACAAACAAATGGATGAGCTCAACGTGCAGACTAAGAAAGCCTTTTTGCTGGCACCTTAAATGCCAAAGACTGTCCTGGTGCTGCACAGCGGTCGGAGCAGAAAAACACAACTGGGTCAGATTCTCTGATTTTTGGACCAGATCAACCTCCAGTTCTCCCTAAAATGACCTCCTATCCCTCCACCCTGCTGTAAGGGAATGGACTCAAAGAGAGACGGGGGGAGAGAGAGAGGGAAAAAGGGGGAGTAAAGCTGAAGCTCACAGATTTGCAATCTTCAGCCACAATTTCTCTGTGCTTCTTCTACATAAGAAAAGGAGGATTCTAGATTATCTCCGGCACTCAAAGCCAGGGAGAGTTGAAGACTCACTGAATACAGAAAGGACTTCACAGCCAATGCAGTTGTGCAATAGCCACAATCATTATCAGATTTACTTTTGGGCTTCTAAAAATATGCTTCCCTGCTATGTTCTGTAGGCTCAGTCACACAGATCTAAAGGTGACAGCTAACTTTATATTTCAACTCTTCCCTCTGCCTTTAACGCATCGAAAAAAAATACTTACTGTGTCCTTGTGTTGAGTGCCTTTTGTTCACATCATTATAGTACATTTTGACATAAATTATCATCACCTTTTAGGTTTATATAGTTAACCATTAGGAGACAGTAGCCTGTTCACACATTTAGCAGACATGTAGCAACATTAGCATTCACTTGGCTTCTTGTTTCCAGCCATCTTTACTCTACTTTCACACTTGTTTTGATCTCCTCCAACTCTTTATGGAGGTATTTGGCTGTTTAGCTGCTAATGCTTCACAATGTTCCTGTCTACCTAACATTGGTGCCTGGCAGGTTCTGTAAAGTGGATTCTTAGAGCTCTTTTTCCGAGAACAGTTGCCTTATAAGGCTCAAAAAAAGCAACATGAGAGCGGTGAGAGTGAACAAAACCAGTAAAATTGAGGCCGAAAAACCCAAACAAGTAGTTCAAACACACCAAAGCTGAGAGAAACTGCTCATCCATCTCTACAATTAACCTCTTTTACATCATACAGTCATTTGATTAATATAAAAATATTGATTGTAGTTGCTTGATAGACTGTGAAGAGCTATTTGAAATACAGTATATCCATCCTTTGTTGTTAGCATTCTTTTGGTTTAATTATATTTTGTCTGTACACATTATATAAAATGACAACACACAATTTCAGAGCTGCAATATTACTTTCATAAATGTTTTTGCAATATAAGGAGTAAGAAACAAACCAAATCAGGGTACAAGAAGGGCACACTAATTTTTTTGTTTCTGTTGGACGAGTGTGGCATCATCATAAACACACAGTTCTCTTGAGGATTCAACATGCTGTGTGGATCAATTCATCAACTATCAATAGCATCATTGGAAATATTA
>JAQNCA010000025.1:18081900-18094675 GCA_029783725.1 Acanthurus tractus
AACGCTGCCTGCAAAAGTGTCTTTTAAACAACAGCATTTTAAAAATGATCAAGGGTCTGAGTAGCTCTTACATGATGAGGAAGGTTGTTCCACAGTCTAGGAAATGCTTATTATGCTGTGTGTAACTATGGGAATTTGTCACATTTATATCTTAGTTTTTATCAAAGGGTATTAGTTCTTGGTCCTCCTGTGGTGACCTGGTGGAGGTGACATTAAATTTGTTATATGTTAGTTAACATTGTAGGCTCATCTGATACAAGAGGGCTCCATAAACAGAGAAAGATGCATGTTGTGCAGTCTATAAAGCCCCTTGAAACAAATTGTGATTGTGATTCTGGGCAGTAAAAGAAAATAAAAAAAAATTAAAACTGACTTGACTTACATATACAGATAAAGAAATAGAGCAAGCTTTAAAGGCATTTAGGCCAAAACCAGCCTTAAACCATCTAGTTTTTCTTTTGAAACCAAATCAGGGTTCATATTTTTCAGGCTTTGGAGCCATGAACAAGAAAAAAACAGAGACTCAAGAAGCCACCAGGTGTCAGTGCAGACTCATAACCCAGGGTGCTGTACTCACAATAAAAATGTTCAGTTTAACAGCTTATTTTTTATTAGATTCTGACCATAAAACAGACTTGAATATGTTGAATTTTAAGGTTGCGTGGTGACTGTACTTTTGCAGGCATGCTGATAAACCCCCACAATTTCTTCACAGCCTGCTATCATGAAGAGGCCAGATCTGTAATTCAGGCAGGTTCAGGCACTGTGCTTATCAACAGCAGGTATGTGGTTACAGTGTGTCTGATATGTGTTACAATCATAACTGCTGCTGAGGAGATAAAAGTGTGAGTGTATCCTCCTGCCCTATTCACAGAGCAGTCACAGCCCAACACACAGGGATGTCTCGGAGCATTAAACACACCTGAGATGAGAACACCGGTAATGGAAATGCAGAACTCAGGGATTAGTATTTATTATGTTTTGCACTGTTTCTAATCAGCCTTAAAACGCCTCTAAAACTCCTCTGCCTGCAGGCCAAATAACGAAAGCTGCAATTACACTGCATCAGTAAGTCATGCCTTGTGATATCACATTGTGTTATTAGTACAAAGCTCACAGTTCAATAAAAACCTGTGCCTAAAATTTTTATTGAAGCTGCCTTAAGATGCTAAGCTCAGTTTCTGTCACACCTAATTGTTTTTGTCACATAAAACACTGAATTTATTTTGTATTTATTGCTGCTGGAAATGTACTGCAGTGAAATGAAAGTGTTTCATTGAATGTTATGCAACAATCTGAATATGTAGGGGAAATTATACCCATTGAATCATGAAATCACTATTTCCAACCAAAAGAAAATGTGAATTTCATAAATTGTCGCACCTTCTTTTCTCTCTCTATTTGCTAAGACTTTGCATCAGGGGTTAAACCAGAACTTGAGAAACAGTCCAACATTTTGAGAAACCTTTGATGCTAATAGTTAGACAAAAAGAGATGCCACTGTCATGTCCATGCAGAAGTATGGGTAAAGCCAGCAGCCAGTTAGCTTAGCTTAGCTTAGCTTAGCATGAAGAGGTGCTAACAAGTGGACACTGTTACCTAGCTTGACATTTGCCGTGCAGTCTTTAACTTTTAGCACATCACAAAAAGTCAAACATCTCCTCTGATCAGATTTTGGTCAATTAAAATAACTGAAACCAACTCTGAAAAAAAAGAGGTGGAATCAAACATTATCACACATCGTGACCTTGATAAATTAAAAAAAAAAACCCAAAGCACCTTAGAAGCAGTTTGTCGACTGAGTTTTCCAAGGTCAATGAAAATAATGATATCCCCTCCAGCATGTGTTCAAGACAGAGACAGCAGATTCATTTGCAGCCAGCTTGTCCTTTGAAGCCTTTAAAATCCAACCTTTCTACCTGAAGCGTCAATAATTGGTGTGCAGAGCACACAGTGCAGATTTCCAAAAGGCAGCCAGTGCACCAAGCATGACACCCGGGCACTGCATGGGCTTTTCTCAGAGCACCTGTGGGCATTGCAACATTGAAATTCTACCTGAGTGTGAGCGCTCATGGTAAAATCAGAACAAACACTCGAACAAGCAGCAGTCAGTGCCTTTTTTTTTTTTTTTTTTTTTTTGCAGCCCCCTCTGCAGGACAGCACATCTTGAATTCTGCAATGGTCTTGCTGCTCCCCTCAGCCTGGAATTGCTATTGGTTAGCACAGTATAATCCCTCGCTAACAGCCAGCTCCCCTCTGTCTGCTGAGGAGGCTGAGACAGAAGCCTGTGGGTCAGGATTGAAGAGGCTGTTCGAGACACTTTGATGTAATCATTTGCATCAGTACAACAGCAGATGACTCGCTCTCGTTGGGAGGGATGCTTCTGAGGGCCTCTTCAGACATTTGGTGTTAATAACAGGACAGATCATGGTACGCTGGCTTTTCATTAGGCCATCTGTTGCAGAATAAGAGAACAAAGTAATATCTTATTAACATGTCCTTTTAATCTACACTGAGTCTAGATATGATATGATACATGGAAAGATACATGGTGCAAATAAACAAGTATAAAATCAAATCAAATGATGCCTCTTCTTGTGTGGGCGTCAAACACCTTATGTGTGTGAAAAAAAAAAACTTCTCACTGTGGTTTAAAGATGAACCACATTCATATTTTTTACACATCTTTTTTTAATCACAGTTGCAAAATGTGTTTCTGATTTGAAGGTCACTTCATGCGTGAGAACTTTCTCCTTTTTTTAATATTTTGGATTTTGTAGTTTTTCCCCACATTTTATCATGATGCATTTTACTGGGAGACAGGGCTGTGGCTTGGACTAAAGAAATACAGATGTCAAGAGCCAAAATAACAACCAAAAATCATTTCTATTTGCTAAGTATTGTTTGTTATGATACATTCACTGTAAATTTAAGTTTCCTTAGTGATGGTGTGAAGAAAAAAATCAATCTGTTACAGAAATGCTACAATTAGAGACTTTTTTCATTAATTGATTCTGTTTGTCTATAAATTAAAATATCATGTGTCTATTTTACAGGATTCCAGTTCTGATACTTGGTGCCCCAAATGTGACCTGTCATCAGCAATAATGGACCACATCTTCTGGTTGTGCATCTCTTTTAGTCATTACTGAAGTTATCTTATGCACGTGAGTGTGATTGGTTTGTTCTGACATTAGCCTGTACAGTACAAACAGGCTGTATGCAGCAACTTTACCCTAAATGTGGGCATCTGCAATTGTTTCTCAGAGTCAAAACACCCTACGGTTGAAATAAATATACATTTATAAAGTGTTTTTAAAAAAAATACAGAGAGTGACAAAAACATTACAACCAGCTTTAAAAACACAGAATGTTTAATTTGTTTGAAAGTATAAACTCGTCCTCAGGTCAATAAAACTGTCATAATTCCAGTGACAATGAAATAATGACCTTATTGTTCTGAAAAGATCTTGCCTTTTGTTTTATGAAAATGAATCAATCATACTGCTGTTATCGCAGTTGTGTACTGTCTCATCGCCTGCCTCCTCTCTGACAGCTCCAGTGTTATTAAAGGAACTCTACAGAGAGCAGAAAACACACTTTCGCCAAACTCCATGGCTTTGATTCCAGTGTGAAATTCATCCTATTATAGTTACACTGCCAAAATATTGTTGAGGCTTTGTGCTGCTATTATGCAATGATCCCATTCTGCCAAGCTGCTTAGGCAGTAGGCTAACAGCCATAACAGTTGCTCGTTCTGTCCTGCTGCTGTCTCATGCACTCATATCAGACGGGGAGGGAAGCTGCACGCTGGATACCGTCCACACACATATTCTACACTTCTGTGGATCATCTCCGGAGTGAATCTCAGGATCCAGCTGGAACTGGAGTGTAAGAGCTGTTCGTGCCGGTGACGACAGCGGCGGGCTCCCAGTCTGGCTGGTAAAAGTGGATGTTGAGTGTTCGAGCCCAGTTTGCAAACACCGTCTTCTCTGTGATGAAGCGGTGGTGGCTCCCTCGTCGGCTCCTCTCGTGGGAAAGATACATGGTGCACTCATCTGGCCCAGAGGGCTCATAGTAATGATACGGCACAGAGGGATGCGAGGAAGATCTACATGTGAGAGAGGAGAAAGGGAGATGAGTAAATCATGTAGAGGCATGAAAGTCAAAGTGTGAGGGAGGGGTGTGGAAATAAGAGTGATAATTAAGAGATGAGGGTGGGGGGAGAGGTGAGAGGAAGTGAGTCACAGTGGGGAAGAAAGTGGAGACAGCAACAAAGAAGACACAGAAAGATCAGAAGAATCTGAGCTCACAGATGTGTTCATTATAAACCATCTCATTCCTCTGATACTCGCAGCCACGTCGATCTCTGTGGAGGACTCAGTCACATGAGAGACACTTCAATCTGGACCCAATTTCTCCATGAAAACCCAAAAGTGCCAAACTGTCCTTATAAATTTGTGTGAGAAGAACATTAAAGAAATTATTCTGCTGTTTCCTGCGAACCTAAATGTTACACAGACATATTAAACAGCTGCACTCTGCACCAACTGAGCCAAGATAATTATGTTTATTGTAAAATATCAAGATGAACATTAACACCAGAACCGTAATCACAGTCATTAATCAGCCTGACTGCATGGAAGCCACTTGATGAATGTGTCACTTTGCCATCATTAGTTGAGGACACCATTAAAGATGTACTAGACAAGATGTTGTCTACAATGTCAGCACACTGTAATCACAGAGGAAAACACATGCTTGAGAACACTGAAAACTTGAGGCCTGAGGATAAGAGATTGATGTGTTTTGGATGTTTAATTTAAAAGGTGAAAAGAGGTCTTAAAGAGAGCGACTGATTGAAAACATTTGTGGGAAATTTGAATTAAATTTAAAAATAAAGGAGTCGAAAACTTCAAATGGCATCATTTGTTAATTACGATTTGATAGTTTTCCTTGTGTACCTTGTGTCCTTTTAAGAGTCTTTATAAGATTTTATGTAAGATGAATACATTTAATACAAAAGTAAAAAAAATAGTTCATGAGTTTGAGAGTTTTTATTTGGAATGCTGTTTTATCTAATTAAAATGTGGTTAGACCATATTTTTCTTTGCAATAAAAATAAAAGATAGTAATTTTGACATGCAAAGTCAAGGACACGTTCTTGGCTCAGCAGGTAGTTTAAGTCACATGAACACAGTCGCTAGGAGACTGACAATAAAAGCTGACGGCTTTTTTTAAAAAAAACATGGTTAACATTTTGAGTTTTTTGCATTTAACTGTTAGACATAATTGATAAAAAAAGATATTGACAACGAGATTTCACAAGCTTCAAATCCTTCAAGCACATAATCAGGCATAAGAGCTTGTAAACTCTCAGCTTTCACTTACTGAGTTTCATTGTGAGAATTCTTAAGAAAGCAATTAACACATGAAGGTACAGGTGAGATAACACAAAATAACAAGACAGACGTGTTTTTTATTTTTTCATGAATCTTATTATGTTCTTTGTATACTGTGTTTTATTTTTCACTTGACTGCAGGACAAGTGTCCTTGGGGAATAAGAAAAAAACTATAGCTGGCAATTGTTTACATGCTGTTCATGAGAAGGGTGTCATTGGTAGTAAAGTCACAACACTCTGCAGTTCCCCTCTGCTTTAAGGAGCATTGTAGAGTCTTTTAGTCAGTGTTTTGGTTTAACAGCCACAACTTTACTCTTTTGGTTCAGTCTCACAACTCCATTGGTTTTCTTTTCAGTGAAAAAGTAAAAATAAATGCACTGAACACTACATGCTGATGGCAGACAGACAAGGTCAGCAACTTGTGGTTGAATAAAGGGGAGAATTTACAGGTGAAGAGCCTGTTATCTGCTGCAGCAGTTAACAAACATAAGGCTGAGAAGAAAGTAAATGTCTGACCTTGACTTGACTCAAACGACTATTTCTTCACAACTACCGGATTTCTAACAAGCTTTCAATGTGAACTTAAATGGTTGTATTATGTCTCTTTTATGTTCTCAAATTGTTTTCACTGCAGCCAAAAAAATCAGGTCATGAACAAAAAGGTGACATTTGAGTAAAAAACTGGGTCCATTATTTGAAATAAATATAACACATTTTATCACATCCATTATTGAAACTTTGGTGACCCTTATGATTTTGATTCTAAAAAGACTTTCATTTTGTCGTTTTTAATCTGCATCATTGTACAGATGGTGATGCAGGAGCAGCAGTATGGCAGGCTGTAAACTTTTTAAACATAGTTTAAAAAAATGTCCCAAAATACTGTTTTCTGAGTTAAATATGAGGCCCTACGTCAACACACATAAGGGTTTGGGGGTCACACAGGGCATGTACGCAAGCAAGGAGAGCGTGGTTAAATAAGTTTACTGCTAAACTCTGTTGAGTTATGTTCAATAAAAGCCATAAAATGTTCTTGAAACAATCATCAAGAGTTATTGACGGAACCTAGCATGACATAAAACCACACACACACACAAAGCTGACTGTGATGAAAGTGCAGAAGGGTCAAAATGAAGGGCAGCGTGATGCTGAGCAGACTCCAGTCTGTTGGCAGCTCTGACTAAACCACTGACAAATCTTAGTGAAGTCAGTTAAAGTGCTTCTGAGTAGTTCGACCTGTGGTTCAACCTTCTCTTCTGCTGTCCAGAGTTATTGACGCTTTGGTTGCCTGTGCTGTCGGCAACCCAGCAGGAGAGACGCTTGCAGTTGTGCTCTGGGTTTTAACAACTGAACTTTGAGTAGGTTGCAAACTTATATGTTCTTTGAGAATGTGGAAATCTTAAGTCTTCACATCACAGACGACATTAAAATGTGAGTCTTACAGGTAAAACACAAGACTCATGCAGGCTGATAAAAAAAGAGTAGCTTAGTGCAAAACTGAAAAACGAACAAAGAGCAAAATCTCCATGTTGAAATTTTAAATACGATTTGATTCAAACATAAAACAACTGCTCAGCAAAGCCAAAGGTCTGAGTGTGTTTCACCAATAGCACCAAGTCTTGGTATTATTACTTCTTGCTTTCATGTGTTGTTACAATCAAATTACAAGGCATCTAGAGTGAATTTCTTTGTATAATATGGTGTTGCAAAATGGTACATATATCTCAAATTTTGCAAAGAAAGGATGTGATTCTACCTGCAGAAATCAGGAGGCACCATGCCAAACACGTTGGTCCTGTCACACAGCTCCAGGGCTATGGCCATGGTGAACCAGCCGGTACTCAGCCAGGAGTTGGAACCTCTCCTGAAAGACAAAGCAAGGTCACCATTTTTATTCATCCATACTCGTGTAGTGTTGATATATAGGAGTACCGAGTCCTTTCAAAAGACCAAATGAAAAGAAATGAATGCTTTGAAGCCATAACTCTGGATTTCACCTGATCAATCATCCCTTAATAAATACAGATAAAAGCGCTGAAGACTGAAGAAAGACCGTCTTTGTTTCTTTGCTTTGTAAAAAACAAAGAAAATATACACGAGTAAGACATTTATTCTGACACTGGTCACGCTGACATGAAGGCTGAAGTGATTTTTCTCCATTCAAATGCAAAATCCTCTTATCTTCCTGTTGGTTTATTGTTCTTATGCAAATGAGTTTATGACGTAATGTCTTTATCTATACAGTTCCTTTTTTGTAAGCTTATATTCAATCGGCCATTTTCTTGCAGCTTAGGTACATGTACCTCATGTAAAAAGAGGTATGGTTTGCCATTTCTTCTGTATGCACTGCATGTTGATGAAACATCTCAAGACAAAGCAGTTAAAAAGCAGGTAAACCGTTTCTGCAATGCATTTATTATACACTACTTATATACAGAATTTCATGTTGTCTTTGGGGAATCAAGATAAAAAAAATACATGATGCAGTTGTTGTATTTAGAAAAAAGTTCTTTACTCTGATAGAGACAACATACTTGTGAGAGGCTGGGTACCAAAGCTAGTCTTCTAGTAAAGCCCGAACAGCTTTGCAGCTGGAGCACTTCCTTGTGTGAAGATTATGGTGCTGCCAAGCAGAGCAGCGGCATGAGGGCAGAAAGAGTCCGTTAAAACTAGACATCCAGCTATTTCTCATCATCACTTCTCTGTGTCAGAAGTTCAAATACTTCACAACATTTGTATCTGTCATTTAAGAGGGGTTTTTTTAGCTGTTGTCATTAGGTCCAAGTTC
Organism: Acanthurus tractus; assembly: GCA_029783725.1. Lineage (NCBI taxonomy): Eukaryota > Metazoa > Chordata > Actinopteri > Acanthuriformes > Acanthuridae > Acanthurus > Acanthurus tractus. Next base: position 18,090,092 of record JAQNCA010000025.1, read on the forward strand.
TTCATTTGTCACTTTTAGCACATAATTTTTCAGTTACTACACCAAGACACTGATTTATGCTCACTGACTGTACTTTTTTCAGCGTGTGCAGACAGTTTTTGGCTGAACAAAATGTATTTCTTTTTGATGTTGAGACATTTTTTTAAAAATGTCTGACTACGCTGTAGCACTGAGTTAGAAAAAAACATTGCTATGCTCTTACTAAGCCTGGCATAAGTGGGACAACTGTGAACTTGGCATGAATCTAATCCCTTCAAATCCTTTCATATACAACAGACGACTTTTAATTTAAATCCGGTTAATAATGTTCAGAGTGTTTAAAGCTCTGTTAGAAATTTTTGTTTGCTCTTGTCTTAAATTTTTTTAATTTCCTCAGGCGCAGATTTTCCATTTGCTTTAGTTAGGTCACACTAAAACAAATCTCATAAAGACAGGACTGATACTGCGAATATTTACCTATCAATCCCTGTTTCCTTTTTGAATAGTTCATCAAACTTCAGCATTTTGATCCGGGAGATGATGTAAACTTGAAGTTTGGGCAGTAGCTGGTTCAACAGCCTGAGGTTGTTGTAAACGTGGCCTTTCCCATCCCGTCTCATGCAGCTGCTGGGCCCCCAGAAGATGAACACCGTGTCTTGACTGGCGTTGAGCAGCTCCTGTCGACTCCTCAGCACCCTCTGCAGGCTGGAGTGCGCTATGACACGCAGGCTCGTGCGTTGGCCAACATCCTGCTGATAGCCCACGCTGGGAGCATCGTTCATACGGATCACACACTCGGAGCGGTCGATCTCTCCGCCTCGCTTGCTCCCGGTTAGCTGGCCGGAGCTCGTCACCAGGGCACAGGTCCTGCAGTGCATCTTCAGAGGCTATAAAGGTGAAAGGTTAAAAGTAAAAAAAAATAAGCTTACCCCAGAACATCACTGTTTGGAAAATTGACTGTTATCATATACTTGATGTATTGAATTCTACTGTGTTTTAAAAAAAAAATCTACCATATTAGTGATATTCAAAAATAAGCCATAATATTTTGGGAATTTATGATATAAAAGCATCTGTTTACCAAATAAATCCCTATGTTTTTATTACTTTAAGGGTCACTGCAACACATTATGACAAGAAGAAGAAGTAAGACAAGAAGAAGACTTGTGTAATACCCAAGACTGTGATACTGAAAAACCCTGATATTTTTTCTAAGATGGGTGATACAGTGAAAATAGTTATACCGTAATTTACAACCACCAAAGTACCAGGTAAGATATTATTAATGCACTACACAAATTCTAAAATAAAGCCTGCTTGTTGCTCCAAAGGTATTCAAATGGATCACTAAAGATATTTGTGCAGTGTACAGAAGTCAATCTAACAGCTGTGTAGATATTTCCCTCAAAACCTTAAATGTCTAATTATAATGCAGGAGGGAAAGTCAGAAAAACTCACATTGCAATCAATGGAGCAAAAAAAACAGTTTAGCAACAATATAACTAAAATATGAATGAGCAGCAGGAAAAAGGGAGAAATCTGGTATCTATAGCCATGAAGTCTTACTGGCAGATCCTTTGCTTTGACCTTGAAATCTGGTTGCCAAGTGGAAAAAAATCGAATGAGCCCACCAAACACACCACATGCAGACATAGCAGTCGTGACAAGATAACTTTGTGCAAGCTTGATATAAAGTGTGTCCGACAAAATAGCTAAAATTTGGAATTAAATCTCAGGCTTTTATATATTAATTCACAGGTTAATTTAGTTGTAATGTACTGCAGCACACACACACACAATGATAACTAAACAGGACCTAAAAAAAAGAGTGTAACTGGCACAGAACTGAGCAGCTACACTGTTAATGGGCTGTTCTGTCAGGTATTCTATTATTCAAATGCTCTGCAGATTACCACGGCTGACAGGAGGGGAAAGGCTGTTATGTGCACTACTTTGATTTTGTATGAAAACCATGAATGCACATAAGCCCGAACATGTATTCATTCAAACGCCGCCTCCAAGCAATGCTCCCTTTCATAAAACAATTCATATTCATGCATGATGGTGGACATCCTCATGCAAAATCCAGTTTACTCAGATCATTCATGTCCGCTGTGCTTTGCAAAGGTAATGTGCATTACGGGGCTGCTGTTTGGACTAGTTTGCATTATTGCATTACTGACTATGTATTTATGTTGCTGTGTCCGACCAGTTTTCAGAGTTGAAAGGCTCAGATTGAATGATCCCACAGCAAAAACCCAGAGACTCTTCACATGAATTATTCCCAGCCTTAATGGGGAGCTACATTGGCATTCTGAACTGTGCTCTGAGCTTCACACTCCATCAGGTTCTGAGGTGGAAATGTGTGTGTTCATCTGTATGTGTGTGTGTGTGTGTGTGTGTGTCTATGCATACAGGTGATATTACCAGCGCCACAGGCTGCTCTGCTCCCATGGCTATATTTATATTACTCTTCTACTATCTCTGTGACCCCACACTGAATGATTGCCTAGTGTGTGTGTGTGTTTTTTTTGTGTGTGCATGTGGGGTTCTGCATCTGTATATGTGTGTATGTGTGAAAAGCTCAACGTGGCCCCAGGTATGTACTCTGGTATGTGCACACAATCGCCTTTTCCTGGCTTTTTCAACTCTGCAACTGCCCGAAAAAGTGTCTAGATCCAAAGACAGTTGTAATCCCCTCTATACACACAAACACACAGAGGCAGCCCTGATGGGTTGAGGAACAGGTATTACCATTCACTGAAACATTTTCTAAAACAAACTATTTCCTGTTGGAGTGTGTTTGCACTCTGTACGCAGACCACCCTCCTTCAATAACAGGTAGGCCGAAGCGAATTACGAGCTCCACTGCACAAACACACCCTCCATGGCTGAGCTGGGGAAAAAAAAATCACAGTCCCCTTAGCTGTTTCCTCTTTTCCATACAACCGATAGAGTGCATTTCCCCCCCAGCGCTGCCCAGAGAATTTTCTCAAAAACACTTTGAAAGTCAGGGAATGAGTTAAAGTAGCAAAAGGCAATTGAAGGTTGCATGGTCGGTGTGGTTTAAAGTGCCTGTGAAATAATAAAAGTGTCCTTGACAGTGATGTTGAAGCTTCAGTGTCAGTTTACCCGAGTTTCTGACAGCTTGATAACGTTGGGAAATAGCCTCTTACAGACCGTGTATCACATTCAGAGGAGCTTTTACAATCAAATAGATAATATTTCAGATGGAGGGCAGCTGAAGATGCAACTCGGTGACTTTTTGAATGAATGAATGAATGAAATAATAAATGAATGAATGAAATGTATTGCCTATCAGGGTTAGACTTTTACTCATAATCAACCTTGAATTAACATAGTCATCCTTTAATATGTGAACCAACTTACGCTTGATGACTTGCCGACTCCCACACACACTCAGTCTGCACTTCATCATGAGGACAGAGGGCCGAGTGCCCTGATCAATAATGCATAACCTCATAAGAAGTACATTTTCTTGAGTAAACGCAATCAAAAAAGGGGAAAGGTTCAACATTATTCAGTGAACTCTGACGTGATGCTGGTTGCTGGAGTGAAGACAGCTCTGCTAAGACTTCTGGTCCACAGTCCACATGCACTTGTCCAAATGATCCGCTGGTAGATCAAAACTTTCATTTATCTCTTTACGGTTTAGAAATGAGTGTTGTGTCCTCATCAGTATTTAAGCTGCTTGCTGCAATATTAAATAAGGTGCCTCTGGGTAACTTAATTCAATAGAAATGATAAAAAATGTATTTGATTTTGTTTCACTGTAATTAGAAGACAAATTTAAATCGACACACACTCGGATTCATTTTCAGTGGTAAATAAACAAACGTGTTTCAGGTCTGAAAGAATGTGTCTCGCTCTGCTGCATCTTATTTAACAGCTTTATTTATTCTGCTGTAGTTGATCTAAGTTTGGTCTTACTAGTCTTGCTGATCATTTTCTTTTCTATCTGATTACTACATGAGGGCAATTTATGTCTGTACTATAGCTGCTTAATATGGCTTTAACAGTCAGTTTCTGCTTGTTTCTGCTTTAGTTGTGCTTTAATTGTGATTTGTTTTATTTAACTTTCATTTTCAAAGTAAGGCCTCAAGCACAATTATATAACGTGCCTTTCAAGCTCAAGGTTTTGCTGCATCTTGCTGGGTAAGTACAGGAGATCGGGAGGCAGGAGAGCTACATTGTCTTCATTGTGCTTTTGTTTTTTGTAAATGCTTACTGAGGGTTTTGACAACTGCAAACAGAGATTCTATATTTACTCTGCACTTTAAGCACCCTGTACAGTTTATTCTGGATGTGGTACCATATATCTTCACCTTTTATACGATTGAATAGAGAAAGTGAACACTGATTTGCGTTATGGAACAATAATGGAGAAAATAATATTTGTAAACAGAATCAAATCTTAACCTATTTTCTTTTAACTTCACATGTACATTATGCATTTCTGCAGGGATGTTCGTAGTGGAGACCTTAGGAGGATGCGCATAAACTGGGTATCTAAAGTTCATCATTACAGATTTTTCTTTCAGGCCAGAGGCACAGACATATTTATTCATGAAGACTTTCTCATTA
>JAQNCA010000025.1:18104708-18144684 GCA_029783725.1 Acanthurus tractus
ACTACATTTTCCTTTATTGTACAAAACCAGCACAGCTGTTATTGTAAATTTTCTGTTTTACATATGTTACTGAGTTTTACTGTTATGTGCTCATAGTATTATGACAATAAATATGCTTACTGGCAGAGAAATGTGTGCATGGACTTGATTAATTCACACATCCATAACATAAATATTTTAATACGGACACACATTTCATCTGTACTTCCTCATATTGACAAAGTCTCAGCTCTTTTTGCCTTATGCACCGACAAAAAAAGCAAATTTCATATTATAGCAGTGATTATCTGGCTGATGATTTTTTTAAAATGTCAACATGAGTTAAATGTTTTGGGTTAGTAACAGCTTTTTGTTGGTCTTGTGCTGCTCGGTACAGAGTGTCACAGCAGCGCTTGATGTTTTCCAGGAGTGAGTCATCAAATTGAATGTCAAATATACTGACAAATGTTCTTAATACAATTCATGCATCACAATTTTTTTTGTCATCCAAGTTGATTTTTTTTGGGACATCCGATTTGGGGGCAGGAAAGTACTTTTTTACATTTGTCATGGCAACCTGAGCAACTAAAGCTCCTCATGGGAGACAGATTTGCTAGAGGCTGTAATTAAGTCAGATGGAACTGGGAAATGGGAAATGAGTCTTTTTATAGGCACCCTCTGAGCTGGTATCATTGTGTTCACTCGCTAATGTGTCGTTCTAGTCACTCCACAGACAGTCTCACTTCACAAACTGAGACGTTGGTTTTGTGGGAATTGATGAGTAATTTATCTCAAAAGCAGCACAGAATATAGCAGCTGGACCAGATGCTGTGAGAAAAATCAGGGTAGCCTACTAAAAAACTACAATGGGAACAGCATGTCTTACCTTTTATGTTTTTGGCCCAGATTTTTAAATCAACACTGCGACCTTTGTAGACTAATCAGCTCCCAGATAGAGCCAGATAGAGTGATTCATACTGTATAAAATATGACATTTTACAAGACAACACAACACAACACAACTCACAATATATGGCAGTGTGATATATTGCAATATGATATGATGCCACATGGATATGAAACAATTTTTCATTATAAAGATAACTTATGTTGATATCAGAGAATGTCTAGACAAAGAATACTAGAACTCAGAGGTTTCCATCCCCAGACTGAGGGTCACTGAATAAACCTGGTGAATTATGGTTATTTTCTGAGTAATAATTTCAAAACAACCAATATTTTTGATTATTATTGGACATTTTTGTTTCTGGTGAAAACATTAAAAATAAACCTATCTAAGAGAGGAGCATTCTGAGATGTGATGGGGATTCTCAAGTAGAGACAGTACTGGGTCACAAAACCTCCCGTCAAAAGAAAATGGCTGACAGTGCTCAGTAGCACACATAAATTAGGATCACTTGCAGCGTTGTCAGAGTTTTTTGGATGAATATATTTTTTGGAAAAAAATTGGTTCCATGCAATGTGTTTTGATATAAGAATAATATGTAACATTAAATGATCAATAAATTGAGAAGGAAAAGCAGAAATAATGCAAAACTGAGAGACACAACGTAAAATCTGTTTTTCTGTTTCTACCTCCAACCAGCATACACCACTGGCACCAGATACCCTAACACTTTTTTTTTTTTTTTTTGCCAGATCCTGCACATCTCCCCACCTGCACCTCATTTCCTCATCAGCTCTGCAGCATAAATTATTGCCCCTTTTCCCCTGTCAATTCCAATCATGTTTTTTTTTTTTGATTGAGCCACTTTCCTTTGCCAGCTTTACCTGCCTGCACATCAACCTACCTATAAGATTATTTGCAAACTGACGAGAATTAGATTATTATGTGACCTTAAAAGAAGAGACCTACAGCTAGATATGTCTAAAGTTAGGAAGTCATGTGTGTTATCTACTGATTCACCGAGAACAGCTGTGAAATAGAACCTATTATAGAGCCAGGTCATTTGTTGCTGTGACAGCAATCAATACAGTTTTAAACTCAGTCCTAATGTATAAATGGACGCTGGTGTGTGGGTGCTAAAATGTAGGTAACATTTCTTGAACTCTTGCCGCAGTAATAGCCAGCTTGAAGGTTTCCACAGCGATCATTTGAGAAATGGGTGAAAATTGTCTAATATCACTCTGTTGAGGTCAATGTAGCATGATAGCTTACCTGCATCTTCACAGAATACCATGATGCTGAAAATGTTATAGGCATATTGACTGAGGATAAGTTTAATGACCAAATTATCTGTCTCACCGAGGAGCAGAGCCTCATAATGCACCTCCTCATTGTGAATTCAGAGGATTAGTGGCTTGCAGTCAACAATGTGTTTTGATTAGAGGTGTCCCTGAGGCTTAAATGCATCTCAAAACAACTTTGGAGAGCAAACACAACACACACACACACACAAAGGCAAGGTAAAGTTCTGTGGAACACAACCTTTTTTTAATTAACTTGATCCTTCTTTTCTAGTGTGGTGCCAGACAACTGTCTGCCAATGTTGAGCCAACAACAAAAAGTAAAATGTGCAGTTTTTACCTGTTTCCTGTGCCAAAAAATTTTTGTTTTGATTTATTAATATCTCCTCAACTTGAGGGCTAGATGCCTCGGTATATTAGTAAACAAAGTAAATGAAGACTGAAAGACAAGGGACTGTGATAAATGCCCAAAATGTTTCAGATGCTGTCAGATGCTCAGTGACAATGGAGGTTCTGTTCAGATTTGTTTTGACACACAAAATAAAGGTTTGTAGCAGCAGTGACGTCTCAGAACAGAACCAATAGTCAGAAGATGTACTGAATCATTAAGGGGAAATATCAGCTTAGCAAACAACTGCCAATTTAAATCTCCAAAGCACCCGTGGAAAACAAAGGTGGAAAGGCAGATAAAGTTCAGATAAATACTGTGCATGTAAGCTGTTTCAACAGCAGTTTTAAAAAAAGGGATGGATCCAAGCTCTATGTCCTCTATTTTCAGACCCAAGAGATAAAAATCTGTCTTTCTCTTTGCAAATGTCTCTAGTTATGGACAGATCATTGACTCATTGGCTGGCAGCTCTACCAATCACGGGTGCAATTTCCTGTAACCTCATGTGCAATAAATGTTTCTCTGAATTATTTGTCCAATAGACTGAAAAAAAAGATATCCTACACCTAGTTCACTCTGTATCACTGTGGTTTATTAATGCTCATGTATTTTATAATAGGATTTAGTCCACTTTAATTTTTTAAGAGACAGCAGGGCTGATTGCATCTCCAGCAATGGTAGCCAATAAAGAAATGAGGAGAGGGATTATTGTGTTAAGATCATCAACTTCTGCCCTTTAATTACAAAAAAAACTCCCTATCCAAACTGCAAACGGTCAGCTGCCACAGAGGAATAAATTACCTTTTGTTTCAGGAAGTGAAAGAAGGCTGCAAACCAAACCCGCACAAAATGTGCCTATCTGTTGTGCACCCACTCGATTATGTAATTAGCAAGCTGTTGGCATCCATCATTTCCACTGAATGACAAGCAGATGGGCTGGCAACTCTGGAAATACATTCTTTTCAGAGGGGAACATAATTCACCTATGAAATGTCATTGTCTTGTTCAGTCCTTGCAGGATTAGTGAACATTATGAGAAAATACTTAGTTCGACCTTGTAACATGTGATAACATAATACTGTTTTCAGTCTTAAATGGAAAGTAGCTAATAGGGAACATATGTGGGTTAATGACAAGTCACAAACTCTATCAACCTCCTAAACTTACTAGACTTGCACATATGAATCCATAGTAAACCAATATTGTTTAGGTGCCATATTAAGGGGATTCACACAGCAGAACACAATATGTTTCCAACTTAGTTATAAAGATTCAGGGTCCATTAGGCTGTACTATCAATCTGTTTATAGCATCAACACCCAGTGATATCAGACACTGATCAACAGAAAATTTGTAAAATTCATAAAAATAATGTTTTAAATTTGTGATACAAATTGTGTGTGTGTGTGTGTGTGTGTGTGTAGAGGGAGAGAGAGAGAGGGAGAGAAAACTCTCTCTGAGTGCCTGTGGCGGCTAATCTGCCTAGGAGAAGTCAGTCCCTTGTACCACTAGCCTTTGGCAGTCTGAGCTCTTATTTCTAACCACAGAACACTAAAAGAGACACCCTCTCTTAGATGTCAGTGTAAAATACAAATTAACTGTCACATATCTGATCCATTAAATATCAATGTTTTAGATAATCTGTCATTAAAGTGGGATAATGTTGGGCAGTGTGCAATTATTATTAAGGTAATATCCAGGTTAATTCCTTAGGGTGCTGACAAAAAGACAAAACGTGTCATTCTTGTTCTTGCTATTACTTTATTAAAAAATGCATGAAAATCTCCCTGTTACTGGATCAACCAGTCACTGCATGATTTCCAGTCCTTGCTGCCACGTCCTGGTCAAAGCCACTATAGTAGATTTTTGAAGCCATTAATCACTGAATGAGTGCAAACGTGGAAAACTTCTTTAGAATCTTTGTCTTCTAGGACAAAATATTTTAATGCATTTAAAATGGAATTAATACTTTAATTTCTTTTCGCTTTTCCTTTCCCCTTGATCGGCATTTATTTGAAGAAAAAAAGCATTGCATGCAAAACATTTATCTATCTATACTGTTTAAATATCACACAACAGACAACTGCATTTGTTTGAGTATTATGACCCAACTAGCTGATCTTGGTTTCATTTGGGCAGTTTTGCTGCACCTGTTTTATTGGGATCAGTTACAGTTTCACCATTATTAGTTGTTCTTTAAATGTGGTGACCTTATGTGATTCCAGTGTAGCACCAAATTATGAGTCATGAACAGTGCTTGTAATATGGTCTAATAATGGGGAAAGGAAAATAAAAAAATATGATATAACATATTAAATATTGGAATAGAATAGAATAGAATAGAATAGAATAGAATAGAATAGAATAGAATGGAATAGCTCTGTTAACGTTTGAGAGAGGGTTGGAAGGGCGACACAGAAAAATAAAAATAATTGCAATGTCTCAGGAAACCCAGTTGAGGTCAGTGTTTCTCCACCAGACTCCTCAGATTAGCCACAGATGCCTCCTTAAAATAATGCCTGTGATATTGGCTCACTTGACCGCATAACTGATCAACCAAATATGCGGAAATCACCACTCGCCTCGCAGACACAGCCAATATACCTATCCTCCTATTATTTAGCGTCCTTGACATAAATCCCGCACGCTCGTGCAAGCGGAAAAAGTTCACAAAAAAACTGTGCGTGTCCGTGCCTCCGGTGACACTCGGCAGCATAGCCCCGCGGTGCACGACGTCCCCTTTAAGAGCGTTTTGGAATAATTAATGACGTCGCGCTGTAAACACGACTGACGCTCAGCTGCGTGGCCGAAGCATCCTCCAAGAGCTCGAGACCTCTCCAGATTCCCGTGTTTATCTATCGACCGTTGAAAGCCACCAAAATAACCGCCGTTCACCTCAACTCTCATATGCGGTCTCCAAAATCAAGACGACGGTGCTGCATCTGTCCTGCTAAGTGCCATGGCTAGAACAACGGACATCCCCTCCTCTTACTATGGTGAGTCGGTTCGTCTTTTGTTATGAACGACAAGATTTTTCCTCAGTGTAACGTTATGACAACGGTTCCTTCTTAAGCTTAAATGATGTTTGACCCCTCGCTGTGATTTACAGGGACGATAGCTAGCTAACATTGTCAGTTGCTAGCTTACCATTTATTACAATACGGGCTATTTAACGGTTGACATCAAATACACGATAACGATTGAAAAACGTTTAAACGGTTTTTTTATGTTCGAATAAAGAAAATCAGTACAAGTCTTTCTTTCCTGCGTTTTATGTACCTCATGAATTATTCGTGCTTCAGATGTTAACTGGTTATTTATACACGATTTAACATGATATATTTTTCCTTGTATTGTTTACCTGGTTTAACGTTGTAAAGTCTCCACAAAAGGAGACTGTTCTTAGTAGGTCTTATCAGTTTCTCCCTCCACTTGTCACTTCGTCTTTGTCATAACGTTAAACAGATCGTTTTTTTCCGTAGCTAACACTAACTATTGTGTAACGCTATGACAGCATAAACGTAATAGCATTATCTTTTACCTGCAACTGGCGTCAATTATCGTTTGCTTATCAAAATTAACGGATCAATCGCCTGGACTAACTTGTCATCGACTGCCAGAAATTGGCAATGTGGCAATGTTAACTACATTGTGTTCATTACTTTTCCCACTGCTTTAGAAAACACCACCTAATGGTTTCAAATTTGTTTTGTTTAAACAGCCTGCAAAAGATATTAAGTGTGGGGCACAAAGCAGGTTAGCAAGGTAATTTTCGCCATTTTTGATTGTAATATTTTATCTAGCGTGGATAATTACGGTTATTGACGTTAATCAACGTTGGGGAACGTTAGCTAGCTTAACGTACGTTGCGGTGTGAATTGGCTTACGTATGAAGGCTAACATCCAACGTTATAACTGATTTTTAAACGGCTGTTTACATGATTGATATTTTCCTCTAAGGACTTCAAATATTTTTTATTGTGCACCTTTTTGAAAATGATTCAAATTTTTTGCCTTATACTGTTTATATAAAGAAAATAAAAACGTTGCTCACGTTAAGAGACGACAAAAAGTCTTAATCGCACTTTTCCCCCTTAATCTTCTCGCCCACATCGAGAGTAATTACAACACTGCAACAACTGCAGTCCAGGTAGTGCAGTTAGTGAGGAACAGTTTTGATAACAAAGGATTTATTGTGTCCAAGGGGCATTTTCGCTGCGGGCGCTTGGATATATTTAATCCGTGGACAGATTTTCAGTCCATTAGTCTGCTTTGGTAATCATGTTGTTTATCACTAAAACATAATCCTTTATCATTAGCAGATCCCAGACAGTCACTTTCCTCGGAACAAAGAGTCACTTACTCCAAGATTTTTAACCATACCCATAGCTTTTCCAGGTTTGGTATCAGCTTTAATATGTCAAGCACTCAAAATGTTTGATCTTTATTGTGTAATTTTCCATGTAATCATTAAAAAATAAGTCTTAAGTGCTTTAGTGCTAGTTGTTTGTGTACAGCCATTCTTAGGCAACTACTGCAGGCTACAAGACTATCATTAGAAACTTAATATGCTATTGAAACTCAGGCTAAGAGATCCACTGCTCTGACAAAGAGACTGATGATTGATTTCAGATTTTACAAAAATGTTATGGGGCTTTGATAGGAATTAATTTCAGTCATATCTGCATGGATTAAGTATATAAATTGACCAAAGCCAGACTTGCATGAAAAACCCATGCTAATATTCAGAGCAGCTCCCACTATAATGCAGAGCAAATAGTCATTTAGCTCAAATAGAGCTTTAGATAATCTTCAGCATTTTCATGTCAACACCTTTTCATGTCATGATTGTCAGTGTAAGCAGCATCTTCTCCATCATTTTGGATTTTAAATACATCCTATCCCCCATCTCTCCAAGTTGTATGTAATAAATCTGGCCAAAACGACTGTCAGGGAGGCTTGATCCTAAAATACAGTCGCACTATAGTTTTCTTAAAGTGACGGGCATTTTTAAGGCTGCTTCAGACGGCTCTTGATGGGAAAGCTATTGTGTCTTCCTGTTATTTCCCACATCCTGACCCTTTGTGCCCCACAGACCTCATGACTACAGCACTCTGTCAATCATGGCTGCAACCTGTCAGCTGTAGTTGATTCTCTTTGCTCTCTGCAGACATGCAGCTCACCATTGGGACCTCCAAACCCATCACTCCATGTTCAAAAACTCAAGTTGGTACCTTACAGTGTGCAATAAATCCAACATTACAGATGAATTGTTCAGTGTTCTAAGTAAACAACTTAGTGTAAGTTTTAAATAAAACACAAGTTGGCCTACATATCATGACTGTGAATGTACATCATTACAGACACTAATATATACATATACTTGCATTATCTTCTAATGCCTCAACTTAAGTACTTCTCTCCAGAGAAATGCTCTGTATACAGTGATAGACAGTTTAATTAAGGAACATTAATTTGCAGTAACAGTGTCCAATGACCTAGCTAGTGGAGCATGGGATGGAGTTATAGTACCTCCCTGTGTTTAGGTCAGCTGCTTTATGTTACTGGCTCCCTGCTACTTATGTTCCCTCAGCTAGCTTGGCAGAAGAGCATTTCTGAGTGTTTCGGGCTCACAGAACAAGAGGACAAATTTTTTATCAGCATACTCTTCCCTTGCAAGTGATGTTTCTTATACTGCATGTAGAATAAATGTAGAGCTCAGTAGTAAAGACAGTCACATTTGAGGTTGTTGGTTAAGTACCTTGCATGCCTGGCTTGAGTGGTTTATTTTCCTTATTTAAAAAAAAATATCTGTCCAAAATATCATTTCCATTTTAGCTAGTTAGATAGTTTTTATTCTTTCAATGAACAGATATTGCACATACCCTTATGAAAAATAGCAAAAACACTTGAGAAAGCTTAAGTGAGCCATGTTTTAGCAGCTGGTTGAACTGCTTGCCATCTCATCATTTACATTCAGCAGTCCCACACTTGCTCTACATCCCCAATTCAAGTGTACTCGTGTGGCAGTGTATTATATAACATTTCTAACTGTGTAGCAAGTGTTTCATGGACTAATACTGTACTGCTGAAATGTTCAGTCAGTCAGAAAAGTAGAAAAATAGCTCATAATTATTCTGTGACAGGTTTGTAAGTAACAATTTAGATATGAGTTCCATTCACCACAGAAAATGTTGACTCAGGCACACTGTTAATTAACAAATTTCTCGCATGGGCAGCTTCCCTAAACACTGCATTTTTATACTGAGTCAATGCAGAGTCTTGACAGAAAGCTGAGAGCCTTGGTTTAGGATCCAGCATTCATAGCCTCTTCCTGTGAAATTGCATTCAGAGAAGGTTGTGGCTCAAATGGCCCATTTTGCACCCAAGACTAAGTGCCATTATGGGCTTTTTAAGTGTCACTGTCCTCTGCAAGTACTCATCTCATTGGAAGACCAGTGCTCACTCTGTAGTGCTACTACTCATTTAAGTCTTTATGGCATTTCTGCTCATTATTTTTAACAAGGCTATGTTCTTTTGCCACTCATTTCATATGTCTTTTCTCACGAGATAGCCTTGTCATTGCCTGGAAGTCTGAAGTATATTATTTATACTAATGATAGGGTCATGTAAATAATTTCAGAGATTACATCTGCCCGCTGGCAAGCACTAGATGGTTATTTGTTTAAGTCTGTGAAAATGGGATGTTCAACTGTGAAGAGACTGTTTAACTGACAGCAAGGGACTTGAAATTTATAATGTGCAGTACAAATTTATTTACTGTTGGTTTGTGACCTGAAGGCTAAGCAACCGTGACAGTGATCAGTGAAACACATTCCAAAGATGCACTGCAGGAAAAAAAAAAAAATGAAATGAGGACTAAACGGCAACTCTTGTGGTGGTAATTTGACTTCCCTTACCTTCTGCATCCACAACTGTCTGATACAAATAGTGAAGACAGCTTTTTCTTTGTTGGCTAGCTCTACTTATTAAAATGACTAGACACAAATAATACTCTAAAACAGGGACAGAGGCATTATCTTCTTTACTAGTCCACTTGTAGTCACCATTGATTTGTGCATAGTTTTGTCCTATTCTGTTTTGGTTTGTCGAGATTCCCACAATATCTTTTAATACCTGATGAAGCAAAGCTATATAGGAAAATGTTGAATTAGTTGAGAAAGTTTGGAATCCTGAAGACCGGAGTCTTGAAGATTGAGTATGAGAGTAAAGCATATTGTGAGGCTCAAATGTGTTTCTTCACTTTCAGGTGAATATTACATATTTGGTTATCAAGATATGCCCTGTCCTCTTTATGTTTTTTAAGTCTTAATAAATCCAGGCTAAAGCCAGTTGAGCCTGTCAGTGATCCACAGTTAAAATAGTGAGTCTCATTTCACAGGAACACAGAGCTGCCACTGACATGCCTGGAGGCTCCCACAGAAGAAACCAAGGTCACAAAGACCCAACCACCATTCTGCTACTTCTCTGCTCGGAGCAGCAGGCTAGCTGTCAGTAGCTGACACTTTGAGATGCTAACACCCCTCTTGGGGGTCGAAACCCAACCAACATCTCGCTATTCTCTGCATTTTAGGGGATGGATATCAGCTTGCAATGTGTTTTCCCTCTAAAAATATGCACAATAAACACTTTTCATGCACTGATTAACCCAGTTGACTACCAAACCAGATATGCCATGATATGCCAAGTACTCACTCCTCAGCCATCTGTTAATAGTTGAGAGGATCCCAAGGGACTCTCCTAAGCAAACCTAAACCAGAGCTCTGGATGTTGTTGTCTTGTCTCAATAAGAAGACAAGCACTTTAAAGGTTGTAGTGTTCTCCGGAGAGAGAAAGGAATAGTGAGGCAGGAGAGATGTTTTTGGATACAGATAGAAGTAGAAGAGAGGCAGAGAAAAAGAGAGTTATGGAGCTACAGGGAGAGTGTTTGCATGTATGATCCTTCCACATTTTAAAATCATAAGAAAGGGGAGCCATCTGGAGCATCCTAACTGTTTTAGTCTTTCAGAGAGGGACTCCAAATCTTTCTTTTTTTTTCTTTTCTGGCGAGTGTGGGAGACTTTTGTGATCATGATGCTGTTACCAATTGTGAATGTGTGTATGTTTCTGTGCATGTGTGTCTGTGTGTGAGAGAGGGTTAATGGGATTTGAAAGAGTGTTGCCTGACTTAGGTAAAACCTTACAAGTCAATTTCTGCCTTTCATGTCCCCCTTAATTCCTATTAATATGTGTGTGTGTTTTTTTGATTAAACTGTGAAACCTTGACAGTGAATCTCTGCCCAGCAGGTTACCCCCTGACCCCCTGCCAGTCTCTTATCCTATCCTAGCTTCACTGGCCCGTTAATCTTTGTGGAAGTGAGTCACTCAAGCAGCTTTACTAGTGTGCCATGCACTCAAGGCTGTTGCAGGAGAAACCTGAGCCCCTTTCTCACGATTATCTACTGACAGAGCTGTACGTGTGAACACATATGTCCTAATCACATGGCGTGGACTTAAACCCCCCCAGCTCTCCAGTGCTAAGTTAGTGTAATGTACATTACATTCTATGTGTGAATGGAGAAGGTCTTTGTCACAATATGCAAGTGGGAGTGTTGATGTTTTCACACTGTTTCTGGACACAGACATAGAACGCTGCAGCTTTATTTCTCCAGTGGGATCTAAAAGCACAGAGTACAGCTGCTTCCTACTCCTTTCTGTTTGCCTATATAGTGTTTTCCATCCTTTTGTTGGTAATGCCAGTATATCCTGATACATCTAGTTTTCTGATTTTAACATAAAAACTATCTCATCTGCCATAGTTGAAGTGCTGTAAACAAAACATGTCATGCCTTCTGCGTGCTCTACCTATAGGCCATTCCTTGCCAAAACTCATGGGAGTATTTATATGTGTGAGAACATGCCTGACCCACAATCCCTAGTTGTGTGCTACATATGTGAATGGGCAGCACTACACAATGTCTGGTCCTGACCATGTAGACACAGAAAAGAGCTCATATGTGAAAACAACTCTCAGCACTGCAAATTTTTAAATACAGACCAGAGGAAAACAAAAAGCCCCAAAGCCTTGATATTAATGTTGGTTTTCTCTATGGATTGGCAGAAGCCAGTGCTTTCATCAAATATGAATGAACATACAGCACAACATTCAGACTTAGAGACTATGCCTGCTCTGCTGAGCAACATCATTATGCTGAATTTTTAACATTTCTATTCTCTCTTTTTGATGTATTTGTAGCTGGAGCTAAGCTGGAGCTAAGCCCAACCTAGCTTTAATAGAGGTACAATCTCACAGCAATTCAGTCTCTTCAGGTCTTGGAGTTTATGAATCAGCAGAGTGAAAACAACAAAAAAAAGTCCTTTCCAAATGGCTTCTTTGACCCAACCCATGTAGAGCACCTGCGGTGTTCGAGCTGTTTGCCTGACCGTGGTATGAAAGAGGCCTGTGTTGGACAGTGGAGCCTGGGGACACTGGCGCCTGTGTCTGCCCATGTTGATGTGTTTGTGTACTGGATGCGTTTATGGAGAAGAGCTGAGAAATGTGGGGAAGGTGGGAGGTGCAAGTGATAAATAAAGTGGGGAAAGTTTTACTGTGGAGGCTGTAATGAGAGCACTAGTGTATTATTAATATTCCCACCCATTTTATATTTGACAGTTGTGTGCTTTATGTACTTTAATTTCTTGACTGGAATTTTCTATATGCGCTATGAGCTGATGCCATTGTCACAGTATCTGCAATATTTGCCACATAAATTGTATGCGTGTGTTTGTGTGTGAGTAAGTGAGTGAGTGAGAGAGAGAGAGAGAGAGAGAGAGAGACAGTGAATGTGCACATAATCCCTGAGTAGTCTAATCTTGTGATAAAGTTAGCCACAGGAGATAAGTGCGCAGTTTAGTAACCTCCCAAATTGTGAAATACAAGTCGATGAGCTGCTTCCGTGACTTTCTCCTGAAGCTTTATTACTCCAGGCCGACTTGTTATATCTGGCTTTCTTCCAGCACAGGCACTATGAAGTTGATTCGCAGCAGTCAGTCTCAGCACACACTTCAAAATCTGTCTGACAGGAGGCTTTGAGTTTAAATTAAGGCATTGTCACAGTGGCTTTCAATCTTTTAGAGCTTTTATTAAACCTTTATAAATGGAAGAAGCTTTTCTGTGTGTCACAGACATAATGTGAGTTAAGATCCTCACCACTGTAAATATATCCATAGATCTTGTTGCAATGGTAGACTAGCTAGCCTCAATGCAAAAGGGATTGCAGAGCAAAGATTACTGTCAAAGCCTTGGTCTGATCCTGATGTGTAATTCCTCACCCTGTCCAGCCTCATTGCCTCAAAGCCTTTGATTACCACCATGATTGTTGTGTTATGCGTAAATCTTTCAGTCACAGCAGGACACGGTGGCATTATCCAACGCTATGTCAATAGAGGAGACTAGCAGTGAGTGGAGCTAACAGTGACTCTAGCTGTCCCAGTGTAGCATGCCTGCCAGGCTTTTTCCGAATGTTGTTGACTACAGACCCTCATTCAGCCTGACTACAGCAGCAGCACACATCCAGTCCACCAGCCTCATCTCCTGCACTGGCAGACTGCAGTGCAGTCTAAACAGCCGTCATCTAATGCAGAGTCTGCTGGTGTCCAGGCATCACTGATGATTTTCGCCACTCTCTTTTAACCCTTCACTGAAATCTGTTGATGTGGGACGGAAGAAAGTACTGCAGCCTGGTGAATGTGGTCAAGCTAATGTGGGGAATGGGAACAGTAAATAAAACCTATCTTTAGCTGAGCTGAATTACAGCATGATCTGTCACCTTGGTGTTATTGTATTAGAATGAAGGGATTTGTAATCCTTCAGAATATGTTTGCTCGCTGTGCACTATATTAAAAATGTTTTGGGCTATTTGAACAAATACTTGGACATTCAAGTACTGGATGTTGATTTCTTCTTTCATGCTGTGTTGACTGTTTTGTATAACAACTGCCCTAATTTTTAAAAAACTAACAGTGGGAACTTTGCCTGCTGGACTTACCGGCAGGTTCCAACACTCCAAACAGTATGCTGATAGAGACACCTAAAATATGACGGAAAGAAAATGCTCTTCTCTCTGACACTCACAGTGCCACAATCTGTCCACTCATTACCAGCTCTCCTTGATCTCAGTGCAAATCGGCTTGGACTCAACATATGGACGAACCTATTTTTATTGCAATTGCTTCAACACTGTGGGGATATGCATGTGTTTTTGAACATTCATTCAACAAACAAAAGCACTTAAATGGTTTTTAAATCCATGTAAACTCATCTTGCATTTGACACAGTCTATAGCAAGTTTCATGTCTTGCTCACCTTCTGCAGCTCTGCCTCTAATTAGCTCTCATATGAGTTGATGTGATGCAGCCTGCTGGTCAAGTGGGTGTAGCAACAACCACTGAGTTATAAAAGCATTTGTAGGCAACCTGAAGCACAATAAAGGAATAGTCTAGTCTGTCTGACCGTCATACACAGTTGTTACTGAAAAGCCCAAATAAAACTGTAAGTGGTACGGAGCTGTTTTCAGATTATGTATTTAAACATAA
The DNA here is from genome assembly GCA_029783725.1 of Acanthurus tractus. NCBI lineage: Eukaryota > Metazoa > Chordata > Actinopteri > Acanthuriformes > Acanthuridae > Acanthurus > Acanthurus tractus. The sequence continues at coordinate 18,118,879 of JAQNCA010000025.1, forward strand.
AAGTTGGGATAATGGGCCCTTGTCCTTAAAATGTTGAACAGTTAGCAGCATGGTTCACACTCTGTTATTCTATGCAGCTGAATTATTTGTCATGAATGTTTCAATCTGTCTCATTGCACAGTAATATGCGTATGACACATAGGGCTGTACCAAATAGTTTGAGGCTTTGAAGCTTCATTCATTACACTGACACTCAGTTTCTAAATCATCTTTTGACTGCGGAAGCTTTATCCCTACCTCAACCTTCATATTATCTAGTTGTCAAAGTCGTGTGAGCAACCAAAGCAAGTATTTAATTACATACAGACATTTGAGGCTTCATATCTCAAAAAAAATGGCATACAGAACAGCCCTAATGATACATAATTTGTGCATGCATGTTTGAGCTCTGTTGTCAGCCTCATATACCACTTATTCGAAACAGAGAGTAGCATCCTCTCATATTCAATGCCAGTGCTCTGCAAATACTGCAGTGAGCACCTGGTCTGGTGACACTGTGTCCTTGGCTGAGGAATTCACACACTTAACCCAGAACATCTCCCATTTTTAGCCCTGAAACACAACTCAAGTGAGGGACTTTCAGTGACAGCCAAACAGATGGCAGTAAAATAGGGGTTTTAACAGCAAGGACAAAAGACAAAAGGACATGGAGCCTCTCATATCAAATATCTTAAAAGAAATGTTAGCAGCTCACACTGCTTCAGTGACTGATCTGAATTAGCCAGAATCACACCTCCAGTGCATGTAAGGAGTGCCATCATAGCTGTTTGTTACATAGATCCTAGTCCTCACTTATCCAGAACAATGTTTTTTCACTGATTTCAATGCGACATGTATCTGGACATGTCTGCCAGGCTATATCAGTGAAGGAATGGACATTAATATTCAGACAAAGAAGAGAGGGGCACACTCTTGACCCAGTACAGACTCAGAAGTAGGATTAGGGTTAGATTTACCTGGCACGGTATGATTGAAAATTTGTGTTAACGCATACAACTGAGTCAGTAGATGACCTCAAAGTTTATTGGTAGCGGAGTAAAAAAGGGGCTCATTAGTTGCATTTATTTCATTGTCTTCAAGAGACCAGCTCTTGCTTAAAGCTAACCTGTAGACTTTGATACATGCAGCTCTCCATCTGCCACTCCCAAATACACACTTGGAAAAAAAAAAGAAAGAAATGCAGGAGTGCCATCACACTCGTTTTTGTGCACACACCTGTGCTGTTGGAAAGCAAAAACTGCTTTATCATTTTCCCTAAAATTGTTTTATTGTTGAACCAAAGATCAGGCATGCATACATTTGTACTGGAGCTGTGGTAGAGGTGGAGAACAGCAGGCATATAAATAAATTTTTTGTCACACATGGAAAAATGTGCAATATCTTGGATTTTTAGGACCTTAACTTTATACAGAATTATTGGCCTCAGAAACAGTTTTAGCGACAGCATGAAGGAAGTCCTTGCTGGCGATCTGTGAGGAGCAGCTGCCAGGCTCTACTGTGCTGAATCAGTAATGTTTCTAGCCAGAGAGTGGAGCTTTTTTTGATTAGTATTTTATGTGTTCTTGTGTGTGTGTGTGTGTGTTTCTTGTTTTTGCATTTATGTGTTGAATTACAGTGTTAATCATATTGCATCTGTATGTTGTGTCATTGTGTCTAGTCCAGGAAATATAGAATGATGATAACCAAACTACTGTTAGACAGGACAGAAAAGTTAAAACAAAATTCGGTCATTTTAAAATTTAATAGCTATAGCTATTAACTAATAGCTGAATCAATGTTCCAGATGTCTTTAGTTTGATTCCTTCTTGTGAAAAAGAGAATTTCATGTATTCACAGTCACATTTTTCCTTGAACATATTACAACATGGTTGATTTCAGATATCCACAATGATTATTCTGGATTTGCTGGTAAAAATGAAAGGGCTCTGTCTGTTGAACTCATAGCTTTTATTTTTAATTTTTAAGTAAATTTAGAACGGGCACACTTGATTTGCATGTACATAGTACGGTTCACTAATTGCTCACACTATGGAAGTAAGGCTGGCTTGTACGTCTCTTGAAAGGATCAGTTTGGGGAATGGGCAGATGGGAGATTGGCCTACTCATACTGCCCGTAAGTCTGTCCCAGCTGCTTGGAGATATTAAGCTCCATGTGAAGTGATTAATAGGTCCTTAGGAACTCGTCATACTTTGTTTCAACTAGGGAAGAGACTACTTGGGAGCAGCAAATGATGCAGACAAAGGCATGTGCTCTCTCCCACCTACAAGCTCACACAGTCGGAGTTAGCCCCTTGGGTGACTGATGATTCTTGCAACTGCGGTTGAGTTTTCAGTCTGCTGGGTCAAATGGGGAATCCTCTCTGTGACCCAGATAAGCTGCTTGTTTAAGAGTTGTTAAGATGATTTATTGTATTTCTGTGTTAGATACATTAATTTGGCTCTCACTGCTTTTGCTTAGGATGATCATCCCTCTTCATCTCAGTCCTGCTTCAATGGGAGTCCTACACTATGAAATGGCCTAGTTAGTTTGTCCTGGCCAGTTGTATAACACAGCAGGTGAACTTGTAACTTATTAGTGTAGTATAATATCGTGACAATGTTATGAAACTGTTTAGATATGTCATCCTCTGTGTCCTATCTATGTTTCTTTTCTTTCATTTACACTGTCCAGGAAAGGAGAAGCATCATAAAATCAAAAATATATTTAAGTGTGTTGGTGATCTGGATATTAGTACAGTGCTGTTATCTTTTCCTGTATGTACTCTGTGAATGGTCTTTAATCTTATTTTTGCTCTGCTTGTTTTTGTAGGTGAGCCACGCAAGTTTGACCCAAACTTCAGAGGGCCTGTCCATAACAGGTACAACTAATGCTTAATGCTAACATCTTTGTCTCTGCAGTTGTATAGCATTGAGTAATGAAGCAGTGTACAGAACATCTAAAAGTGTGTTGTGTTTACATTTAAGAGACCTTCTGTCATTGCTAAAGATAAAAACAAGAAACTAAAATCCATTTACTTGCATTGTATTAGAATAGAGGCAGGAGAGTCAAAACTATATGTACATTTTTTTTGTAAATATCCCAAGGACAACATCCAGTTCTGACATGTATATTGATTTTACCCATTATATAATCTTTTTTGGCCCACACGTTTGTTCGGGGCACTGATAGATTGATCATTTGTCATACTATGTTAATAAAGATCGAGGCTGAGCGCTGGCAGCTCTCTCCACTCCACCACACAGATCAATGGCCATAAGTTAGGCTGGTGGCTGGAGTTAGCCCAATGACACACACTATTAACCAGACAGATATCCCCAAAACTGATGTAGTCCACACATCACCTGTGCTACCCAGGGAGATAGTGAAATGTTTCTCAACCAGCGGCACAGCAACACTTTTCCTGATGAACTGCTGTTGGCTATCTGCCTTATGCGGGACACAATTCTATACATCCTGTCACAGTTAGTCACAGTTTACATTGATTTTATTTGAACTGTGTGTACCAACAAAAGTGTTTAAAAAAACAATCTTTTAATGTAATTTATTAATACAACTCAAACTTAAAGGCATAAGTGCTTAAGCCTTAGTTAACATGAATATTTAATATATTAATATTTAATTAATATTTGTTTGGTGTGTTCAGACTAGGCTATTACTTAAAAATGAGGTCACATGTCTGCTTTGAGAGTGATGGTCCTTAACAGATGCCTTCCTTAACGTTTAGAAACACAATAGTCTGAATGCAGTAAAATTATAAACTCTAAATTGAGGACTTTGCCTCCAAAAGTAAAAAGTAATGGTACGTCATAAAATAAGTCTACATTTTAAGACTACCTGATTTCTTCAGCACAATAGAGAGCAGAATTTTGCAACAAAGCAAATCCCCTCGAGGTTGTCGCCACAGGCTTTTCTCAATGATTTAGTCATTTTCTCTGGTAATGTAGGCTCTTATCTCTTTTATGTTCAATGTCATTATTGCAGGCTGCTGTGAAGGCATGTTTCAGTCCTCATAGGTCTCTTTATCCCACCCTCTCCAGCCCATTTCACTGCTACAGCTGGGTGAAGGCACCAAGGATACTTTGATGTTTCTGTGGCTCAAAGGCTTTTCTTAATGAGAACTGGGAGAGAACTGACTCTGTGGTCGTCTTGTTTTCATGCGAGCTCAATGTCTAAATGAAGTAACCGTATCTGTGGTTATTGAGCCGTCCTCTAGAGGCCAGATAGAAGTGGACATTTTGTAGTATTAATTCAAACTGGATCCAGCTATAACCAGTATGATACATAAATGTGATAGGTATCATAAAATACATTGATGAGCCACATATCAACAAGCATTTGGTAATGTAATAATGCTTTTTATAGTGTCCTGTCAGTGTGAGGTTTATTATGAAAGGAAAACTCACAAACAAAAATGACTACTAATCAGATGCCCTCAGCTGTCACAGCACGTGATAACTCACCTGAGAGAGCCTTGTGTTCGTCAGAAAAGCTGCTCAATTGAATCAATGTCCCACATTGCTCTGTTGACTGTGAGAAATATCCCTTTAATTCGCAAATCTGGCGCTCTAAATATATCTTCCCCATCAAATGACTGTTACAAAGCAGGGACAGACTGGCCGATTCACACCACAATGGCACCCATGCTATTCTGTGGCACCGCTGCCATCTGTGTCACCTTGGCTCCTGCTGAATTTCAGCCCTGTAACAATGGCAAAAAAGTTTCGTATTGCGCTGTCAGAGCCTCAAGTTCTTTTTTTTTTCTTTCAAAGCAGTATTGCCTGACAGTATAGTACACAAGCAGGGCGATGCTTTGGTCCCTGTGAAAGTATGTGTAAGTGACATCTGAGGAGATCTGAAGCTTGGGAGGGAGCAAGTCCAGGTTGGGGTCCAAATAGATTTGCCGTTTGACCGTATTTTGCATCTGACTTGCAGTCCATGTGGCCTGTTTTTCTGAGATAAGAGAACAAATTGTTTTTTACTCTCCTCACTTTGTCAGCTTCCCTTCAACACTCATCTGTGCTTCAAAGGTGACTTTGTGCTGTATGAGCACTGTGGTGCTGTGTTTGCACTTTGTCTTAATAATGCAGTCGTGTCTAAAAAAGGGAGTTGGGAAACAAGGCAGATCTACAGTAACATTCACAGTATGCTGCAGGGGAGGCGAGGTCGGCTTTAGTCTCCAACCCCTCTCAACCTCCTCATTAAATCACCTATGATGTATGATTAATAGTGATAGTGATAACTTATCTACCAGCTAGACGATGAGGAGAGATTCAATGACAAGGAATGCAACCATCGTCATGGCAACCCCGACAGCTCTTCCCTTTGTTCTTTTTGAATAAAATGGAATGGTACTCACTTGTCTCCTTTTGTTAATAATATGCACAATATCAGCAACAGCTTAGCAGGTTTTGCGGCAGGTTGTCTTTATTCGGCAGGTTGTCCTCATATTCACTGTCAGTGCAAAGCTGCATCTCCCTTCACCAGGCAGAGCTGTGCCCATTTTAGCAGCCTTTGTTTCCCTATTATCTCGAGAAAATAATTGCTGTGCTGTCTGAAAAATAGTTTACACCTAAATGCGTGTCACGAGTCCGTAAAGCCTTATTTCCAATGACAGTCAACTGCTCTTATAGTCTGTTTTCATCCAGTGTTGTCTATTTAAGGTTTTTGCTGATGTTGGGAGGTTTGCCTGAAGATACAGAGCAGATGGTCTGTGGGCCAGTTATTATCAGCTCCAAAGTGCTGCTTAGGTTATGAATTGAGATATCACATATCGAGTCTTCAGGTTCCTAGAGTCGTAATATAATTCAGATAAGAGTGGTGATAATGGAGTCTATTTATGAAATAAGAAACCAGGAGTAATAGGAGCCTTGTTGGTACAGAACAGATTCCCAATCCTCTTTATTGCTTATTTCAGAAAAACAATCCACCAGAGCAGCCTAATAACATAGATTGCAAGCTTTATTGGAGATATTAATGCAGTACCATTAAAAAGTGGGTCTTAATTGCAGCTGCACTTGAATACAGTCAAAGATAATTCACATTGCAAGCTTAAATTTCACAGCTGACCCTAAAATCTGAAACGGTACACTGAGCAAACAGTTTAATTAGTTAGTTTTGTTTCTTGTTTGCATCTAAATGAATTTTCAGTGTTGTCTGTTTAAGCTATTTTATCCCTCTTTGTATGGGTTGATCCTAAGCTGATATTTCCCGTGTGCCGCAATGCTCTACTCTGTCTTGACTGACTGCAAGTTCAAAACAACATAGTATTTAGAGGTTTGAAGAGCAGTACACATATGTGGTGTCTGTATAGAACCATGCAACCATGCTGCATACAAAACAAGGACAATCCTGTCTTTAATGAACCACACAGAGGACACTGTCACATCTTTGAGCTCCACTCTCCTTTAGGATGAAAGAGGAGAAGGGTTGAAAGCTGGAGGAGATGAGGGTCTCAATTTCTCAATTAAGCCAATTTGTGTAGCATATGATGAAACAGGCTATGTTCCTTGTGCGGTACTAATGGGCACAGTGGATTGAACTTGGCTTTTCGAGACTAGGTTCAGTTCTCAGTCTGAATAGTTTTGAAAGAGGGCTGAGAAGGGGCTGGACTGACAGCTTGTCTCAGGGTGGAAAGGAGGAGAAGAAAGCTTGTAATGGGATACAGACAGTTAGACGATGAAGAAAGACTCAGAAAGAGAGAGACTGCTTTAAACTAGCACACTGAAGCTTCTGTGGAGGGAGAGGCAATCTTCAAATAGCTGCCTCTGTGCCTGTGGGACAGTAGGCTCAAGGGGTGGGGGGATTCAGGGTCTCATTAGAAAGTCAGTAGATCTCCACTAGAGTTTCTCTGAAAACACAGTATACAGATGACACCTTGTCATTCATGTTTGCAAGCGTTGCAACCAGACACAGAGCTAAAACTCACTCGCCATGCAGCAGCTTTGTTATTGTTGCCAACAGCAAAATGGTTAACAAATGAAACACATTTCCATCTCCTTGAGATTAGACAAATTCCCATTTCACCCCAAGGGACACATAAGTACATGTAGTTGCTCAACTACCAACCATTCATAAAAAAAAAAAAACCCTTAATTTCCTTTTGCAATCTTGGTTTTCCCATGTAACACATCTCTAATTTGTTCTCGCATATCTTTCCCCAGGAGCTGCACTGACGTTGTTTGCTGTGTTATTTTCATCATCGTCATCCTTGGCTACATCGCTCTGGGTACCGTTGGTGAGTCTGCTGCTGATTACAGCACACAAAAATTTCATAATTTCACACGACTGCATGCGTTAATGCGCACATGCCAAACAGTGGTGATATGTTCTGATCCTGTTGTGGTGTGGAGGTGTGAATTGCTCACTCCTCTCTCGGCCGGCTGTAGAGTACAGGTTGTACAAAACTAAATCTCCAGCTGGTGGAAAGTGAGAAGTGATGACAAATTAAGTAATTTACAACCAAAAATGGATCTGCCCTTCTCTTTAAGCTGCACTGACACTAAAGAGAAAATCATCTTCTTTTTTTTTTTATTATTCATAATTTTATTGTACAAAATGACTGATAGTTAAAAGTGTTGTGGAGTTGAAAAATGTAGCTCCCCCAGAGAATGGGCTTTTCTTTTAATTGGTGGAAGTTTGACCACAACAAGCAGCTTGTATGGCTCACTCTGGTTGACGCGATCGTGTTAGTAAAGCTGTTTTGATGTCCCTGTTGAGTTTTTTGACTGAAAGACCAGTGATTCCCCGTGGCTCCCGTTTCATTGAAATTTTCTTGAAGCCAGATTTAGTTCACTCAAGTGTGACAGAGAGTCCACTTTGTCTGGCTGACTGAGGCCGTGCAGGCTTGTGAATCTCCCCACCAGCTTTGCTTGTCCCTCTTGTCTTGCTCTTTACACTTTTTCTTTTTTCCTTCAAGATTTTTGTTTCTATTTTTCTTCCTTTATTTCTAGGCTTAGTCGTCTCTTTCATTTTTCTATTTTTCATCTCTCTGCGACTTTTCTGTGATCCTTTCTCATAAAAGGCATGTCCTGTTTTATCCAGCACATCTAAATATCCCCCTTTTTCACACACATATGATCCTCATCACAAATTAGGAGGAACTGAAGTCCCATTGCTGTCACCAGTGTCGTCCCTTGCCAGCTCGTTGACAGTGGAGTCACGTCTTAATCTGGGCATGGGACATGGGAAGGACTCCCAATAATTTAAAAAGGGCAGGAGCCATAACAATGGATGTGACTTGAAATAGGCACTGACATGTCTGCAATCAGCTGAAGAACTTGATGTTCTCTCTGCATACTTTTTTCAGATTCATCATCCTTTTTGTGTCAGATACTTCTAGACTGCCTTTGTTGTTCTCACGTTCAGAGCAATCCTTCATTGACTCCCAAGGTGAAAGGCCGCGACACTGTGTTGTTCAAGTTGGGCAAATAAATGAAACACAAGAATTGCTTAGTAAATTGAATTCAAGGTTACTGCGACTCCCATCTAGAGAAACGGAACATAACAAATTAAAACTGGATTGATTTTGTTGTTTGTCTTTTTTATGTGGTGCTTTTTTTTCCTAAATGGTTTGCATACATGCAATCCTCTCGCAGAATTCCATTGTTGTCTTATTAATTTATTTGTGTTCTTGGTAAGTGCAAAAAGAGACACAAATTGCCATGACCTTATGTACTAATGAAACTGAAAACTCCTATAGATTCAGACAGGAATAATACTGCAGTGCTCTGGTAGGTCATTTTATGTTACATAAACCAGATAAGCTCTGTAAATGTGTCATTTAGGATGCACAGAGTCTGAAAAGAAGGTTAGTATGTGACCAGTGGCCTTGTATACCTCAGTAGGTGCCACAAGGCAGCAGGTTCAAGAGTATGTGTAGGTGTCTTGTAAAGCTAAACCTGGAAGTCCCTGCTGATGAAATATAAAAACTTTTGCATATGAATTCTTTCAGCTTGGATCCATGGCGACCCCAGGAAGGTCGTCTATCCAACTGACAGCCACGGTCAGTTCTGTGGCCACCAGAACACCCCTAATGCGTAAGCAGAAAAATTTCTTTTCTTGAGTTGTTTCACAAATAATTATGTTCCCCAATTTGCCTTTCAGCTTTCTATTATCATCTGTATGCTCATAACAGGCTTTGACCACAATACTTGGAGATGGTTAATGATTAATTATAGCACATACCCTCCCTTTCTGTCTGTGTGTGTGTGCTGAATTGCTTGCTGATAAAACATTGCACAATGATGCACTAATTTCTCAATCTTCTGAATCCTCGCACTCCTCCTGCCATCTCCATTGTTTGTCTCTACAGAAACAAAGCCATATTGTTCTACTTCAACATGTTGAAATGTGCCAGTCCTGCAGTTTTAATTAACCTCCAGTGCCCTACAACCCAGGTAAGACACTGAGTGATGCCCCCTCCAGAAGCACATTTTCACACCATTTTATACTCTTCCCCAACTTTTCCTCCACGCTTGATTATGCAAGATTGATGGGCTTTCTCATTAAGAAGACGTGTTGTCTCCTGCAGCTTTGTGTCTCCAAGTGCCCTGACAGATTTTCAACTCTCCTGGATGCATGGAATACCAAAAACTGGGAATATTACAAGCAATTCTGCAAGCCAGGCTTCAAGGTTGGCAGTAAGGTGAGAGATGTGTTTAAGTGGTCAGAGGTCTGTTTTGCAAACTAGATGAAAGTATATTTATTGAACCCAATGTCTTAGTTATAAGACTTGTAATTATGACCCTCGATGCACTTCTTGATAGAAAAATTATGCAAAAAACAAGAAACTCATGCCCAGTATAGCTTTCAAACATCCATCATCAGATTTCATCAGTCATTATAATGAAGAGCCAGTTCGAATGTGCTTTGAGAGACAGGCGGAAGTGAGCTAGCGGCACACTGATGCACATCACAGCTCCGTTCTGTCAGCTGGCAGCAGTTCAGTGACAGTGACGTTGGCATGATGGTGTATAAGAAGCAGAGAGTGAGGTGATGTGTGGGAGCACCTAACACCTCTGTCATACTGTTTGAACTGAACCAATGATTTCCCTTACTGTATCATCAAGTATGACAGTGTTACAGCAGATGGATATTCTGTCCAGCTCCGTCACATCTGACTCCATGGTGTTTTTGAGTGAAATGATTTTAGTTAAATAAAAATAACTCAAAATCAAAGACTTGCCTGTGAGATTTCAAGACTTCAGTTATTAAAATACACTGAAATTATTTAAGTGACTGATGATAATTACTTGGTTCCCCTAGACAAACTGTGAATTTAAAGTATTGTTTATGTAAGAAATCCAAAAAATTCCATGCTATGTCATAAGTTAGAATTTAAGATAACTGACTTATGATTGGGTTTTTAAAATCATTGTTGTTTTAAACAGAAATTTTGAACAGCTGCAAGACTTTTTTTAAAATAAATACAGAAGCTAACTCAACAGAAAAGATAATCTATTGAAAGAGGTTTTCCACTCCATCTGTAACTGATAAATACTGTGTTGAATAAATGGTTTGTTATAAATGCCTTGTTTTTAATGATTTGAATCATCTTCTCCCTTTCAGTCAGTTTCAGAAGTCATACGAGATGAAGACTGCCCGTCTATGATTGTGCCAAGCAGACCTTGTAAGTGAAAGTGAATAATTGTAAACACAGTCACCTACAATAGCTCATTATCTTTTAGTCATGCCACTGACGACAAAAAATGTTTAAAAATGTGTTTCAGTCCTTCAGCGGTGCTTCCCTGATTTCATTACAAGAAATGGAATTTTAACTGTAGCCAATCAGACCATCTTCAAAGACGGACACAATAACGAAAGAAGTGTCAGCGACCTCAAAGATGCTGCCAAGTAAGATCTCTTTCCCTGCGGCGTGAATCTTTATCCATGTTGTTCATCCAGTTAATATATTCAAGAAGAAAAGTTACCCACATTGGAAAAAGAATTGGCCTTCTTGCTATAAAAAAATTATGCAGAAGTGATCAAGCCTATAAAATAAAGTGTTTTTAAATTGTTATACTGTCAATAGGGTTGCCAAATCTGCTCCCAGAGAGTTCTGGACACGTATTACAGGGTAGGACAAGTGGGCATGTCTCAGATTTCGCTGATGCCCAAGAATGTGTCTAACCACATTCAGTCCTTTGCATGTTTATTGCATGAGTATACAGCTTACCCGCAAGTTCACGTGTAGAACTTCAAGGGTACCTACAAGCTTACAGCATCTGCTTTGTGAAACTACAATATCTACATGGAAATGTGCCGACATAGCAAACTCCGGATAAGTAATCATGTATTTAAACCAATGAGCTTATGTTACAGACATACATGATTCTGTGTTGATCCTGAATTAAAATATAACGTACTTTAATGCTTTTCTTTTTGTAGCCACATTACCGCCATTCAAGAAGGAGGGGAAAGGTCTCAAAAATGATTTATTTCAGCACTTTAACTCTAGCCTTCACTGTAGTCATTAGCTTTGTTTAGACTAACCCTCCCCCTGTGCCCTGCGTCATGAAGAATCTGTTTCTGCGTCCCTCCACCTGTATTAGTGGACAGGGATCAGGACAGATTAAGACAATTGTTTGTGGCATCCAATCTCCAAACAAGAAGCCATGTACTCTTGTCAGTGACTGCTCGGTGTGTGTCAAATGAAATAGAGTGATGTGGTGCCCCCTGGTGGTCTTTAGATTTACTTTTTGGTACAGATACCTAGATAGATGTGAATGCAAAGTTGCATAACAGTGTTGAAAATGATCCAAACTCGACAGGGTTTCGGTGAGCTTTAAGGAGCTGAGTTAGAGTTCTTGAGCATGAAGTTGTTTTCAGAATGACTTTCAGTGTTTGTTTGTACCATAGCAATGTTAGCATATTCTTTGTCCTTTTTTTTGTGCCCTGTCTGTGCTGTAGAGATTTTTCTGACTCATAGAGACGTGTCTGTAAAGGCATCAGGGAAAGGCTAGGTTAAGCTTTCAGCATAGACTGATGCTCATTTTATGGCTGAATTCATCTATTAAAGTGAATAAAAAAGAATTAAGGTGACAAGTAAAACCAATTAAAAAAAAACACATTCTAAATTGAGTTACTTGAAAGCATTTTGAATATTTGAAATACTTAGTTTGTTTCCATTGTTTTCAAAACTTTTACCAGTTCTGTCAACAGAAATGACTGAGTTCTTGGCCTGACACATCCATTAGTATGTTCTTTTCCACTAGGTGCTCACTTTCAATAAAATGCTAACATTTCATTCACCACACTGAAGAAACTTTTGCTCAGTAGTGCTGCAGTAATACTAATGCTGTTTTGAGGATCTTTGATAAGAAACTTAAATATTTTCTTTCAGATCCTCAAAAGATTGTAATCAAAGCTTATCATTTCAAAAGCATTTTGAAACTGTATTCTTCTTTGTTTCATAGTGACATCATGAAAGATAAATCAAGAGTCAAAATGTTTTTGAGAGACTGTTAGAAGCAGTAACACATACTTGCCACAGCACCTCTTTGTATCCATATTAAATCTTTCTTTTTTTTTTCCACCACTTCTCTTTCTCACATTTTCCCATGTTGCCTTATTACTCCATCACAGAGGTATGGCCAATCTGCTGAATGCCAAAGAAGTTGGCATGAAGATCTTTGAGGATTATGCAAATTCCTGGGACTGGATCCTCATGTAAGACTGACTGTGGCTTTTGGTGATTTTCATGTTTGCACTTGTCTTTGTGGATTATGGTGCTCATCTTTAAGTAGTAAAATGTCTCCATCTTATCAGTATAATAAATGATGAAACTGATAAAAACTCCTCTAACCTTTACATGCATAGGAATCCCCCTGTCTTATGTACTTGACGTCACAAAGTAGTGGATTAAACATAAATAGACAGTGGGGGATTTGCAGAGCACCTTAATAGAACTGATTGTAAAAGTAATTAAATGAATTAAATTCATTTTTTTTTTATCAGTCAAACAGTGTCCAACATGTATGTTAATGTGTTCTCGCAGTGGTCTGGTGATAACCATGTTGGTCAGTCTGATATTCATCCTACTGCTCCGCTTCACTGCTGGTATGCTCCTGTGGCTCATTATCTTTGCTGTCATCATCGTGGTTGCTTACGGTGAGTACAGACAGTAACCCACACTGCCGCTGGCTACTGTATACTTGTTGAGGATGTTGCCTGTGTTTTTCCTTTCTTGTGTGTGTGTGTGCGACTTTCTTATCTATCTGGCTACAAGAAGTTCTGTTGTCATGGAAAACCAAGGCAGATTTAGATTTGTCTTGCCTTGCTGTTTCATTCCTTCCCTGTTGTCCCTATGCGTCTCTCAGGTATCTGGCACTGCTACTGGGAGTACAGCACTCTGAGCAGGAAGCCAGGTGCTAACGTCACCATCTCTGATATTGGTTTCCACACTGACTTCAGCATTTACCTTCAACTCAGCCAAACATGGCTTATCTTCAGTAAGTTTTCATCCACAATCATCACTTCACACTTAAGTCCTAAAGTGATATGAGAAAGCATATTTAATGTATGTGTATTATCTACTAATTGATCATATTTTGCAGTGATCTCACTCTCCGTGATTGAGTTCATCATTGTGATTATGCTGATATTTCTGAGGATGAGGCTGCGCATTGCCATTGCATTACTGAAGGAGGCAAGCAAGTGCGTATGGATTAAAGCTTTGTTTCAAAATGTAGAAATGTTTTTGACTCGGTTTTATGCAAAAAGATATTTGTCCTGTCTTGTTTTCTAGGGCTGTCGGCTACATTATGTCCACTCTCTTCTTCCCTATCGTCACCTTTTTCCTTCTGGCCATCTGCATTGCTTACTGGGCAGTGACAGCAGTGTATCCTTTCAGCTGAATTACATTGAGTAACTGTTTTGTTAAGGGAAGTTTAGGCATTCTGCTAATTTCATGTAATCAAGTACATTCTAGTTACCCGTAAGATTGTATGCAATATAGAAATCACTAAACAGATCCTGCACTGCTGTAGATAAAGTTATATGAAATGCTTGTTATACTTTGTGTTCTGTGTTTTTGTTTTATGAGCAAAAAGCAAAGCAAAATCTTTAGTTTTGGTACACATAGAATGCAAAGTCTGGGCACTCTCTCTCATTCAACTAAATGAGATTGTATGTCTAAACTTGACTTGTACTGAATGTCTTACATCTAGCGTTAAAATTCCTCATGAGAGGGACGAATTTGTGTCATTAGAATGTAGAACTAACCATATTTTATTAGTAGTCAGTGGTTGCTGTGTAAATTAAATTTCCCTTGGTGTTGACCTTGACTAGTTTGCCCTCAGCTTCTTAGCATCATCTGGTAATGCTGTCTACAAGGTCACACCTACTGACGATAAATGCATGTATGCCAACCTTACATGCAATCCCAAGGTCAGTTCCTCACTTCTTAGAGAAAAACGCTGCTTTGAGTTCGTTTTGCTGAGTTTTGTTTTCAGAAAAACATGACTTCCACCAATTCCTGATTTTCATAGCTGTCTCAGTTTTGTTATACTGCTATCTCTGTGAAATATTTTTTGGTTAATCTTTCTTCACAATCTCAACTATAATCAACTAAAGCAAATGTAATAGCTTCTTCTTATTGCCTACCAGTAAAATCTGGTCGCTGGCAGTGAATTATGTTGGAGAACAGTTCAACCTGTAATGTCTTTGATCCAAATGAACATCTAAGAACGTTTATCTGATAGATGATATATTATCAGCCTGCCCTTCCTGATTTTTTGAAAGGTTATGTGAGGGGAAATAAGATTTATATGCTATGTGGTCACACTGCTTTTAACAAATGCAGGATAACCTGAAGGTATTTACCTTGAAATGATTTATTAACATCCAAAACAAAGGAAGAGCATTTAAATAAGCCAAGAAGAGAAGAAGTGACACCAGTGTTTTTCAGCACATGAGTTGTTTTCCTCTTATAAATTCAGTGTAAAGGCAATGATTTTGGAAGTGTAGTGTCACATCACTTTTGCCCAAATATACATCAAGATTAAATCTGTCGCTTTCTTTCAGACCTTCAGTCAGACCAACATTACCAAAGTCTGTCCAGGGTCACAGTGCATGTTTGCCTTCTATGGTGGGGAGAGTGTGTACCATCGCTATATTTTAGTCCTCCATCTCTGTAACCTGTTCGTGTTCCTCTGGCTGGTCAACTTTACCATTGCATTGGGCCAGTGCACCCTGGCCGGGGCCTTTGCATCCTACTACTGGGCTCTGAAGAAGCCAAACGACATCCCTGCATGCCCGCTCTACTCCTCTTTCAGCAGAGCCATACGGTAGGGAGCTGTCATGGGTCACTGTTGTTCATGTTTCTTTAACTCCTAAAAACTAAGAAATGAATAAAAGTTGGATTTGAGACTTACCTGCTTGTCCCATGAATAACTAAACAGGATATTTCCATAAGCAGATATTTATTAAATTCACTTGGATACCCACACAAATGTTCAAATGCTTATTTTCAATTTGGTTTCTCGTGTCACAGTTACCACACGGGTTCTCTTGCGTTTGGTTCTCTGATCCTTGCTGTTGTGCAGACCGTCCGAATTGTTCTTGAGTATCTGGATGAAAAACTCAGAGGTAAGCTCAAAACACCGGTCTTCCCACTCTTGCACAATTCAAGGATCATTTCAAATTGATGATGGATAACTGATGATGTTTTTTCAGGTCCTCAAAACCCATGCTCTCGATTCCTGCTTTGCTGCCTCAAATGCTGCTTCTGGTGCCTGGAACATTTCATCAAGTTTATAAACAGAAATGCATACATTATGGTGAGTAAAGAAACACTTGCTGTGCGAATAGTTTGGAATGATTTATTGCAATCTGTCAGCAGCTCAGTTTTTTATCTCTTCTAAGCCCTGTTTTTTCTCTCTTGCAGATAGCAATATATGGGAAGAACTTCTGCACCTCTGCCAAGGATGCTTTCTTCCTCTTGATGAGGAACGTTATTCGGTAAGAACTTTCTAAAATCTGCAAATGTCATATCAACTCATCTGAAGATTAATAGAGTGCTGATTATTTGTTACTGAGACACCCTCAGTGCTGCTTAGCATACATTAAAGTTAAATTTTTACAGGATGACATGGTCAATATCCTCAAATCAAAGGTTTGATACCTAAAAAAACACTGTTCAATACCTTTTACTTGTTGAAGCACCAAGAATCAGTGATGTAGGACTCAAATTGTTTCCTCTCCTGTGTTATGAACTCCTGCTAGTTAAGAACACAGTCTGTTGAGTGCAACAGCTTAATCCAGATGTTATTGAGGAATCAAGTTTCTGCAAAGATGTGAGCACAACAACCTTTAAAGTTTTGCTGCCCAGCCAGCAAGTGTCTCATTTTGGCCGTTTGATGTACCTACGACCAGATGTCAGCCATGAGCAGTGCTGAGTCCAGGGAGGGCTAATGGTCCTGATCCTGGCTCTCTTTCTTTTCATCACAGCACAGACCTGCTGGTCTGACTTGGTGGTCAAAAGGTGTCGCAGGCAGTAATTACATGGAAGTTGCGCTGCTCTTGATCCAAATCCTGCACTTCCTTTAACAATGTTTGACAGGCATAATTCTCTCACAGGCCGTATGTTTGTCAGCAGTAAAGATTTGATTTTGCTCAAAAACAATTAATAGCTGTATACAAGTCAGTCAATCAATAGAGAATTGGGTGTTTCAAGCAGTTCCACATTAGTCCTCATTAGTTTATGCATGTCAATGGTGTTCACACTTTGAAAGATCTCTCTGATTCTGTATCTTCATGTGTGACTTGCTTTCTCCATCCTCCATCCGTTTTCTGTGTCTCTCCTTCACACTGTCTCCTCTCTGCAGGGTGGCTGTCCTGGACAAGGTGACCGACTTTCTGCTCTTTTTGGGAAAACTGCTTATTTCTGGAAGTGTCGGTGAGTTTCATGTCACCCACAGTCTTTGTGGCGAGTCAGTGGTGACAAAAATGATTGATTGCAGAAGTGAGAAGATGAGACACCTTAATAAATATTAAGAGAGTAAAAAAGTTTCACTTCGAGTTTTACCAGGTATGTACTCTGTTTTCATTAAGATTGTGTCATTATTCCATGAAACTTACTCTTGCACAAGTTTATTCTTCAGCCTTTGAAAAGACCTAAATCTCTCACATTGCATTTTAGGGGATTTTAGTTTATGTTCCCTTTATGAGATTTGCCTTTGGTCAGATATTCAAATTAATCTTAGTAGTTAACCTCTCCTTTGCAAAAAACAAAATGTATATTTATGTTTGGTATTAAAAGGTTTATAGGGTATCCTTTTAATGGTTTGACAACAAATCAGACGCCATGTTTGTTTGTTTGCAGCTCATACAGCTGCTGCTGTTTATCACATGAACCAACACTTTTCACTTTTAAAACATGATAAATTACAATTTTCAGGGTATCAATTTTCTCTTTCGCGAACTGAAATTTTTAGATATGGAATAATTTCTGCACCTGTTTTTCCTCTCTCTGTTTCCAGTGACACAAGAATAAAATCATTTCTGCCTCTCTCTACCATAATATGCTCTTGTGACTTTTCTCCAGTGATGTGTATGTGTGCTTTTTTTGTCACATTCTTATATTTCCCAGGTGTTCTCGCATTTTTCTTCTTCACACGAAAAATACCAGTCATTCAAGAAGAGGTGCCCTCCCTAAATTACTATTGGGTGCCCCTTCTGGTAAGAAATTATGATGTGGGATTTTTAATAAGCAATTACACCAGCAATTACAACTGAGCCTGAGTCGGTTTTGGGGAAGCTTAGAAAATATTTGCATTCTGACTTCGACTATTAACTTTGCATGCAAAAGGTGGTTAGTGTCATTCAAAACCCACATATTGATACCATGGAAAATCACTCAGTGGATTTCTTCTCCTCAATTTTGTCTCTGGCTCAGTCCTTTTAGGTTGTTGTGGTAATTGTGTTTTGTTGAAGTAACTGAAGGGAAAGATTAAAATTCAGCTGGAGCATTGGTTTGGAAACACGTGAAATGAAGATTCACTTCAATTCTTTTCTCACAGAATATGCCAGAAATATGTTTTGCCTTTGCAAAGGGTGGCACTGAAGAAATTCATCATGTAGAACTGATTTACACTGTAACTTTTGCTTATATTCATCAAAACCTTGAGGCATGCCTGAGTATCTGATTTAATTTCTCATTCTTCGTACATCATATCTAGTTGTTCCAGATTCCAATTATTACATGATTTTGTAATAATTAAAATTTTGCACAAGCTAATTGGTTTTGACCCAGTGGTTCATATTGTTCTAGTTGTTTTTTGTGTTTGGTGGAATGCAGATTTATGTTGTTGCAAACCAAATGTTGATGATGAAGCTGAAGCTGACCGCGAGCTGTTGATCTATTGTTGATCTTGATTCTTTCAGACGGTGATATTTGGATCCTACATGATTGCACATGGCTTTTTTAATGTCTATGCCGTGTGTGTGGACACATTGTTCCTGTGCTTCTGTAAGTATTTTTTTTCAGCAGTTAAATCTAACTCTTTTTCTTCCTCTTTAAAACTGACTCTGAATAATAAACTGAAACTGACTCCTGCTCACTGAGCTCTCTTTAATTTCCTGCACGAGCTTGTCAATCATTTTTCTCTACTAAGTCTTTGCTTTCCTTTCTCTTTCTGGCTGTCACTCTGTGCGCTGTCTGCTCCTCCTGCTCCTCCTGCTCCTCCTCTCATGTGCTGGGACCTGATCTCAGGTGAAGACCTGGAGAGGAATGATGGTTCTTCCTCCAGGCCCTACTACATGTCTCCTGGCCTGCACAAGATCCTCCGCAGAGGAGAGGAAGGCGCCAAATTAGGCCCTGCCTCCTGAGCAATGTGCTGCCATTTTACTGAACTGATTACTCTCTCACTCACTTCTCCATATCTACTGTTTGTGTGGGGGGGTACTGGACTGTTGAGAGCGAGTACTGTAGGGCTAAACATCAAAACTGGATGCATCCCAGCCTGGTCAGGGATAGCCTGGACATGAAAGGACATACTTTTACTTCAGTTCCTCACAGAAAAGGCATCGGGGACTTAAAAAAAAAAACAACCTTTGTTTACTTCCTCTCTTGAGCCAACTCAGATACTTGCCTTTTTTTCTGCCACCCTTATGTTCTCTCTTTTTTTCTTCTCTGTATTCTCTGCTGACCTCTGCCTTACTGAGAGGGTACGTGTCAACTGGCAGGACAGACGCACTGGCCGAGATGAATAGGATGCGAGCATTTTTACCCAAACAAACATGAGGACCTGAACATGTACAGATGCCACTGATGGACTATGGCATAAGGCATCACCATGAAAAAGTGGTGGACTTAATAGGGCACCCTCTTGTCGCACTTTGGTCTTCTAGTGTAAAAGTGTATGCACTTTCACATATGGGAAAAGAACCATGTGATTTATTTCTTCTGTCTAGCATGATTATTTTGCTGGCTGGTGATGTTTACCATTGGTTTTATAGGTTTGCTTTGATACACAGTATTTATACTAACACAAACACACAGATCCAAAACTGGTGTGTAATCTTGCACTTAGCAAAACAGGTTTCTCTTCTTTTGCATCATTTAAAAAAAAAAAAAAGGTCACAATCATTTCAAAGTTTCCATTATGATTATAGATGTACTGTAAACCAGAAAGAGACTTTCGTGGGAGGTCAAGACTTCAAAAGACATTTTATGGTTTTTTGCTTAAAATTTGAACAGAACCTGACAGTTTTCAGGAAACTTCTGAATGCAGCCACTAGTTTATGTGCCTAGTTGTGAAAAAAAAAAAAAAATGTTCCTCTTATTCTGTGGTTTTAGACCTAACACCAGGAACCTTTTGCGATACAGTTTATAAAAGGATGTCAAAGCCATTTTTGGTAAATTTTTTATTAGATGGTTCAGATGTAGTGCTGTTTTAATACTAAGTATAATACACACATCTGTCTGGAGGTTATTCAGTGTTCTTTTTGTATAGGAGAATTTTTTTTATCAATGAAATCCAAATTACAATGTGAATCATTTTTTTGAATAAACATAAATGGTTAAAGTATTGTCCAGTGCATTTTCAAAGTACATTTTCTTTTCTTGTGGTTTTGAATAGAATATTCAAGACGATCAGAAATATCAGGTTGTAACTTTGAGGTGCTAAGTGATTCTCCCAGCTTTGATCTGAGTTTGTAACATATTGCTACTGCTGCCTCCTAGTGTGGGATCTGGAGGTGAATGACGGCTCTCCAGGCCGGCCCTTCTACATGAACAGAAGCTTGCGGAGAATTCTGAACAAGGACAACCACAGAAAACGAGCAGGAAGTTGAGCAAAGTGAAAGGTGGGGAGAGAAGAGAGGCTGAAGATCATTTACCAAAGTCTGGTGTGAGCCCACGTGGCGATAAGCTTTTTGCCAAATGTAACTCTAAAGTTTGCGCAAATTGAAGCTGTACACTATAATGGACACATTTTAGGTGAACAACTCCAATAATTAGATTTAACCACATGCTCTAATTTATGGGCATAACAATTCTTTGATACTAAAGCTAACTGCAGAGGTCACCTTGTTTAAAAAAAATTCTTGTACATATTTTTTAAGTATTGGCTGTTGTATGTGTTTTACAGCTGCCGTTATACTGCACAGCTAGTTTGTTGACAGAGCGAGGTCGTACAGTGGCAACACAGTGTGAACCCAAAACAGCACCAAAGTAAAACCAAGGGAAAGAAAAGAAGACGCTCGGCTGCACTACTGCTCCTGCAAACTGCAAACACTGCAATTAAAAGCAGCTGAGTGCATGAGGGCTTTTATTAAATACACCCACTACACAGGTGGCTTGTCAGTGTCACAAATTACAAATTAAGTTTGCCCAACATCAGTAAAAATAAATACAAATAAGCAAATTATAATTTAGGGCACAATTCAACATAGTTTCAATCGGGACAGATGATTTCTTTCTTTATTGAGATTGTGGTAAACACAATCTGTTTTTGCTATTAATTTCTTGTAGTTTAAAGTTTTCACCACTTGGTGGTGCCAGTCATCACCAGACATCTTTGTACTGTTGTTGAGATCTTAAGGCACTGCTGATTGCACCAGTTTTTCCATGAAACAGTCAAATGTAAGCTCATCTGTGTTTGTGTAGTTACAGTTTTTGTCCTTAAATTGTCTCACATTGAGAATCATCACTTAGTGTCAACTGTCGTCTTTTTGAACTTACTGACTAATAGTTGCATAGCATTTAAAAGTTCTTCCCTCTTGATGTGCCCTTTCGTTAGAACTGAGTTACCTCAATGCATCTTGGAGCTCCTTGTTTACATTTCAGGATGCTTGTCTCAATTCGTTAAAGGGATCATAAGCAGCCAGTGATGGTTGTTTTTGTCTTTTCCAATTGTTAAGAATAGAAATAAAAGGTAAATTAAGAAGATGTTTTGTGTTGGACATAAAGTCACAGGTTTATTCCCAGCAGTGACCTGTGTCTAGCCACCAAAAAACTCAGATTCAGGACATGTTAAACAGGAGCTGTTGCTTTGTTTTCTACAGGCAGCTGATATGGAAATATGTGTGTGTTCCTCACAGCTATTCTGAATGTGATACTCCCCTAAAAGTATCCTGTTTGTATCAGAGAGTCACATCCTGTTGGCATAAAATGTGTCTTTCTGTACTCCAACACTAGTAAGTTCTCACAGCATAAAAACTTATCAGATTGTCCCCAGAAACTGTCCAAGTAACACCTGCAGTGTATCCCACTTTGATTTTCTATGCTTTGTATGTTTCAACCACACCTACAGAAGGGAGAGACGCAGTGTACTGAGCTGTTGCAACAAAGAAAACAGTGTTTCAAACAGACCGAACACAGAGATGGAGAGCAGTAGAGTTTGTTAAAATTGTTGGAGAGATTTTAAAAGTTTAAGAATTATTAGATATAGTTTTCTTTGTAGTATGATGCACCACTACACTCTGTCAAGGATGATGCTTCACTTTCATTTAAAAGATTATTGAACAAAATGTAAAGCTATCATTTAAAGCTGGTGTGATGAACCTTATTTTAACAGTGTTTTTGTTGATGTGAATCCTATTGTTTATCCAAAGTGAGGCTTGTCCAGCATTGTAATGTTATGAGGGTATTAGTCATTAAGGACTTTGTTCATTTGTCAGGTTGTCAGACAGTGACTGATTTCAGGTCACTTTGTGTAATTGTTTGCATTACTCATGAGCCATGTTCAAGTATTATAAGGTTGTTGATATGAAGGCTGACAAAATAAATGAGTGACGCAGCTGCTGCAGTTTCACACACTGCGTAATTGTATTTTGCAGACTATAAACTTCTGGTGAGGTCGACTTTTTCCTAAATGTTGTCATGCATCACTTTTAATGATGCTCATCTTTAGATCTTTAAGATGTGACTCATGTTCGTGAGTCTTTGTACTATGTTTGTCAAACATGAGAATCTGCCCTCATGGTGCCTCAGAGTGACAGCACTGCCAGACTTACACACCTTCTGCCCCCGTTTGTACTGAGCATGCTGAAACATGTATAACAGAAACATTTCGATAAAGGCAAAAACAACTTAGCTTGTGTATTAGAAAAGAAGAAAAATGATGCATGCAGTGTTTCGTGTGGCATAATACACATGTTGCATGTTGATAGTCCTGTTTTCATACTGATTCACTGCTATACTCCCAGTTGTATTTCATATATATATTTATATATGTGAGTGTGTGTGTGTGTGTGTGCATGTAGCTCAGGATCAGTTTCATTCCTGTGTGGGTGAATACTTGAGATCTGATAAGTAAAGTAAAAACTGTGTTTTTATATGCCTCCATCTCCCTCCCATGTCTGGAAATTAGATTCTTTAGGTCAACCGCAGTCAACAAGTAGACACAAGTAAAACTTGTGCGTCAGTTTTTCTTACCACAAACTCTTAAAAGTCAAACTCTAAAAATGCAGTGCTCTAACCTGTCAGCACACCTAACTGTTTTATTTATTGTTGCTCTTTTGTGCAGAAAGCCGACAGTTTAAATGTCTCTGTCATACATTTATTTATACAGCAAAAGTTGCATGATTTGTAACAGAATATATTGCTTGTATGTTCATATAAATATGTATGTGTTTTGTTACTTATATTTTTATCAATAAATTGTTTATCTGCAAAGCACTCACAAACTTTCTTAATCTTAAATATGCATATGTAGGTCTGAAAGAAAGCATTGTGTCGCCTGTTGTAAAGGTTTCCGTTTCATTCATTTATCTTACAGGTTTGTGAAAGTAGACATTTATTTTCAAAACAGACTTAATACAATAAATAAATTAAATTGCAATATTCAAACACAAACAGTTTCAAAGTTCACCTTCATAATGAGTTGACATTTTGAGTCTGGTGGCTTTCACCTAGAGTAGCACGGTCAAACTGTGTCACCAACTACACAAACAAATATAAATCTATTATGTTGTATGTCACAATCCTATGAGGTACACCGAAGTCTTTCCACTTCCACATTATACAGTACACTTAGGACTGTAAATTATAGTCATCCATATTATGCTCAACAGTGAATCAGTTGTTTTCAAAGAATTTCAACATGTAAAACAAAAAGTTTTATGGTTCACTTAAAAGGAAATGTTTACCATGCAGATGTGAATACTGCTAATGATGGACCATCGCTGGTGAAGTTTGTGTGTGCGTGTGTATTTATATGTGTGCATGTGTGTATCTGTGTGTGTGTGGTTCAGTGTGTGAGCCGCTCAGGCATGAGACACAGGCAGGGAGGTCATGGCGTGGGCGGGCAGCAGCGGTTGAAACATGGTTGGAGGGGAGTGTACTGTGGGCACAAAGAGAGCAATACAGTCATCACACTTTGCAAAAATAATCTGAAAATATTCATCAATAAGTAAGGATTTTTAATAAACTATTAATAAAAAAGGAATATCATATTTTGATCATTTTGACAAATATTGTGGTACATGTTTCACAACAATATTAAAATCATTTCTTCAGTTAAATCATCTATTTTTTAAATAGATAAATAAATAAATTTCTCTTGTACCTAACAAACCACAGTCATTCATTCCTCTTCTAAACTGTTGGTGACTGGTAGAACCATAAAACATGCAGATGACAAACATGTTTAATATAAGGCAATAGCCAGGTACATTTGATAAGCAGTGATATTTACTGTGACCTAATGGACTAAGGAAAGAGGGAAACCCATTAAAAAGTGGGTATGTAGGCATGTCCTACCATTTATTATGTTATTTTATTTTTCAAAAAAAAATCCTGTTTTTTTTTTGGAGGAAAATTTTTAATGTTACTTGAATATAAAATCAAATCATTTGCAAAACAAACACATTGTTCGTATTTTGTTGTTTTAGTTTTAGTTTTGTTTGTGTGTTTGTTTTTAGGAAGGCTAAGCTCACTTTATCACCCAGTGAGGGTCCCCTTAAACAAACCAAAACCAAAAAATAAGCAAATGCACCTAGCACAATCAAAATATAGCATTAGCTTGTTTAGTTGTATCCAACTAACACTGGGTACACCTTTGACAGGTCACTAGATCATTACAGTGCTGACACATAAATACAAACATTTAACCTCACATTAATAGCCATGGACACTTTAAAGTCTCCAATAAACTTTACCCTGCATATCATTTGTGGTAGGAATATGCAAAGTTCACACAGTAGGAGTTTGAACTCAGAACCTACTTCTTGTAAGAAGACGGTGCTAACCACTGCAATACAGTGCCAACATTACATAAACACAATACTGCCTTTTTAGCCTTGGAGCCAGAAAAATCTGTCATATATTATTCACTATTGTTAATTGTTCACTTGTCCAAGAAGTTGTTGATCAAATGCACAGGAGAAATCATATTTTTCCATCAAAGACAACAGTCACCTCTGTCAAATTGGTCTAAAATACCTGGATTGGCTTTGAGAAGCTATTCACAAATTAGCTCAATCTGATTGGATTAAACTCCCAGCAGGTTTGTCTGAAGTGTAGTGTGCTCTAACAAGGCAGCTGCTTTCATCAAGGGAAAACACTCTTTCCCTTTCCACCACTTTATTACTGTGCTGAGCCAAATCCACAGATGAACGATAAGTTTACAAAAATGCAGACTACTGGTTTCAATGCTCAGTTAGTCGAATAGTCAATCATCCTGTGAAACCTCCTGCTTCAAGGGGATACCAGACAATTTCTGCTTTGCATTCACATAAATCTTCTGTCTCCCTGTCTTTCTTTCTTTTGTCTTTTCTTTTTTGTCTTGATTTATCATATCAAGTGTGAAAAAACATTTCACCTCTGAAAAATCTCTGTAGGCACATCAGGATGGGGCATTTTACATAGAAGGAATAAAAAAAGATAATATTGTGTATGTTTAGAAAGGAATTTGACTTTTTTAAAGAAAGCAGTGAAGCACAGTAAACTTTGTTATGCGATCTTAACACAAAACATCGTGAAAATGTTGGTGCTCACTGTCTATGAAGGAGTGTAGCGCAGAGAGCATTGATCCCTCCGGGCCTCCATAAGCTGTGTACTGCAGCTCCTCGGGGGTCGGGGTGGGCTGGGACAAGCGGCTGGGCTGCAGGGAGGTCATGGGGGTGCTGGAGGTGTGGTTGGGGCTCACGTGCTTCTTGTGGCGTGCTCGGCAGTTCTGGAACCAGACCTGAGTTAACAGGACAAACAAAAAGATGTAAACTTGTGAAATACTTTTCAAGGTTTTGTTGGGTTTTTTTTTTTGCTTAAATAAAATGTGCTTACTCTGACACTTTCCCCTTTTGCCTGAAATGGAAAAAAATCAGTGCACTTACTCAGTTACTTTACTTGAGTTTTTTGTATTTAA
>JAQNCA010000025.1:18156323-18181071 GCA_029783725.1 Acanthurus tractus
TTGGATATTTGTCCATGTTGTTTGCTCATGGAAATATTGTTTTTTTTTTCAAATATAAAAAACTGTAATAACCTTGTTAAAAAGTGTGTTTTCCCATTTGCCTATTTTTCAGTTTATGAAAAAAAATACACAGATAATTGTTAAGCTAATGTTAAAAACTAAAAGTTTGTTTGTTTGTTTTTTAAAGAGTTTGAATAGTGTCTTTCATGGTTTTAAGGATAAAATAGAAATTAAACACCAAAACATTTGTACATGCACATTAGTTCACCTGCTAAACACACATGTTGTCTGTGACCCCCCCCTTATCACTCAGTGTTTTCGTTTTTCATGCAGCCAAGTTGTCTCAAACTTCAGCAGATCTTTGTTGGCTTCCTGATGTAAAACAAAAGGAACAGAAAGAGTGGAGACGCTGGTGAGGGTGGATGGACAACAAACACACTGACACAGCTCTTTTGGACCAAGTTCTGACCATCTCCTGTCACACATAAAAAAGCTTAGCAGGTCAAAAAGAGAACAAAGAAATGGAGGGAAAATGAGAGTAAAATGATAAATTAAATTAAGCCCTCTTACTATATCTGTTCTTTGTTTGCTTGTATTGTCAAAATATTGCGCAGACATGTTTTTTCAGGAGATTTTTCCAACCATAAAGCAGAATAAAACAGATTTGCCTCATTGAATTCTTTTTTTTCTACTATCAGACAACTTTATCCCTTTGATTCACAGTTCTTTATCAGAGAATGTTTGCATGTGCTGTTGGCCGTGACTTGATAAATGCATAATTATGCATAAATGCTAAATGATGAATGCATAAATATCCTCTTTTTATTTTCTTGTTGCACATTTTAAGCATTAAGCCTTTAGCTTTACAATAATATAATCTTGTTGGTGTAGAATACAATGTATGTGCAAACGCTTGTTTATGTGAATACATTTCATTCAAAGTTTACTAAAATTGTTCACTTGGTAGCCGTCATTCCTTTCTTGCTTTTACAGAGAATTAAACAAAGTCTTTAGATTTTTTTTTGCAAGAGGGAAAGTCCTATTTCCATATTTGCTTTTTTGTGCTCCAACTATGCATGATTTGAAATAAAATGTTGACTGTTTCAAAAATGTCAAAAAATGAATATTTGCATATCAACAGATCGAAGCCAACTGGGAAATTTCATGGTGTGTGGCAGGCAGCTTGTGTAGTACAGAGCCTATCAACCTCCCATGTGCATCAAGAGTTCTAAAGAAAGATCTTAAACCCCTGACTTTCCTGCAAGTGTCACATCAATGTAATTGTTACTGTACATTATGTTACACATTCACATCTAAATGATCAGCAGTTTTACAGCTGCGTATAAATGTTTCCAGTGGCTTGTTTTAACAGGATAGTTGTCAACTGAAAGACAGAATGACAGGACAGTCTACTCCTCCTCCTCCTTCCATGTTTTCATCAATGATCCTCAAGGAGAAAGATTCCCATGTTGAGACAGAAACATGGCTCCTCTTACTGGTCAACACTGGAACTGACAAAATACCTCAGTTATTAAAATTAACTCAATTTATGCCATAAAATGTGAAGATTTTGACTGACCTATTGTGTAATTTTAACAAAACACATAATATAAAGACAATGAGACAATGGACAATTTACAGCACTAAGTGAAGCCACCACACTCATACATATTACTAATACAGAAGATTTTGCCTATCAAAGTTATCTTCTTTACAATTTATCTGAAGCTCTGATTAGTTTTACTCAAGAAGTGAAGTGTGTTGTTCATACTAAAAGAAAATATGTAATGGTGCTGTGTCAATTGCAAAAAACAATTTTCCATTTTTCCACAAGAGGGCCACAGAGGACCTGCAGCTGAAACTCATCCTGGTAAATTGAATATGTCTTGAGTGGAGGGAAATATTGTGTATTTTCATTGAATTAGTGATGTTTTCATTTTGCTTGGTGCCCTGTGTTGTTATATAACATTTAAAATCAGAGACTTGAGTTGTGATTTGTAAGTGATTTTAACCTTCTAAGCAAGTGATGGCAAATAAACTAGTATAATTCTAAAAAGAACAGATTATTTGTGCCAAAACCCTTAAGAGTTATTATTATTATTATTATTGTTGTTGTTGTTGTTGTTGTTGTTGTTATTGTTTTACTGTAGTGGGTAAAATAATGTCAACTAACAGCACCAGTCATCTCTATGAATAGTCCCACACAATTAGTTTAACACACACACAAACATACAAAAACACACACGCATTATTAGCATTATTTAGCAGTACTGTAGTAATTTTCCATTGCAGATCTCATGGGATATTAGTCACTGCCCTGCCTGCTCTCATTAAACCATTACCGATTGTTGCTCAAAAAATCTGATGTGACTAAAAATTAGTGTCTTGTATTAAAATATAAAAGTTATGACTCTGGGGATAAAGTTTTGTTTTTGACTACAAACAGTGAGAATCATGAAGGTTTTTGGTCATAATTAGTGAATGTTTGCAGCCCCACTGGAATCAGCTGACGTCAGAGGTCGACAATAGCAACATTTACTCAGGTTATTTTTAGGTAATTGTTGTCTGAGTATTTAAATTTTCGGCAACTTAATACCTCTTGCTTCACTGCATTTATCTAACAGCTGTAGTTATGTTACAGTTGTCTGAGAGCTTCAGTCCCAGCAAAGAGAGATTTGTAGCCTAAACTTCAATATTGGTTTCATTCTGCAGTCAAAGATTGAATAATGCATCAATGAACATATGACCACTTATTTTTATCCAGTTGGGAATCCATAGATAGACTAGATGCACATCAGTTGGCTATGATGCATTACTGTTCACAACATAAAAAAAGTCATATATCAAAATACATCCCTGCCATGGAAGATTTGTCTGCAGAATGGCACTTGAAGTACCTTTTGCCAGTAATACCTGTGTAGTTTTACTTAAATTGGATTTTAAATGGAGGATTTTACTTAGCTGTACAGGAAGTATTCATACCCTTTGTAACTGAAGTAGAGGTAATACCTCACTTTAAAAATCCTTGAATGATTATCAGTATTTTTTTTTGTAATTTAATCAGTTAATCAACCACTCATTTGAGCTTTATACTGGGTGGTTTGATGTATAACAAAGCATTCATTTTTTTATTCTTCACTTATTCTGTATGCAAAAAAATAATAATTTATAAAGTAACAAGTTTCAAGATTCAAGATTCAAGAAGTTTTATTATCCCGAGGGAAATTGCTGTGCAACAGTTACAATACAAAAGGTGGAAAGTAATACAGTGTAAGAGATAGTAGAAATTAAAGCTACCATAAGATAGAAATAAGCAAGATGAATAAAATAACATAGAATGAATAAGGCAATAACCAAATGCAAGTAACCAATGCTGTCAGACCAATGCATTACAATTTAAAATATAGAACCATATGTTAAATTAAAAGAAAAAATACTTTTACTTGTGATCATTTGAATACATTTGGATGATTCTTGGAGTCTGCTTACTCACTTAAGTACCGTTCGGAGCGTATTGCTTTTACTTTAAGTGACATATTTTCACTGTGTTGTAATGCGACTTTTACTTAAGTACAGGATCCTCTGCACGCGCTCTTTCTGTGTCAGTGGGACTCTGTAAGTGGAAACCAGCCTCATCGACAGCATCGTCACGTGATCTCCCATGGCAACCGGCGAGTGTCATCAGTTCCGCCTCGGTCCGACTCGACTGAATTAACGGCCGCACTGTTTAACAACTCTGCCGCCTACGTTTCACTTTACACCGGCCTCGACGTCTCCCAGAAAAGACCGTGCAGACTCCAAGACCCCTCTTACCTGAAATATTGTTGGGAGGGATTTTTTTTTTCTTTTCAAAGAGTGCGAGCTGAAAACCATGAGTCACCTCAACCCAGGGTAGGTGAAAATTAATATTTTATAATAGTTTCTTAGGAGTGAAAGGAGGCGAAATACAGCTTTTGTTTTGTGTTGTGTGAATTGTTTTTTTTTCTTAGTTTGTGGGAAGTGTACGTTTTTCAATACTGTTCTACTTTACTTCTCCTTCTCTTATAATAAGTAATCTGAAAACCATCAAACTGACTTTTAACAAACTATGCAAGTGAAATGTTCAGTAAAGTATTCACTAAAAAGGCCTCATCAGCTACTTCTAATTGACTCTAACCCCGTGCTAATGCTACAATTATGCTAGTCCTTACAGAGGTCTCAATGGCCGGTAAAATAAACGTAACATAAAGCCGTTTTAGTAAGACACAGTGCGTCATAAAACGTCACTATGTACAAAATTGTGAGAGTACAGTAGGCAACAAAACACGGCAAAATGAACTCCTTATAGGTGACATCTACTTATACCAATGCTACTTCAGGCTACTCTTAAAGTGACTATAAAACTTTTAAAACAGCAGTTTTCTAAATCAAACAGCTAAACTGTAAATAACAAATGATGACCTGAAAATAAAAGAAAAAACAACTCAAACAAAGATGAAAAGACTGATGAAAAACACCTTTTCTGAAAGAAGTATTCAAATTCTTTCCTGGCCTTCTACCATGGACCTATGTGGAACCCAACAGAAAACTGTAAAGCCAAAAGAAGATTTGTAGATTTGTTTGCAAACAATGCAACAAATCTAACAATGTCTGAAATCTCATGAAATCAACAAATCAGCGCAGACTGGAGGGTATTTAATCACATTTGGTGCAAATGTCTGTCTTTATTGAGTGGCTGATTTAATGCCGTGACTGTTGTGCTGTATCACATTGGATTGTAAAAATAATCAAGTGGCCAGTAAGTTAATATCTCTGCACCACATGCCTTCTCAAAACATATCCATTTCAGAGATGGACCTGTATAAAAAAACAAGTGTTAATTAAACCAAATCTACAGCCAAAGATGAGGAGCCCCGGCGGCAAATGAGCCAGATGCACAAAGAGGAGGCAGACAGGGTTAAGTGTGCTGTCCCATCTAATTCCTGTACGTAATCAGACACCGGTAACAGACCCTGTAGTTGTAAGATCCTGTTGTCTGGTACACAAATACTGGAGGAAATCAAATCTGTGTTGGAAAAACACTCTCAGACAAGCCCGTCTTTGGATGGCCTGATGTCTCATTAATGGGAAAACAAACAAACACGGTGTTGTGTCCCAGTAAACCATTCGATAGAGATTGTTGTTTTCTGTAAACCGTAACCAACAACTCTCGAGTTACTCTTCTGGAAGAACCAAATTAAAAGCCTGATGTCCTTTGTGCACTAAGGCCTTTTTCTTTAGGAATTTAGTTTCTTTGGCTTGGATTTATTCAGTGTCTCTTTTGTGCTTTTATTTGTCTATAGACTTCTTTCAACCTATAACAGTCTAACAGACAAACATCTTGCTGGATACTTCAGCAACACTCGTATCAGGAGACACCTGCAGAGAGCAGGACTGGTAAGTTAACTAGCTAATGATGATGATGGTGATCGGGGCTGTAACTATGACTCCAAAGTTGTGTCCTCAGTTTTGTAGTTCGGAATATAATGACCTGCAGAATAATTTACATTCTGCAGTTTTACACAGTGGCAGAGTTTGAAGTCCAATTTTGATCAAATGTGCCAATTTTTTAAACCTAAAATAATACATTTAATCAAGATATGTTATGGGGATTAGGTATTTTCCCCATAAAAATCTGCTGACACTATTGATGTTACCAGATCACCAGGAGTGGGCGCATCGTTCCAGACAAGGAGTACAGATACAAGCTGCTCCAGAGAGCCCACCAGAGACACGTTCGAGAATGTCTGGCTCAGGCCATTTTCCACAAGGTGCTGGAGATGGAGGTGGGAGGAACGCAGTGTGCTGGAGAGAGAAAAGCAATCAAAACACTGTCAGCTAATCTGTGCCTCTCCTTGCATAATAAGTTATGGCCATTTGTTTTGTGCCCTTCTCATTCAGCGTGTCCATCAAATGGAGATCAAAAGAAAACTGGAGGAGTTTGCAAAGAGGGAAAGAGTGCACAAGATCAAGGTACATCATTTACATTTGAACACAGCTTTGCGTCACTCTTGTGTAGACTAATGACTACAATGCTTTTATAAATTATCATCAGTGTCTAGTATGTCTTTTCCATCGCTAGCATTTACTATGATATACAGTGCCACAGTTAAAAGTAATTTTATATGATAATGTCTTGATTCAGCAAAAAGCTCTCCATAAACAGCTACACAGAAAATGGCAATAATACTAAGGAATGGTTTTGTTTTGAAGGCGGAGCGCTCTAAAAGGTATGAAGAGGACATCATCCGTATCTTGTCTCCACGCCCACCCACGGGCACCAGGTGCATCCGAAAACAGCACTCTGGACCAGAGGGGGAGCACTCTGAATCCTCAGAGTCTGTGAGTCAGAACATCTGTCCAAATCAAGCGGATGTCTTATCTGTAACATCACATTTAAAATGTTCTCACCTTCAAATGAAACAGGAAACCCCTTGGCCAATCAGGAACACCACTGATCCAAGTTTCTAATCAAGTGCCTTTATAATTTGACCTTTAATTAAAGCATCCCCATCATGCAAAATAGGTGTTTTAAATGCTTTGACCTTTAGCTAGAGAACCTTTATTAGGCCAAAGAGTTTAAGATAGATAGGTCAATCAGATTTGTGTTTTATTAAATTAAATACGAGGTTTAATTTGATTGTAGTGCTCTCAACAGTAAGGTTTTTATTGCCTGAAAAACTAAGTGTCAAAATGTACCAGTCGTCAAACTTTGGTTAAAACCATGCAACAGATGTTTTGACATCTCAGTTTGTATTGAAGTAGACATTTAATTAAAGGAACAGCTCAACATCAAGGCTAGATGGACTATTTCACTATCTTAACAAGAATTGGGTGGGTGGATTGATCCCACACAACTTTTTATCTGAAAGACAAAACTTACAAACATCTAGTTGTGATTGTAAGAGGGGGTCATGTGCCAGAGCAATGTCTCCATTTAGCTTTGGACAGAAGCAGGTTTTCAGTTTCCAGCCTCTATGCTAACTAAGGTATTTCTGCTGCTGATCCCATGTCAGATTTATCTACCGTTCAGAAAAATGTCAGATTGCTCATCTAAGCAAATAATTTCTCAAAATGTTGACCTATTACTGTAATTGCAGTGCCCATTTTCAGCCAGTAAGCTAGTTTTTCATTTTTAATTATGCATTTTTACTCTTGTGTCAAAAGTTATATTGCCTGAGATATCACTTGGATAGACAGACAGATGAACAAACACAGTTTGAGCTGCAGTAAAACATGATTTCACTTCAATGGACAAAAAAATAACGATGTGTTTAAAGTCAAGTCACAGTTGAGTGGTGTCTGAGTGCAACAGATTCTTTCAAAAGCTGAATGTCTGCCTGTAATCAAATGTTTCTAATGACACTTAAGTTTGAAGAGCCGTCTCAGCTGCAGTTTGCATTGTGTGCAACCCAGGGTTTTTCATGTGAAGAAGTGGAATAAGATGTTTGTTATCTTTGAAACAGAAAAAGTCTCAGACCTTGATACCAGAGTAAATAGAGTTGGTAATCCAGGCCTTTATCTCTGTTTACCCTGCAAAGTCTCTCTCTTCTTGAGTCTGCAAACACCTCACACATTAGCAGGCAGAATCTTGTTTGAAATATATCAAAGGCAATCTGTTGGATAAAATGTCAAAGCACTTTAGAGAAGATTACTAATGTGCATTTGCATATACTTATTGCGTCAATTACAATAAATTTAAGCACATAAATAAATTTGAGAAAAATATCAGACAACAATAAATTTGAGCACAAAAGAGCAAAGAAAAATCTGTTTAATGCTTTCAGTGAGAAATATAGCAGACAACATAGAATTTATATATATCACCACATACTTTAAAAAAGCATTATATTGCATATTGTTAAAAAAATGTAAATTTGAATTCTCAGCTTCATATTTTTAATTGCTTTATCCCCTGTTAACTACACATATAAACATAAACAGTCTTCATAGTTAGCATAATGCTAAATGTATGTGTCTTATGGGTTCTGCAGCCTGGTTCTTCTCGACCCAACACGGCTCCAGGGAAGATGCAGAGGCCGGTGCGTCTGAAGCCGATCCACAGTAACAGCACCACGGCTTCCCTCAGACGCAGCTCCCCTTCCAGAGTCCTGGAGTCCTCGAATGAGAACGGCCAAACATTCAACAGCACTGTGAGGCAGCCACACATGAAACACACAGTTTTCAATCCATTCATTCATTTATTCATTCATGTGCCTACTTGTATCCTTGGTATTCAGTCTTTCTGTACAGAGAAAATCCTAATGATTTTTAGTTTAGTTTAAGAGTGAGACCAAAACTTCTCTGTAGAGATGTAGAAATGTGTAAATGCAGACATACTGGACTGTTTTAAACATTATGTCTTTAAAGTAAACAAACATAGCAGACAGACATTAGCATTATCCTTCATTCCTCACTCACCTTAGTTGACCTCTCTCCCAGATGGACAAGGGGTTCCGCAGACGTTTGACCCCAATGGAGGCCTCCCATTGCATCTCACCCTACTGCCTCCCAGTCATCAACAACTTTGTCACCCCGGTGCCACCAGCCATGAAGAGGAAAGAGAGGGGGTTAAAGGTCACTCCCAGCAGCACGCTCAGAGGCCGCAGACTGCGTCCTACCACAGCCTCCAGTGGAGCTGACGTCAACGAGGTCCTTATCTCTCTCTTTCATTTCCCTGGCAACAAAACTTTCCACAACAAGCTTAAAAGCTCCAGCCCCTTTAGATTAATTTGGAACAGCAATTTAAATTTTCAGGAGATATATCGATTTTATCAAGACCCAGCAAAAAGAGGTTCTAATAAATGTAGGGGTTTTTTTCTTGTTTTGATGTATTACTGCCTTACAGCATAAAGGCATCCTGAGCATAACACAGTGTCAACTGAGCCCATTTCAGTTGCTCTTACTTTAATAAATCAGGACTAAATATAATATATATAAATAATATATAGAGGTGAGACAATATAAACATGAAAATATAGTCCAGCAATATAAGAAAAAATTTCGCCATATGCATAAATATAGAAACAGAGTAAATTTCAGACACCCATCTCCTGTATAGTCACATCACATCAGTTAGAAAGTTAAGATAATTTTCCAAACTGGATTCGGTTGATATAAGTGACCCTAACTTGCCCCTTTTTCACTCCAGGACCTTCCCATGCTGAGGAGCTCTGTGCACCAGAGCAGAGTGTCTGTGAACATGACGTACTTTGGCAAAACGGTGCATCTTTCCCACGACCTGACTGACATGAGAGATGAGGTCAAAGTGTTTCAGCAACACTGTGGAGGAGAAAACCTGTGTGTTTACAAGGGCACGCTCCATGAGGGAGGTCAGTGTGAGGATCAGTGGCTGTGTTTGTAGATAAGTGTTGCTGTGCACACATATAACTGTCAGGGGAAGTCCGGGGATGGGGGTTATTAAGATTATGTAAATGTGTTCATCAGCTGTTGGGCTAACAAACCAAGCCAGTCACCAAAATCTGTGGAATAACTTTAAAATAAATATTTCTGTATGCCCAATCTAGTTGTGTAACATGCAACACCAAGGTCACAGATGGATGACCTTAATCATTAAAAGTTCTCACAACCTTTCATCACCTTCTTCAATTTTTCTATCAGAGACTTTCAAGTTCATTTCAAGGCGACACCGGGGTTTCCCCTTCAGCTTGACGTTCTTCTTGAACGGACTTCAAGTTGAACGGCTGAGCTCGTGCTGCGAGTTCAAGCACAGGAAGGGCTCCAGACTCGGAGGCAGGCACGGACACTTTGGCTTTTCCAGCATAGAGGGGGCGTCTCCATGCTATAAGTAAGGACTACTTTTTAAAGGTTTTTAAAGGGAACTTCACAAACTTTCAAATATAGTTTGCTGTACAAAAAAAGTTGCATAAATCACATGTGGCTCCAGAAGAAACAGCATGAAATCTGAAAAAATGTCTGACCTGTAGTAAGCTGACGAGTAAGCTTACTTTGCTTAAATATCAAGCTATTTCTGTAAACTGACCTCTTAATGTATGTTATGCTTGTGTTTCAGGTGCATCATAGCAATGGGTTTGGACAAAAAACCCAGTCCTCCTCCCAAGAGGGTCAAAAAGGATGGAGGAAGAGAGGAATCAATCATCAGGCCAAAGAAAGCTCCTGAGATGAAGGCAAAGAGGACTGGAGAGGATGCTGCATCTCATTCAGAGTGTGAAACTAGCCAACCAAAGGGCGAGGAGACTCAAGAAAAAGAAGAAACAGCAGCTGTTGAGGACAAAGTCAGAGATGGTACAATGAATTATAAATAGGAAAATACATTTGACTTCAAAAATGTTTTCCACACTTGTATCTTAGTGGATTTTCTGTATGTCAGAATATGAGGAAGACTTTGAAGCTGACGATGAAGGTCCTGTAGAAGATGCTGAGGCAAAAGAAAAGAAATCCCCGTCTCCATCTGTTGAAACTCAAAGGCAGGATAAAGGGAGAGATGCATCCGAGACTGAGGATGATGATGATGGTGAGTGAAATCACTTTCTGAAAATATCTTTCAAGTACTGAAGTAAAGGAAAACTATACAGTAAAACTTATAATTTATTTGTCAACTTTTTCTGACACAGCACAAGAGAAACACATGGTGTTATTTTGAGGGCATTAGAACGCTAAATTCTAATCATCTGTAGAGCTAAGATTTTATTAAGATGATGATTTCAAATACATAAATAAAATATGTCATTAATTAAAGAGCAAACCATCTCCTAAAACATTGAATATTTAATTTCTCTGCTTTAAGAGGAGCCAAATTGGAAGTTTTGGAGCGTAATTTTGCTTTGTCTTTCTTGCAAAAAAGACATAAAATCTCATTCAGGCTCCAGCTCCTCGGGCAGCGACCGAGAGGAGAGCGATGCTGAAGCTGCCAAAGACTCCAAAGAGGATGAGAAAGAGGAAAACTCTACAGAGGTCAATCAAGAGGAAAGTATTGCTCTACTAGGTGAAAAGGACGAAACAGCCACAGAGGTTGAGTCTGCAGTGGCTAAAGACTCAGACATACAAAACAGTGCTGGTGAAAGCACAGAGATTGACATCTCTGACAGCAGCGTCCCCTCTGGGAACGAGTTTAAACAGAGCGACGACACCTCAGGAGACAAAGAGGCTGAGAAAACGGTAGATGAGAGCAAACAAGAGGAGGAACAGGAGAGGGGTGAGTTCAAACCAACAAATCTCGCTCAGGAGCTTTCACGTGAGTGAAAGAATAGATCCATCTCGAATGGAGGTTTTTCCACTATTATAACAAGGTTATGTGGGTCTGAGCAAGGAGCAGCCCTGAGAACAACTGACTATTACAACATTTTCAATACTGTATCAAAGTTTAATATAGAAAGTAGCATTATGAAAGTCTAATAGTGGAAAAATGATATGTTGTTGTTTCTTTTCTTTTTGTGTGATAATTTTCTGTCTGACTCACTTTTTAATGTGTTATTTTTTATTTTTAAAAAAGTTCTGAGATGTTGGGATATTAATTAGTAATTTTCACCTTTAACATACTTTTATCTGTTCTGTTATTACAATGTTTGTTGTCTTAAAAACATGCCTTTTACTCACTTTATCTGGTTGAATCAAATATGATGAGAAATATATAAAAATTCAAAAGATAATTTGAAAGAAAGGGAAATAGTTGCGGAGAGTGAAACACAATCAGAATTCTTGGAGGAATCTGCAACTTACATGCAATTACATAAATGTTCATACTATGTACGTCACAGTTTTTCAAAAAGCACAAAAATTACAGCTGTGAAGAGCTGCAGTATATTCAAGTACAGAGGGCACCATTCACACGTTTAGAACATGTATTATTAATGAGACCAGAACTGTAGGCGGACTTCCTCAACTAAAGTAATTTCCTCATTTGGAACTGCGCTCCCGGGAACACTTTAGCATCAAGTGATTTTCTTGCTTTAAATTTTTTATCATCTTGAGTTAGTCAAATTCACATCCTAAAAATTCATAAAGTAGTTTTAAGAAGGCTTATGAGTTTGCATTATGTTCATTTTGGTTTCATGCTCTGCGATGCTTGTTTGTGATTGCTTTTTTGTCTTCCTGTGCGTGTTAATTACCATTGTGCATGTTGTTTTGCTCCCTTGTATTTGCGAGTGGAAAGATTAAAGCTGTATTTTTTTGTTTATGGCTGTATGTTTCTTTATCGGCTTAGTTCTCTCGTTGCATTTGCCTTGTTCTGCCATTGTGTGTCACCATGAGTGGCTCACAGTCAGTTCTTCCTGTACTTACTTAAGTGTTAGCTTAATGTCTCATTTGTTCCTAAGCCAAATCTGTGCAGGAGAAGCTGGCAGAAGCCATACTGAAGGAGTCCCAGTGCAGCTCTGAGCCCGAACTGAGTGACACCAGTACTGAGGAGGAGGAGGTATCAGGTAACAGATTTTCATTTTTACTAATGTGAATATGCAAGCTACACAGGACAACTCTTACACTAAAAATCATGTTTTCCTAAAAGGTCTCTCGATTGTATTTGCAGCTGCAGTCCGAGAGAAATCAGTGACATTTACAGAAAAGCAAGAGACTCCTGCAGAGGAGATAAAATGTAAGGAAGATACTGGTGAAACTGAAGCAGTGGTACAAGATCAGGAAGAGACATCTGATCCAAAAGAACAAGAGGATGAAACTAAACAAGAGCCCCATCAGAACAGCGATAGTACAGAGGATGAGAAGGTCAAAATAGATGAAGTTGAAAAGGCTGCATCAAAAGAAAACACAGCAGAGAATAATAAATCAGAGAAAACAGAAGACACAAGTACGCTTCCTGTGTCTGAGAAGGAAATAGCTGAGGATAACAAGACTTCAGAGCTTCAAGAAGATGCAGCAGCTAAAACCACTGATGCTGCAGAGAAAGGCAAGGAAAAGGAGGAGAAGACTGCAGTGGAGGCTGACACGGAGTCTGA
Organism: Acanthurus tractus; assembly: GCA_029783725.1. Classification (NCBI taxonomy): domain Eukaryota; kingdom Metazoa; phylum Chordata; class Actinopteri; order Acanthuriformes; family Acanthuridae; genus Acanthurus; species Acanthurus tractus. Next base: position 18,169,271 of record JAQNCA010000025.1, read on the forward strand.
CGAGGCAGGGCATGGGGCAAAAAGGAGCGAGGAGGATGAGTCATTGGTATCAGAGCCGAATAAAAAGAGTGCTGAGGCAGCACTGCCTGATAATGCAGAGGCGGAGGCGATGACAGCGAGTGAGACAACGGAGATGAAAGCAGAACCCTCAGAGGAGCAAGAGGCCCTCAGCTGTGAAGAGGCACCTGTAACCGACACAGAGGAAAGGCAGCAGGGAGACAGAGCTGCAGAGTCAGAGACAGAAGTCACAGGGGAAAATTCAGACAGCTCAGTGGAAGGAAGTGGAGACACCACAGTTGAGAAAACAGCGGAAACTAAAGAGAATGATGCAAAAGATGAAATGAATAAAGATGATATTAACGAAGAAGAAGCAGAGGAAGTGTCAGAAGTCGAGGCTAAGAAGGATGACAGTCAAAGAGAAATGTGTGATCCGAAAGAAGAACAAGCAGAAAAATCTAAGGAAATTGATCATAAAGTAGAAGAGAAATCTGAAGAGGAAAGTAAGGAGGAAGAAAAGCAAAGAAATCTAGATGAGACAACAGACGGTGACAGCAGTGAAGGAAGCAAAGTGCATAATAAAGATAAGACAGAAGAAGAGGATGAAAGTAAAAAAGAAGAAAAGATAGAAATTGAGGAAACCGTTTCAGATTTGTCTAAAACAGACATAAACACCATAGAAAATGAAAAAAATGAGAAAACCCAAACTGAAGAAGAAACTGTTGCGATTGAAGAGAATACAGATGAACCAGAAAAGACAGAGAAAAATGAATCTGTCACAAATGAAAATGTTGTGGAGGAGTCTAAAGAGAAGGAAATCGCAACTGATAAAACAACAGAAGCTGTGACAAACACAGCTGCTGACGAAGAAAAGCGTGATGAGGCAGAAGATAAAGAACTAGATCAGAGTGAGCTGAAAGCTGAGCAAAGTGAAGCCAAGACGAATAAAGATGAAGAATCTGAAGAGAGAAAAGTTGCCAGTGGTGAGACTGTGGAGGGAGAAGAAATATCTGAGGTTGCAGAAGAACCTGAGAAAAGTGCAGATTTAGACTTGGATAAAGAAAAAGTAAAAACATTGGATGAAAAAACTGCTGAGTCAGAGGTCGTCAGTGACAGTGAAGCAGTAAGCGAAGTGCATGAGACTGTAACCAATGAGGAGACGCTAAACAGGCTGGAAGCTGAGGTTGAAGGTGTAAACAAAGACACTGAAATAGGAAGCGACAGCAGTAAAAACAGAGAAATTGATGCTGAAAATGGAGAGATCTCCACCAAAGCAGAGAACAAAACTGAAAACGATGAAGGTGAGGCCCAGTCTGAAGGCAAAAATTATGTAAAAACAGAACATACAGGAGATGAGATAAAAAATGAAGAAATCACTGAAAATGAGAACATTGAGGTGAAAGAAGCAACTGTGGAGTCTGAAAACAATTCTGAGAAACATGAAGAAGACAAGGTTGAACAGGCTTCTCACACTGATGCACTAGAAAACAGAACTAAAGACAGAGACAACAAAACAGAAAAGCACAATGAATCTCCTTTAAATGAATCCGAGCCAGAGACATCGGGAATGGGAATAAAATCTGAGTCTCATTCAGAAGACAGAAAGAATGATGAGAAAACGGAAGATGGAAATGCAAACATATCTGACCCTGGCCATGAACACAAGGACTCAGATTTGTCTAGAAAGACTGATGGCCCTCAGAGTAATGTCGGTGAGGATATAGATGCTTCTTTGGACGATCAGAAACAATCTTTATCACCCATAGCTGTGGATTTAGACGATGCATCTCACAAGTTAGACAAGTCCACTGAACCGTCCAACTCTAAGACTGAAAACAACCCAAATGCAGATGAAAATACTCCTGCTGTAGACCTCTCCGTTGCTGACGGAGAAAATGGTGACACAGAGGAGGCGAGCAAGCCATCAGAGGAAGGAGCCAGTGTGCTGCTCAAACCTGAAGCACAGGTGGCACTGCATGCAGAAAACGAGGCTGAAAACACCAAGCAGAGTGTTTCAGTGAGTGAAGACACACCAGAGGCCTTAGCAAAAGAAGACAACACAGATCTGGTCACGAACTGGGTAACCATGCATCAGGCATCCAGGTTTTTTGAGACATTTATCGAACCTTTGGAAGACTTAAAGGAATCAGACACTCAAGCACCCAAGTCTGATAAAGAAGCGGTACAATCTACAGAGATGCCAAAATCAGTGAGTCCACTGAAGACGGTAAAGATTTCTGAAAATGCAGAAACGGCAAAAGATGTAAGTGAGTCAAAGGACAAAACCAAAGAGGAAGCTGTAGAATCGGAGATTGAGAGCAGTCACTCTGGAAATGGTGAACCATGTGAGAAAGACCCTGTCAAAGACAAACCACAAGCAGAGGAGGAGACCGAGGTAAAAGGCTTAATAGCAGAATCAGAGAGTGAACTGAACAAGGAGCAAGGAGGATCTCTGGAAACGGACAGAGTTCAAGAGGGTTTAATGCAGAATAACTCTGAGCAAACTGATATTTCTAAAACTGAAGTGGAAAGCATTGCAGATATTCATCATTCAGAGACCAGTGGCAGACCTGGGAGTGTCTCTGAGAATCAAACTGAGGAGAAAACTACTGATAACAGTCCAGACTGGAATGAGAAACAAACAGCAGCTGAAGAGATGAAGGATCTCCCACCTTCATCTGAAACAAAAGAGCAACGTGAGCATTCAACAAGTCCAGAAGGGCTTTCTGAACTGAAGGCAAATGAGCTTATAGACACTGACCAAACATGGGAAAAGAGTCGAGAAGTTACAGAAATAACTGATTTAACAGAAGATGGAAGCCAGGAGGAGCCACACCACAAAGAGATTCAACCCAAACTGTCCGATGAGAGCAGCAACGGAGACAGACGAGATGTGCAGCTGATCCAAGACGTCCAACATACTCTCAGTAAAGACCGGCTGAGCGCTTTCTCAGTGGACGAAACATTGTTTGGTCGGAGTTCGTATCCTTTGCTGGCTGCTGCGAGGACAGAGAGCGGACATTAAAGCTGCACAGTTGGCAGGGACACAAAGGTACAGTGACGCTTCATTGCTTAAATTTTATTTTTAATTTTGCAAGAAAACATATGAAATCAGCAGAAAAGACATAAATATTTAGAAAGCTAAAAAGTTGCAGATATTTAGGAGAAACTGTGTTGCACAGCGATTAGACAATCAGAAGGCTTCTACAAGATTATTTTAGGCAAAAGTGTCTTGTGTTTTCTGTTTACATTACACTGCCTTTCTTAGATTGTCCTTCAATAACCAAAAAAAAAGCTGAAAAATGAGCTTTGACTGCTTTATAAAATGTTTACAATAGAAAATGTCCTCTCATTGTAGCAAAGAGTCATAGTTTGTGTGAGGTATCAAGTACAGCTGCTATCACCTATTACCTGTAAACAGATACTCTTCCACTCACACTCACAGATGATTGAATAATTCATAGATGTTGGACCTCCTCAGCTTATAAAGCTACACTTTACATTTCCACTGACTGGCCGGGATGCTACAGCACTTCAGCTTTTTTTTATTTTTATGGATCTGTAGCTGCATTGTGTCTTTGTCAATGGCAATTTTAGTCATTTAGTGCTTTAAAATGGTTAATTGTTTAAATGACTTCCTGACAAAAATGCAACAGGACAGCAGAAATGCTAACATACGCTAATATTGATAAATCATTCATCATTAGGCTTCTAACTCTAAACAGTGGTTAGATTGTAAATGTCAAATCTGAGCACTAATTTGTGTCTGTCATGCTGCTAATACTACCTCTTACTAAGAAGCTACCTAATATTTTTATTTGTACTGCCTTTTCACTCCATTTCGATGGCTAGTGTGAGTTTGTGAGGCTTCATCTGTTCATGGGATTTCTGACAGTGACTCATTTTGTGTGATTTTCCACTCAGACAATAAAAACTATGAGATGGGTAGTGTCTCTCTGATTTGTTTTTCTCACTTGAATCAAGATGTGTGTATGTTCAATTAACACACACTTTGACTCATGATGCCACTTTATACATTTTTTAAGCAAAAACATGACCATCTATAATTTCTTTTGTCTGTGAAATTTGAATCTTTAGAGACACACGGACCATTGCTGTTTTTTTAAACAAAACTCTTGTTTACACAACATTTTTAACAAAGATACCAAATACAACACAAGACTAGACTTTGGGGACTGAGGGTGTACTTTAAATGAATAAACAACTCATCCATATACAACCTAAATACAGCTTGGTTAGCATATGTTTATAAAATTTTACTGAAATTTATTTGTCAAAAACAAATAAGAATTGTCAAGGTTATAATAAAGAGTGCAGGGAGTTTCAAGCTGGTTTAGTTGCTGTCCTCGAAGGAGCCGCTGCTGCTGAAGGATGAGCAGAATCTCATGGTGCTCATGGGATCCGACACGTACCCTGAAAAAGAGACCATCAGTGACCGCTGTGACTCTGACTCACCATCAACAATCACTTCATTTCTAAATAATAAGACCACTACTGGCATTAAAAGGCAAGAAATATTCATGTTATTCTAACTTCTGTGAAAATATCCAAACTAACAATGACTTATCTAGCTAAGAAGAACAGGTACTAAGCATGTCCCACATAGAGTAAAACATCCTGCTAACAGAAATATCCACAAGAGCATCAAATGTATTCATCTGCTGCTGAAAAAAGTACCTTTTTTTGCTCTTTCCCTGAGTTATATGTGTTGGAAACTACAGGGCCCAGCTTTTTTACAAAATAAATTTAAAAATGAAACTGTATTTTTTTTTTTTTACCGTAAATTTAAAATAGCATCTGCCTTATGTTTTAAATAAATATGTATACAAATGAGCAGACCTTAGTCTGTTTTGTAAAAGGGTGACGAACCAAAAGTTAATAATATGAACAGCTATAACACTTGTATTTATAGGAGCATAAAGTAAACATGAGTTGAAAAAAAGAGACAAAATCTTAAGATGACCAAGTCTTCAGTAGCAACAACCTGAACTTGAATCTGAATTGAAGCCAACACCAGCACTAAACTGCACTGGCTTTACTTTTAAGAACAACTACTGTCACTTTACAGTATCAGTGCACAAAGACAACAAACCATTTCGATCGATAGGAGAAAACTGCATGTTCCTCCTGAGTTCCTCCAGTGAAAGGCCTCCTGACGCACGACGCTGCTCACTGAAAAGTAAAAAATAAATAAAAATCCTTTCACATCACTCCTTTGTTAAGTTACACTAGTCGGGAAATATATATATACTGCTTCATTTACATGTAAATAGATGAGATTTATTTAAACAGAAGCAAAGTAATACAATATGTGATGTCTGAACTAACACCAGGCTGCTGTCACTTTAAGTATCCAAAATGGACAGATTTTATTGGATGAACACATAAACAGTCTGCACAACTTCTCATAAAATTAAAGAAAAGAATTCTTTGTAAAAATCTTGGATTTGTTGAAGTTACGGACATTTTTTAGGATGTAAATGTCCAGAGAGGTTTTGTCTCACTCTGGAAGGAGTGCCGGTGAATTCCTGAGGAGTCATTGCAACTCCACAATAAACCCACCATCGTTTTCTGGGATCATAGTGACTGTTACCAGGCTCTGAGTCATTTGACACACACACACGCACACACACACACACACACAGACTCAGAGCCAGGCATCTAATGGAGTTCTTCCTCCTCAGTCAGAGGGCCATGCATGTTTTATTGCATTTGCTTTCCTTTGTTGCCCGTTTGGTATCCGAGCAACTCCTCTCCTCACTGTTGCAGTAAGTATCTAACCTGGTCTGCATGTTGCTGGCATAGCAATTGTTCAGAGGGGAGTTGTTTCTACAAATAAGAGCAAGCCCGGACATGATGTTTGTGGAATTCTAGTTAGCAGAGTTTGAAGCCAAAACATTTAATTGAACAGCACTCAGTGAAAAGCAGCTTAAGATTCTTGGTTAATGCTTTTTTAACTTCTTTTTGAGGCCTTATAAAGGCTTATCCACATGGCAACTGTAGAGATAACCACATATTAAATTAAGCTTGGAAAACAAACATCTGTTTTACCTCCACAATTATTATCAAAGGGTTATAATAAAGCCTCATGCAAACAGCTGATCAGCCAATTAAAACCCTGCCCAGCTGATTAAAACTTTAATCAGACTCTAACCAGACTGATTGCTGAATTATTTGGTTGGTGTGAATGGACTATTGTGCAATTCTGACACTCCAGACCTTCACCTGTCCATGCAGGTGCTTGAGTTGTCTCACCTCTGTGTCCAGAAGGCATAGGCACGAGTATTGAGAGCGTACTCCAGTTCAAAACGGGAGCGCAGGGCGGCCACATGGCTGCGGCCGGGTCCACCTCGCCCATGCAGACAGTCAGAGGAGGAGGAGGGTGACAGGGAGCCGCTGCTGTTACTGGAGGCTGGAGACATCAACTGACACACATTCACAACACCAGTGGAAATTTAGTCATAGATGAGAGAATTTCATTGTCATAAAATGTAAGAATATCTGGGATTTGTTATACCTCAACATTGCACAAGCATTCCTCCAGGTTGGAAACCACCTCAGAGAACTCGGGCCTGTCCTGAAATGAAAAAAAGCAAACTGTAGTCAAATCTTTTTCAGTGCCGAACAATCAAAAGCATCAGGTGCAGACACACTTGTGTTCTCTCAAACACTATCCTGTTTTCTCAGTTCATTTTAGTCCACCCACACATGAAGCAAAGGTGAACTCTGCTTCCAAAGCAGTCCTTAGATCTCCTCTCTCACTGTAAAAGAACAAACACTGCCCCCCCTGGAGCTGTTCAATAATACATTAAACCCTCAGATGGAAGCCAGAGTTTGCCTACATACTGCTTCTGTACAGGAACATAGAAAAAATAACACAGTAAAGGGGAGAACAAGATACTTGTAGGATTTCAGCATGCAGTTTTTTTTAACAGTAATCAAGTATTTTCTTTTTAAAAAAGCACTACATTGTTTTTCCTTGATAGCTTTTGTGGACGTGGTAATTTCTACAAGCCTCTAATAAACAGATTTAGTAGTTTCAAATCTTCCGACCTTGCAGCACTAATTTTCTCAGGCTTTAACAAACACATTTTACAGTGCAAATCCTGTAAAGTCAGTGCAGCGCGTCATACTTTTTAACTCTGGAGGAGCTTCTGTAAAGCACAGGTGGGGAATTCATGCACATGGAATTTTTTGACAGCCTATACAGATCACACTCTTGTTAAAGAAATTATCATCATCATCATCATCATCATGGCAAAGCTGCACAGGGAACAAGCCCATCACAGAGGGAGCAAGCAACTGGTTGGCAAAACAGGAAGGAGATGTACCACAGAGGGAGAAACGTGCCAACATGTTCTGCTGTTATAATGTGTTTTAATGAGGCAGAGAAAAAACAAGTCCTGGCTAATTATGGACGTCACAGCGCTGAGGGAGGAAGGGTCCAGGTCGTGTGCTGCTCCTAAATGTGAACAGTCATGCAATAATGTGTCGTCTGGGGATGCTGCGGTGCCACTCATTAATGATGCTGCATGTATTTGCAGGAGAGCTGACTCAGCATCTCTGTGCTTCAGTATGTCCATGTAACATCGAAGAATTAAGGTGGGATCATTTTACAGAGACTACAAAATCAATAACTTTGAGTTTGTATGGACTGTTCAGCACATAAGAGATATAAACCTTAAATAAATTGTACTGCAAGGGCCCACTCAGATTAAATCAGGCACTGCAAAGAAAACACAAGTTGTTGAAGGTCACAGGGGCTTAAAAAGGAAAAAACAGCAGCACCTTGCCAAGAAAAGTTGAGGCAGAGTCAACTTTTAAAAGAACCTTACTAGACATCAGGGTGAACAACACTGCCACGAAGCAGTACAAAGGCTGAAGGTACATTTTCACCCACACACCTGCAGTGATTGTCCCTAAATTTACTGAGAACAAGATATTGTGTCACTGAGTCTTTCTGGAAATCTGAGCTTAAATGAAATTAAGGAAGAGGAAACAACTGGGTCATTTACCTCTGGGCAAGCATACCAGCCTCTCATCAGAAGTGCAGAGATGGGTTTGGGGATAGAGTAGCCAATAGGAGGCCTGATGTGATGGTAGGCCATGTCTGCTGCTGCAGCAGCTGAAAACAGAATAAAGATCTTAAAATTATAATCTCATGTTGTCTCACGGTCTTTCTTGATAGTGTTTGTGTACTGCTGTATTTTCCTCATGACTTTTTAACATATTTTGTCATTGGAAAATTGGAAACTGTGAGCAAATATTTGTAAATATGGCAGTTCTAAAGACAGATGTGTTTGTTTGTGCTCCACTACAACTATGACAGGGATTGACTATGACATTTTGTACAGATATCCACAGTCGACAGACCATGTAACCTGATGACAAACTCTTTGAACTCAGGTCAACATCTGTGGCTCTGAGTAAAATCTCTCAATTACTATTGGATGGATTGTCAAGCAATTTGGTACAGATATTCAAATCTACCACTGGATTGATCTATGATCTCTTAACTTCTTCTCCAGCGCCATCAACAGGTCCAAGTATTGATAGTTCTATTGGTTTTCTCCTGTTTGAACTCTAAAATACACACTTGAAATCAACATTTTAGTTCATGACTGATGTGAAGAAAAAAGAAATACCAGGTTTCAGGTGAGCAAAGGGGATTTCTCCAGTCAGCAGCTCCCACAGACAGAGGGCATAGCTAAACATGTCTGCCTTCACGGAATAGCGAGTACATTGAGTGAAAACCTCAGGAGCCATCCATCGCAGGTTCTGGAAAAACACACGGAAACAGAAGAATTTACAGACATTTAAAAAACAGTAGAAAATTGTGGTATTTCAGGACAAACACAAAAACACAAAATCTTGCACTTGTCGCATTGTGAGGTCTATTATCGATTCCCCAGCCCCCCATATCTAAATGCCTGACCCTAAGCCTAAACTAAAGCTAATTCTAACCCTAACACCTAAAATCAAGTCTTTACCTTCAACAAGCCCTATAAAATTGTGAGAACTGGTTGAAATGTCTCCACTTTCCAGACATGTCCTCATTCTGTACCTAAAAACTTGTGCTGGTCCTCACTATGTGACAAGCACAGGTACACACACACTCACAAATGATGCCCAATTACTGACATAAACACTGTGTCCCAGCAAGGGCAAGTAGTTGCTCACAACAGGCAGTTCCCAGGAGATGAAACATACTTAACATCAAACTGCAGGCCAAGCACTCTGGGTAGTGATGAGTCAGCACACAGAGACAAAATCTGCATGAAGGCAGTTTTCTTTCTTTTCTTTTTTTTTTTTAAGCTGGTAGGTAATTGATGGCAGGAGCCAGCAGGAAGCTTTGGCTGAACTCCTGCAAAATAACAGCAAACACTTGGACACAAGTGCTGTATTCTTCCCTGGATGCTGCAGATGGTGTGAGAGTACTTGGCCAAATAAGAGGGGGAAAAATTTGTTCCAAAAGGTTTTGTGTGCGTCATCAAATTAATCAAAAGGAGAAAACAGCACTGACCCCCGGCTGCTTGGTCATGTTGTCCTCCTCCACAGACTGTAGAAATCTAGATTCTGCAGAGAAAGGTAAGGACATGAAAGGTCAAGGTCAGGTGTACTTTTATATAAACTGCATTGAATTGAGCTGAGCCAGGAAATAAAACCTTAAAAAAGGCAAATAAGAAAGAGTAAATAAAATGAGAGAAACCAACAGATATAGAGCTGATAGACTTATTATAACCCTTAAGGGCAGGGATGGGTGATAGCAAAGATATTACATGCAACAACAGTCTTTTAACTACATCACAGTATTGACTGAAAAATAGTGTGTTTAACTGGTTGATGCTGTTTACACTGAACCACATGATACAGGCATAAAAAAGTATTTGTTTGCAATTAAAAAAGGAGACATGTTCATATGTGTAAAAAAATACAAAATCACAAATTTCTGCAGTCTGAAAAAAGAGTATTTTCCTCATTTTTGGTTGCTGTGCTTTCATTAACCTTATGTACATGGTTCATGTTAATTTTATTCCTGGTTTTGTATGTTTTCTCCTTGTGTATTTCTGTGAAGTTATTGCTTAATTTATTTTTGAAAATGTCTGAAATAAAGTTTATCCAATTACGTGCAATTTCATAAAACTGAATAAGGGTCACTTTTAATCCCTACTGAAGTCAACTAAGTCTTCCACAATACAATGTGCTGTCTTTTTTTGAGAGAAAGTTTTGCTTAAATTTAATTCTTTTAATTCACTGTTAAGTGGAATTGTTCATGCATCTTTAGTTTTCTTCATAGCAAATTAAGACTCCAAATTGTCTCTTACCTCCAAAATCCGCCACCACTGCATGTCCGTCCTCATACAGCAGAATATTGTGGCTGGAGGAATGACATGTATTATTAGTAATGCAGTAATGCAGTACCATCCCACCATACAAGCTGCCCCTTCTTTGGTACACACCTGTTGAGGTCCCTGTGGATGATAGGCTGGGTGAGATTGTGCAGGTACTCCATGCCCTTTGCAACGTCGATGGCAATGATGAGCTTGGACTGTAGGTCGATAAGCCTGTCCATTGACACATCATTAAAGCAGCAGCCACTTAGCGCCAGATCAATGGTTCCTGACAATCACACACACCACTTAATACAGATCAATAGGACAGTCTATAAAGACAGCACCTGGCCACACAGTTAGTGGAGCACTTCATCTGAATCAATGTCAGGCCTGGCCTACGAGGAGAGATGGGAAAAGGGGCGCCTCCGAGGAGGATAAATAGAACTGAAACAGTCGGCTGTGCTGTGCAAACATGCTTGTGACTCATTGAGGTAGTCTGAGCTCTTCTTTGATCTCATTATCAGGATTTAATCAAACTGTAAAGAGTCAAATTCTACGACGAACGAGCCGATGCAACACTGAAACACCTCACCACTTGTGATCTGACAGACCTTCTACTTGGGTTTAAAGTTTTCTTTGTTTAATTTTAATCGCAGTTTAACACAAATATTTTTTAAATGGACTTTAATGTGATAGAAGGGAAATTAAATAATCTAAAGTTTAGTTTTTCTTGTGTTTTTGCTACCATCAATGGCCCCGAGGCTGCAGTTTCCTATTACAGTTTAGACTATATTATACTGCAAGGTGACTCTATTATTTTTTCAAACTCTTATTTACAAATTTGATAATAAAATAACACATGTTCATATTTAAGAAACTGGACATAGGTAATGTTTGTAACAATATGCTTTATAAATGACTGATATTTTAATAGGTTAATTTAAATTGTAGTTAAATTAATAAATTTAATTTCCTGTAAATTGACAACCAAATAGTATGTTGCTGTTGTTGTCTTTGTAACTATTAAATGGCCATCACTGCCTCTGAAAAAGTAGGTAGGAGCAGTAGGAACGAGTTATTGTATTGAAGTTTTGATTATTTTATGTTTGTATATGTGTCCACCGGCTTCAGCTAGAGGATGTAAAGTGGATACAAAGCCACTGACAGGCGACCAAATAAAACACACTGTTATTCTGAGTTTGAAAATTGTTCGAAACACTGTGGATGTAACATTCTGGATTTTTGTCATGTTGTTTCCTGTCTTATTTTGTAGTGTTAACCTCTTGCGTCATTTCAGTTTCCTGTGTTTTCCTGCCTTTCATCAAACATACCTGCTGCCACTCACTCACCTGCCCCTGGTTACCCTATTACCATCCCTGTCTATATATATACCCACCAGCTCCTCATGCCTTTGCCAGATTGTCTTTGCTTCCCCTGTGACCAGATCTT
>JAQNCA010000025.1:18184897-18196216 GCA_029783725.1 Acanthurus tractus
CTGCATGCAAATTTTTTTTTTTTATTATTTTTTTGCGACTGGATGCTGGTACCAAGCACATTTCACTGCGCATTGTATTGTGTATAATTGTGTATGTGACAAATAACAAATAAAGAAAGAAAGAAAAAGAAAACATCATAAATAAAGCACATAACAACCTATTCTATCATGTTTAATCTCCACTGACTCTAAACTAAATTTAAGAAGCACTTTTGGAGGCTCAGGTCTCACCATTGACTTTGCTCCCTTCCACCATTAGCAGTTTGATGATGTTGAGGAAACCTTTGGCTGCAGCCAGGTGCAGCGGCCGGTCACCTACCTCACCACTCACATTCACATCAGCACCGAACTTCAGCAGCAGCTTGGCCACCTGAAAGGCAGAGATACAGAGCAAAAACAAACATGAATACAGATTAGAAAAGTTTCAGTTTTCTGGTCAGTTAATTTTCCTCCATTAAGAGCGCAGAAGCAGCTGATATAAGCAATTCACCTGTTCGTGGCCGTTATAAGCGGCAATATGCAGCGGGGTGAAAAACACAGCATCCTGGACGTTCACATAAGCTCCATGTTGCAGGAGTATGTCTGCTGCCTGGGGGGGGGAAATAACACATTATGAATGTACAAAAGCATTTAAAAGCCTCTAACTGTTGATCATTTGATGGACACAAACAAACAAAGAAAAGCCTGGATCTGACCTCGTGGTGTCCTGCTAACGTGGCTACATGTAGGGCAGTGAGGGCTCCGTACCCCACCTGCTGCACATCCGACCCCCCATGGAGAAGTGCAGTCACCAGCTCAGCACTGTCCTGTGGTACAAACATAAAGATTTAAAGACCTTTAAGGTGACACTTATACTGATGTTTTACAATTCACTCTCACTTACGCTTTACCTTGTTCTGTCTCAAGAACAGACCTGCATTAATATCCCAATAAAGCACTTCAGAGGTGCAGATGTGTGTACTTTAACTCCACCATGTGGTAAAACTAAGACAGCTCTTCATCATATGACAACACAAGTGAGACATAGACCTAGATTGTACCAGGAAACATATTTAAAAAATAATGTAGATTTGTAAATATTGTTCTTTGATCCTCCTCACCTTGTAAGCAGCCAGGTGAAGTGCAGTGAATCCATTCCTGGACAGTCTGGAAGGTCGCAGGCCTTTGAGCACAAGAGTGCGGATGTGGGCTTTGTTACCTGGTCACAAAATAAACCAGTAAATATGTCACTCAACAAAACAACATGTTTACTGTGAATGAAAGAACATTGTAAATTCATATACTAAATCTAAGAGGCAGCTAAACTGAAAACTGCTCACATTTTGTACAATTAATTTCAAATCTGTTTATTTTTATGATTATTTTTATGTGCTGAAGGTCATCTTCAGACAATAATATCAGTGAGTCTAAAGTAATCCGCCCTTCCTCTGTCTCAATTTGTTGAGGAGTTATTATTAGACTCTAGTAATCATGCATACCTCCACAGACGCAGCAGAGGTGCAGCAGCGACAGCCCCTTCTCTGTCCGGTAGCTCACGTTCACTTTCTGAAAAGCCTCATCGGAGCTGAGCCAAAGAAAATCAACATCACCTGCTTGTGACAAATGAAACCCGAATACCGGCATAATAAACACAATTTAAGTCACATGAGGTTTGTACCGTGACTCACACACACTGAATTTCAGTTTAAAAATCACCTGAAAGCAAGTTCGAGGTCCGCGATCTCACTGACTTTGAGCTGGAGGTCGTCTTCCAACTTCTCGATGATCACGGCGTACGACTCGCCCACCTTCTTCTTCCACTCATCTTCACAGCACCATCATCATTACCACACATTATTTAGTTTTTAAAAAATACATTGTTTTTTATTGCCCATATGTATAAATATGCACATTTTAACTTAAAACCATGTATGAAGCTAAGTCTAAACAGCTGTATGTTGTACTACTTCACAAACTGGTCAGTCAGTAAGTCGTCAACATGTATGATAAGAGGGTGATGGCAGCTAACAGTAACAGTAACCCTTCTTTAATTTGAACCTCATTTTCGGTGCTGTGGATACATCTAAAAGTAAAATATTCTCACACAATCACATGCAAGTTGTTACCTGTACAAGTCTGAGATGGTCTTGATTTGTAATTTCCCATCGGTGTGGTCCTTCTCTTGTAATATGTGCTGTGTAGTTTGGCTTACTAGTGTAAAGCAGTAATACAATATCTCACTCTGCCACAATTGCACAGGTCCAGATAAAGAGGGGGATCATGGCGGTGAGCTAAAAATAACACCTTTGAGTGGAATGCCTAACAACTACGACAACTGATCTCCCTCCGAATCCGGGCAGGCGTGTGTGTGTGTGTGTGTGTGTGTGTGTGTGTTTGTGTGAAAAAACAAAGCACCTGCTCCGTGCCAGCTTGTCTGACCCAAGTCTGGTTCACGGACTAAAACTGAAGTCCTTCACATGCCTGCATTGTTTTATTATATATTTGCCTAATAACAGTCTAGTTCAGTTGTTCCCACACTTCTTCTGACATGCCTCTGTCATAGCAGACATGCTGACTTGGCATGGCAGGAAAAGCAGCAGATTCAGCTAAATCATTAAAATTGCCCGTTCCGCAATGTGGCTACTGATAGTGTTATCAATAAAGACCCTCTGTGCAAATGCCTATTAAGAAAGATAAAAGAAAGAAAGATAAATATCTTGTACGGTTATAAAACACTGGACATGTAAAGCAGTGAGCAAGATGCTTCAAATACTCACTAAGACCAAACCTGGTTTCTCTCTGTCTGCTGATTTAACTTTATACCTTTGATGCTGCCATATTAACAGCTTATAGAAAAATAACTGAAAACAAAGCACCACTTACAGTCAAGGCGAAACAGTGTGTCTTAAAGACACCAGAAAGTTACATTTTCATTTAGAAACTTACAAAACTTTAAAAAATGAGGATGAACTTTACGAAGGTTATAATACTGTGAATGAGATTACAGAATCCATATCAGATCCTCAGACTGCTGACAAAACTCATAGTCCTGACCACCAAAAAAGCACTTGATAACCAAACAATCAAATGGTATTTATTAGTGATTTGCAGCACACACACTTAATGTGATCCCGTACTTTAACTTACAACTTTTTGCACTTTACAGAGGGAAACAGCTCAAAAGCTTGCTTCTGGCTTCACAATGCTGAGCACTTCACTCCCGCCGGTCTAATTATGTTTGAAGATGGAGTGAGACCAAACACACATCTGTTTCATCACTGCAAAGTCTGCAGCATTTAATGGGTGCATACCCAGAATTCAGCCATTTGCCCCTCCTTCATCAGATTTGAATGAATTGGTGTGTATGTTCAGGAGATAGCTATATGATATATATGTGTGTGTAATCCTTATTAAACTGGCTAGTTTAATAAGGATCGCTCAAAGGCATCATGAGGTATCAGCATGTGATGGGCCATGCCCATTCACCACAAAAGTATGGCACTTCAGATTTTGGTTAATAATGCTTCCAAAGTATGCACACCTAAAACTCACCGAGGCTGTTTGTGGCATTTGTGGCTCAAAATGCTCTGGTAGCCCAACCCCATGCTCTAATTTATCGGTCCTTGGCAGCCATTTTTTGGCTGATCTTGCTCATTTATATTAGAACTGAGCAGCTGAATCTTGAAGAACTTTACACCCAATATGGTTTTGATACATTTAAAATTAAAAAAAAAATACATGTAAATGAGCAAAATATTCATCATGGCAGTCCAAGACAATCTTAAATCGAGCACAAATAAGTTGTAGGGTTCAAGTCAAGTTATGCTTTCTGTGTTCAGAACATTGTTTTGGCCTCAATTAAACCACCACCAACCAGTTGAATGAGCGTAAATGAATGAATGAGTGTTAACTTCAGCATTAACTTCAACTGCTTGATTTTCTCTGTGTAATTTCTTTAAATAGTCCCTTCCTGAACTTCAGCATCTCCTCCAGGTTCTTGCATTGTAAGGACTCCTGCATGGATATCAGCTTTGTGTCTGTGGGTAAAGTGAACGTGGAGCTGCTCAGGACAGCCTGCAGCATCTCCAGAGACATTGAGAAGGAGCTTTCTGGATCAGAACAAACAGGAAACAAACAAGCTTTCCACAAACTACAGCTGGACGTGTCGCCGGAGAACCTCAGGACTTCATTTTTCAGCCCCCAGTGGGACGGACACTCTGCCAGGCTGCAGCCAAACAGCTTAAGCTCTGCCATGTATGCGGGGGCTTTCACGCTGCGCTTCAAGTCGTCATTAATCCCAAACATGACAGTAACAAATCCAGTCTGGTGCTCATGATTTACACACAGTGTGTGCATGAAGACTCCGTCAGGCACTGAGAGGCCTGAACTGACCCAACAACTGCTGACGATGGAGCCCCTTCCTACTGACACTCCTGCTCCCAGTCTGGAGTACTCCACCACTGATCCAGCCCCCACAGAACAACTGGGATCCAGTATACTGGACATTACACAGGATCCTGAGGAGTCGACAGACTTTTCATTCACATGAACGCTGAAGGCAGACATCAGGAGACCCAGCTCACTCCTCAGCATCACGTCCTCGGTGAGGTGAAACAGGTACTCTGATGTGGTTCCAATGTGATAAAACTTTGAGTTGTTCAGGAGAATGACATTCAAGGGAGTCCCCTTTAAAAGATGGAAGATCTTTTGCCTGATTTCCACCAGGCTGCTCTCCTCTTTGGTGACATTGGCAGTGTTGCTGGTGTAATCTATCGTGGCTTCTGGGCCCAGTGCTTGTAGAAAGTCCCCATATGCATCTATCTCACAGTTCAATGTCCCCAACTCTTTCAGCAGATTGAGAAGAGACATTGCAGTATCAAAATCGACATAATAGGTGCTGTCTGTGTAGACAAACTCAGTATCAGAGAGAGAAAAACAACTGCTTTTCCTTTTACAAACAGCTCCACTACCTCGCATCTCATCGATGCTCGGCTTGTGTAGAAAGCGCCGGCAAGAAATGTTCTCCATCTCCGAGTTAGCACACTTTCCGCAAGAATCCAACACAAACACTCCGTGGGTTGTCCCAATGGAGAGCGGAGAGGGGTGGGCTAAAGCCGTAAAGCCAGGTTTGTCAAACCTGACATTCTCATCCTCTGCAGTGCTGTAGAGCTCTATGTCGTCTGCACATGTCACCAGTACACCAGGCTTCATCTGCGATGGGAAATCTACATACATGGCCAGTTTGAGCTCCAGCATCTGGTAAAGAGGGTTACCCAGGGGCATGGCGGTGAATATCTTCCCCAAGGCGCTGGCATTAGGCAAACGCTGACTCAGCCCTCCTGAAAGGATGAGGAGAGAAAAGTTAGTGTAGAAAAATATCACATATAATACATGCATGATATCGAATTACTGATTGTTTACAACTAACCCTTTAACTTGGGAATAACTTTGTTTTTCAATCATTAAACCAATTAGAAATAGACACTTTTGTACACGTATGAATTGAGGTAAAAGCAGTGGAAGAAAAAAATAAGTTTACGAATTATTTTAACTTTTGGCAACGAAACACTTTTGAAATGTCAAACCTGCATGGATGAGGATGACTCTCAGTTTGCCCAAAGCCTTCCCATAGATGTCATTCAGCTGCTGCAGTGCATACATAGTGGAACCTCCATTTCCTTGAAAACACAAGGTCATATTAGTAAAATAATAACAATGTAGTGCTTTGTTGATGTCCCTCAGCAACAAACAGGATTGTAAAATGAAACTGGAGATTGTCCTTCTGACTCACCCACCTATTTTAGATGCAGGCGGATCTGAGAAGACCTTGTACTGAATTCCGAGGGGAAGCTCTTTCCTGTCAACTTTCTCGCTGATCTGCAGCTCGTAAGCGTCTTTCTGGCTTTTATCCACAGCGGTCACGACCACCACGTCCCAAAACTCACCGGGCTGCACCTCTCGGGCTTTATTTCAGGAAGAAACAACAAGTTATGAGAGGATGAAGAGATAACACGTATGGTTAAACAAACACAGCTTAAATGAACCTGCTGTCACTGAGCCACACGAGTTCAGTCAATTATAGTCTGTTAAATATGAAACTCACCTCGCAGAGAGTTAAATTTCTCGAGTTTTTCTCTTGTTGCAGTTCGCAGCTTTGTGGCATATTCCTGGCTCATACTGTTGCTTTCAGTGTAAATTCAATATAAACTCTGTACAACTTTGTAAGTTATGTGTGACGGCTACAGTTTTAGCAAACAAACCGGTTCTGTTTGCTGTCACTTCCGGGTGTCGTCACGTGGTCACGCTGTGTTTACAGCTGCAGTGGGCGGGACTGACCGGACTCGCAAGAGAAGAGTTGATCTGCTGGATTTTTTGTGATAAAGTCCGTCCTTTTTTTCATTTTCTTGAAGGAGTTATTGGTGTCTGATTTTACACGATTTAAAACAAACAGAGCCTATAACATCATTATATCTAAAGATATAGTGTAATAATATAGTTATTCATAAAAACAGAAAACATTTCCAGTGCCACATCTTGTTTAATTTTATGGGTTTTTAAAAAACTCAATCTTTACCCCAGTCTCTTTCAAATATATTGAGTTGAAACTCCTCCACTTGTCCTTAAAAACCCAAAATACTAGAAAAAATAACCACCCCTCAAGGTTAAAATGTTCTTATGAGCCGTACTTAAAAGAGCCAGTGTTGTTGTGATCTAACTCTACCGCAGTTTGTAGACAATAAATCTTGCCTCATTACCAGACCTTTATCTTGGACAAATAAGTCAGGTCTAGTCAGCAAATCAGTTCAATTAACTGTTTATTTGTTCTGATGGTGATTAATTTTCTGTTTTGTCCCCCAACAAAGTCCTCCAATGACAAATGAAGTCAGGAAATGCACTGTACAACACAGAAGAAGAAGAAGAAGAAGAAGAAGAAGGACTGAAAATTGAAAATGGACACTGATGGGGGCAGCTTGACTAAGGTCATTCAGGAGAACAGCACAGATCAGACTTGCAAAATGCTGTGACCTGGCAGCAAACTTCAAGCTGCAGGCCGAGACACATTATACACTCATCCAGGGATACACTGAAGCACAGGGTTACTGACTGTGTGTGACAGTATTCCAGCGCTGCATCATGACAGATACATTCATTCATGCTCTATATTCTCCCTGGTTTTGCTGTCCAGGAAGCAGTGGGAGCATAACAGGATGATCATGTAACAAACACAATACCTGGAAAGCAAGCAGAGCTACCAACTGCTTTAAACCAGACTCAGAAGCAGCAAGCAGAGGCTTGCTGTTTCCCTTCCATCGCACTCCTCTGCTGGCCTGTGCACCTATCATTTCAAAACTGAAATCACAAGTTTCAGTGGGAAACAACTGCAAGCTGTGTTTTTCTTGTCATTTTCCTTCTCAAAAAATGGATCAAGAACGATAGGAATGCAGGACGAGGGGGGTGAACACCAACAAATCTTCAACTAACATCTAAAATGAGCATAATCATATGATCCATTGTGTTTATTGTTCAAGTACAATCAAGAAAACAGTTTGTCATGTGTGATACTTGGTCACTGAAAGTCAGCATGTACAAACAGTTGTCAGTTGTCGATACAAACCATATAACTTATGTGAAAACAGCACTGTAAAACACTGAAGGCTTATATTGGCCAACTTGCATTCTAAGTCGTGATCAAACAGTTAAAACATTTTATTTAGGAAGTAGAAAATAAACTATATCAAAAGCAGTTGATTTAAACACATTAGCTTAGAGTAGTTTTGTCTTAATTGTAGTTTGTCTGAAAACATATTGTCATTTAAAAACATGACAGTGTCAAGATAACGGATGGCTGAGATCATGTTAAACACTTAAACCTATGTACCAAAATTAATTTATCAATAAATTAGTATAGAACAGAACATTTTTTCACAAATGTATTGACTCTATTAAAACTTAAGAGGCTTAGAATCCAAGGGAAACTCAGAAACATTTGCACTCTTGCTTCATGGTCATTAATCTCACTGAAAACATATGGCAAGCTCTTTAGAGGAAACCTATACAGTGTATTTCTTCATTTTAAACAGCAAAGAGCTCAAACTTCTTTCATTTGCAGAATAAGCAGTGTCATACAGTCAGAACTAAGAATAAAAAACCCTACAAATTAATGGCAAAGACCTTTGAAATCTCATGATGGAACCTTTACATTCAAGTATCGTTACCTTAAGAGCACAGCACCTCCATGACAGGGGTGAACTAGGATGAACTCAGACAGATGATCCTAATCCTTCCTCCTGATGTCACTGCCCCTTTTGTAGGGTTAGCATGGCAGCGCTGTTGTGTCACAGTGCAGGGGGTGGCAGAGCAGCCAGACTGTCCTTGTTGGCCTCTAGGAAGTGACTACAGGCGGTAAAAACATTGTAAAAGCTGGAGGAGAGACCAGCAATGTCCGTGGAGATGTAAGGGAGGACACCCGGTGTGGCCTGGTTGTAGTAGGTGATCTGAAACAAAACACATGAGGTCAACACTGGTTCAGTCAACCACCGTATCTTGTTAATTGCTTTGCTTTGGTTTTGAAATCGTGAACTGTCGGAAGAGTAGCAGTGTGTCATTAGAGTGCATGCATGCCGAGCTGAGTGCCCTTCTCGTTTAGCCAACCTTGGTTACAGTACTGGACTCTTCCCAGATTGTGAAGCCAGCACAGAGCACCTCTCCCCTTGTGTAGTCATTGGTGGGAGGGTGAGTGGGCAAAGTGACAGAGCGCAGAGCAATCAGATATGGGTCCCTGATAGGGACAAAAAAAGGAAGCATCATGAGATTTATGATGAAGGAGTAAGAGGTACTAACGCAAAAACCTAACCGATTGATTAAGAATATTATATAAGATGAAATCAGAAATCAAGATACAAAGTGTAAAATGATATGAGCAAGATGTTTAGGTTGCAGTATGTTTACAACACCTGGCGTCACATGGCTTCCTCCTTGATGCCAGCAAGATAAAGTCTGTGCCTTTGCCCCCTTTACTGACAGACGGTGTGGCTACGCGGTAAAGTGTGTCTTCCTCATCGGCTTGGTTGATAACCTCACACTCCCTGCAGAGGTTGTAATGCATTAAATGTTTGATAGAATACAGATTTTAAAGAAGTATAGTTCAGTGCACTTCATATTTCACGCTGCTGTCACTGTCTATCATGACGGATAAGTCATTCTGTAACAATTAAACTTATTTTGTATTGAATTAATGTTTGTCAGCCAGTATCTGACTTTACACTTGTGTTCATTTTGTCATTTGCTGCAATGCAATTAAGGGATTTAAAGGAAAAAAAATGGTGATATATTAAGTGTCTCCTGTTGTCAACAAATCTAGTGAAAAGGCTTTTGCACTGGGTAACAAGTTGTTTTATCTGTGGGTGAAAACAGTCTCCCAAGAAATTTTCTGCTTATTCCAGTTTTAGTAACACTTGCTGAGAATGACATTTAAGTAACATTTAAGAACAAGTGGCAACCTATAGAGCTAAAAAGTGCAACAAATGCCAAATCCTGCAGTTCCTCATATGGCCACTTGATTTTGCTTTAAAGGTAGGCAAAACCTGTTTGAAAATCCCAAACTTTACAACACAAACAACCATGTTTACACCCGATGCATAACAACCGCACAGAAGTAAATTTTGATATATAACGCTCATATAAATTATATTCAGGCTTATATTCGTGCATTTTTAGGTGGCAGTTGTTTTTTCTGAATAACGAGCCTGGAGCTGTCTGCCAGACATCACCTCATTTTAATCCAAGTCAGTCTAGCTGTGCTTGTGGTGTTGTTACCTTCTGGTGAACTTTTCACAAAAATACCAAACAAATAATATAGTCTACTGTGCAGTGAAATGTACCAACAGAATGTCAAAGAAGCTTATGCTCCACCCACAATCCACTTTTTTGCCCATATTTGGATGAGCCAGAAGTTAGGTGGAGTCAGGAACTGCCTAGGTGGTGACCACACAAAGCCTCACAATGGCACTTGGCGAACCTATGGGTGACATCTCAGAGACCTCATCCATGTTTTATGTAGTCTCTGCTGGAGACCCATTTTTAAAGTTTTACATCTTCTGTAGCCACAAATATGCCTGGGGCTGAGAGTTCAAAAACAGACAAAAACATTGTGAGTTTTGTTGCCTTGTGTGATTTGTTGACAACAAGAAAAACAAAAAAATACATCACAAGTCTCTGAAGCTTATCCTGTTTTCTGTAAGCTGCTATGCACTGAAACCGCCTGAGGCCAAAAATGTATACGTTACTGACTCATAGTGTTTGTCCCACTCCTTTCTCCGCCTCAGGTCTGAAAGGAGGTGGAACGTCTGCTCTGCTGGAACGTTGACGTGCATCTCCACCTTAAAACACAGCATGTGGTTTTCCTCTTGCGTGTATAGTCTGACCTAAGAATGGAGCACATCCACAGAGAGGAGGTCAGCACTATGTGAATAAACAGGATTTGGTGCAACTATTTGTTTGGTGGGTGTATGAGAGAGTATACATATGGTAATTATACATAAAGAGAGTATGACTACACTCAAGTCTTGTACTCAAAATCTCTTTTTTGGGCAAAGGTGAAGGAGAAGTAAGCTTAGTTTCAGCTTTAGACAACAATATCTGAGAAATTCTGCATTACTCCACGAATTTAATTAAAGCAGTATGGGCCCACTTCCAGGACAGCCACTATGAATCTGCAGCTTGTCCAAAAAAAACACAGATCAGAAAACATGGTAGAAATACAGCTGTAGCTATTTAACAGGCTATATCCTGAATGATAATACAAACAGCACTGACCTTGTTTTTCTCAGAAGTTAATACCCAGTTGTTTCTGGTATCCATTAGTTTCAGTGCTGATACATTATTGTAGCTCAGGTACATCTGAAAAACAAAGGGCTGTCTGAACTCTTGAATACATTGGCAATATCTAATAAGCCTTGCTAAGCATGCACGTCCCTGTTTGCCAGAAATTGCAATACCTGGCTACTTGGATCCCAGGGTACAGACAGAGACGCTTGAGTTTGCTTGCAGGAGATAATGTATTTCCTGTAAAACATGCAGAGCACAGTGGTATATATTCAGGGACAAAGCCTCACTAATATGAATCTTTTTTATTCTAGCAATGATCCAACACATTTGGGGATCAAACAGTGGAGTGAAGATTATACTGCCGGCCGGGTATTTTACAGTTGAACAATGAAGTGATTGTGCTTGACAGACTCTGCACCAAAGTCTGCTCAGCTGTGACATGCTGCTCTGCCAAGTCATGTGCTGGTACAGAGTATTGCAAACAATGAGTTCTGTGCAACAGCACTGGACAAA
>JAQNCA010000025.1:18196316-18211145 GCA_029783725.1 Acanthurus tractus
GACATGCTGCTCTGCCAAGTCATGTGCTGGTACAGAGTATTGCAAACAATGAGTTCTGTGCAACAGCACTGGACAAACGGAGTAACGATGACTTCCAGTGCTTCATACTGCATCATGACTGTTTGGTTTTACATGTATCTCTGAGTATTGTAATAATTGTGATGGTTTATCTTGGTTCATTTGGCATAAAATGTTTGTTCGTTGTATACAATTATGACCTGATTTACCGAAGGTTTCTGAGTGCAAAAACGTGTGCAAACTTGACATCGACTGCACACAAATGTGCAACCTGATCTACTAAGGGTGTGCACCAAGGATTGCATCTTAAAAAGGGAGCAAGATAGTGCACTCTATCAATTTAGTGCCTTCGCCTTAATAAATATGCAACATAGGGCATTATTACCCAAGTGTGCAAAATACAGGAAGAAGAAAATGCAAATACATTCATTTGGCACAAGTGTTGCGCTTTATCAAGCCTCAAAACAATTTCGGTGACTTTGACTGTGTCTGTACATTATACGTTCAAAAGGAAGGTGTTTGCCTGCCCAGCTTTGCTCACAAATGGCTACTGTGGTGAGGATGCACAGGCAAAATAAAAGAATGTGTTTTTACCACTAATGTCAACATTTTTGGTATGACAGAGGAATTAATAATACAAACATATTGCATATCCAACGATGAAATTTTGGAGTTCTTAGATGAGCAAAAGACTGATTTGGAACCAGCCGCAAATATAAGTCATGCTGTACCTGCCTCACAATCTCTCTGCTTTCCAGCAAAACTAATTATGGCAGAAACCACTAAAACACACAAAATCCTTATTTAAATATTGCTGCATCTCACATCCATATTGTTTGTGTCATTGTCATTCCGGCATTAGTTCTTAATTGATCACCTGCAAAACACACTTTGATCATATGTGCATTTTGTTGGAATGAGCATGCAATTAAGTACTCTGCATTTGTTTCAGACTAGGTTTACCGGTGTGAAGTAGATGTGAAATGAGTCGTACCAATTCTATTTCTTAAGTGATATAAATCTAAATCTGTTTGATTCTTCTGATAACTCGCCACTTTAAGCACAAAACATACTTTTCTAGAATAATAAATGAGAATGTTTAGAGGGAGTCACAGTTGTGAGTCCTTTGAAAGATAGAAAGTATATGTTTTGGACCAACCTTGATACTGGCAACAACAAACATATCTGTAACAAATCACTTTATATCTGATATATCAGCAGACAGCACAAAGAACAAAACCTGATGATTAAAGTGGGGACACTGACCTATCTAGCCGAATCTTCTTTCTGGCGATAGCTTCTTGATAACGTCTTTTTCCATCCTGGACAAACATGGAAAAACCTAATGCCAAAGTACTTACAATTTTCTGAATTTGGTGCTGAAATGGGTTTTCATTTGATTCAATATTGGGTGTTCATTGTGAGCTCTCAGGCAGTGCAGGACGCGTGGAAAACTCACCACGGGCTCAGGTCGTATCCGCGGCAACGTTCTTGGTTTCCTGTCACTGTCCAGCACCTCAAAGGTCATAAAAGCACTATTTATATGACGCAGAGGTTCTCCACCCTGATAGGCCTCAGCACACACTCCCACCTCCATGCTAGAGCATACCATGTGTGCACACACACAGACATGTAGTATAAAAACAGTTCAAGTGTAAATGCTTGGAACACTTTGCAAATATAAATTGGATGATTTCACAGCTATTTGCCCTTTGTGTGATAAGAACTTGCCATGATTTGTAGGCTCACCTGTGCTTAAAGGCGTTGTTAACAATGGCTTTCAGCACCAGTCGGTCACCAATATGAGACGGGCCACGAAAATGGAACATGTCTATGCTCCTCAGGGTTGGGTGGGCCATACATAAGCGACTAATTCAGGGGCAGAAAGAAAAAAGAGCAAGATGTTTGCAGCGCTTGTTGCAATTTTAATTTTCAGGTCATTGCAAATTAAACTTATTAGAAAGTACTGGGATTGCACTCGCTTTCTAGCAGATTGTGTCATGAGAGGACTGATGCCACCCTCATACCTGCAAGTTAGATGCAACTAGATAAAATTTGTTAATTAGTGAGCCTTTAAAGTGCTATTAAGATGATTTTGACCCCTGTTGTCAGTCTTAGGGGTTTACATTTGACATAATTTTTCTCATCAAACTCAGCATGGAGCACATTCCTAGTCAAGTCACAATATTTATTTCAAGTTATTTTCACTCTTCATATATCGTGTGGAAAACAGAAGGTCCAGGTACACACCATGCTGCAATTGTAGCCACATTCTCCATCCAGGCCATGATCTGGCCCCCAAAGGTGCTGACTTGATGGTTGGCATGTGGCGGGAGCACGAGCTCCACACTCTCCACTCGTGTCCGCTCGGCTGGCACAGCATTCTCATACTCCTGACATTCTCCTGGTGAGAAGAGAGGAAAACAAGGAGCTTTAATCAATCAGATTGTAAATGGTGCCACTGCCTGCCTAAGTGCTGCGTTATAAAACCCTGTATCTACTGCTTGTACCCAGTTGAGCTGTGCTGCTGCTCAGTAGGTCTGTAATGATCTCTGCATGGATGAGCCTCATCCTCCTCCGCTCTGCTGCCAGGCTGTACTCCATCTGCTCCATTTGTGTGTGAGGAATCACTTGCTTTAGCTGTACCTAATAACACAAACACAAACCCAGAGGATATTTCACTGACTTTGGCAAAATGGTACTGTGTCCATATTTTGCTTCTTGCTCCTTACCTTTCCAGCTTCAGTTCGTCTGGCAACA
Organism: Acanthurus tractus; assembly: GCA_029783725.1. Taxonomy (NCBI): domain Eukaryota; kingdom Metazoa; phylum Chordata; class Actinopteri; order Acanthuriformes; family Acanthuridae; genus Acanthurus; species Acanthurus tractus. The sequence continues at coordinate 18,199,095 of JAQNCA010000025.1, forward strand.
AAGGTGGCAAAGGCATGGCAAACGTTCCACTGCCTGTCAGTGTAAAGGTCCTCACAAGTCACCAATATTCCCACCTAAAAGGGACAGAATCATCACAATAATATAATTAATTCAGAAATATTATGAAAAACTCACTGTATTAAACTAAAACAACAACATCTGCCAACCTCCATACTGGACGTGAAGGCTCTGTTGACCTTTGCTATGATGTTGACAACCTTTCCCACCCTGAAATACACAGACATACACACTCTTTACTGTCAACATGGAGCAGTGATTACAGTAACAACACATTTTGAACAACTCTACCTTGAGACACAATATTCAGTTACTGTGTCAAATGTCAAGATTAGTTTGATTACAAGCAACCATTTGCCTGTAGCTAGACAAAACCCCAGTTAAGCAACTACGGTTATTTGCAGAGTAAAACTACAAAAAACATCTATTCATTAATTTTTTGATGAATGCATTAATTCAACACCTGAGTGGGTCTGGATATGGTGTTTTTTTGATTATTTCACTAACATGTTTTAATATTTACATATGTACATGTAATATGTTTTAATACATGTCAACAGGTTTTTTCTGACCCTTGTATGACCCTTTTTTTTCCCTCCGTCACAGTCAGTGCATACAATATGGTTCATCTCTGCTGCTCAGTTGGAGATACATCTTGATAGAGCAGCAATGAAGCAAATACCTCACCCTATGGTGTGTTCAAAATGGATGTCGTCCACAGATGCAGTGATACAGGAGCAACCTGCATGTCTCTCAGCTGGAGGATGAGAGATTATACAGATATTTAGAGCAGCACAAAGTCACAAAGCATCTGTAAAACAGGCAAAGTAAAATGGTTTGAGCTGTGAATATGTGCATCAGAATACATAAATGAACAAGTGTTATCTGTTGCTTCCATGAGACCATATAATTTTTCAGCCCTCACAAATATTTTTCATTTCTATCGATGCTGTGGTAGCATGGCAGGTATTTATAAGATGGAATAAAACCCAAATGTTGCAAATAAATGGCCAATTTAAACTGTTTGATGGCATTATTTGATATTCTTTTTTTTCTTTTTCTTCTTTTTACAGAACTGCAATAAGAAATTAGTATGGAAATATCTCAGTTCTTCAGAGACCTGGATTTAAATTTTAGAGCCTCAAAATTCTTTCATGTCCTTCTTTCTGCTGGAATATTTTATGAGATATGATGGAGATGTTTTGAAAACTATCATGCATCCTCTAATAAGCATGTTTGAGACTCATAATCTCCTGGTGAGTAGCATTTTATTAACTTAGCTTCTTATGAAAAGATTTTTACAAGAAATGCTTAAGGTTTTGTCGTGTTTTCTTACCAGACAAGCAGGCTGTGGAGTCCATCCACTTCAGCAGCTGTCCAACACTCAGCTCTCCACAGTGGTTGGCGTGGCACGGCAGTACGATCTGACTCATCTTCACTTCGGTGGGGTTTCTGTACCCTTCCTCACACTCTTGAATGAGCAGAGAGTCCTGCATGATGTCTGCAAGTTTCCCGTCTGACATCATAACTCAAAACTACACAGGAAAAACAGGAGAAATTAGGGGCACAGAGCTAGGATACCATCAAGTTTAGCTTGGACTTACATGCTGAAGGAAAAACATAACAACTACAACCTGTTATCCAAATGTAAACAAACTGATCACCACATCACCAAAAAGTAAATCATATAATTGAAACATGCATCTATTTTAAGAGATAAGTTTCAATTGTCTTTTCATCAAATATGTGGCCACAACATCTGCGAGCAAAGGAGTAATAAAAGCAGCACATGCTTTAAAACAACTGTTTATTCTTCTGTTGTGTAATATATAGTTGATGGAAGTCGGACCTGTTTGGGATTTATCTGGGCAAACTGTTATGTGATTTAAAATGTGCATGTTTTAGTCAAAGGGTCTGCAATGTAACTGTTTACACTCATATCTACAAAGAGTAACTTCAGTATGGAGACAAACATATCAAAACACGTGCATTTGTAAATATGCCTTGATTTTGAGAAAAGCTGCGCCGTCAGTTCCGACCATTGCTGCAATATAAGACGCTTTGAATAATCTAAAGCTCAGTTTGTCTGAAGGATTTGTCATTGCAACATTTCTCCCACAATGAAGGATCAGAGAAACATGCAATGCCTATTATGTAATTAAGAATTAATGGTGTTACTTCTCAGCTATCAATTAATGCAATATCAAAAAGAGTCTTTTTTTTAATTCCAGGCTTGGACTTGCCTTTTGAGAGCAGTTTTGGTCAAATTTAGACAGAAACTATTTTAAGGTGTTAACATACTATTTTAAGACTTGCCGCTCAATGAACCTTGGAAACTATGTGTAGGGATACAAGCGTTTGCCCATAGCTTTTGCTCCAGTGGGGCGCAGTGATCACCTGTCTTTTCTGTTATTGATGACGGAAGCTGCAGTGACCTTTACATTGACTTTAAGAGAAATTCCACATTCTCCAGGAACTTCTTTTGCAAAACAGATGAGAACATATGAATCAGATTATAGCGAAATTCAAACTATCCCTCTTGCCAGAAGTGTTGTCATCAGAAAACACAACGTATTTCACAGTGAAATCAAACTAAATAGAAAACCTTACCCGGTTTAGAAGTGACTGCTGTTGAGATTAAGTCCGACACGTGCCGGTGAACGTCGGGTACATAACTTTTAACAGCGGCTGAGAAAATGCAACCTGCAAAACGGACCGTGACAGTGAGGCACTTCAGCCATTCCTCCACAACACTACAACTTCATAAACACACACATGTACACACTTGCCACAGCTTTACTAAATAGTTTCACCGCTGGAGGGAGAGAAAGAGAGAGAATAAGAGAGGGAGAGAGACCATCTCGTATAGTCGTTACAGCTACGTCCCCATTTTTAAGGTGGAACTCGTGACCTGGTATTCAGGGCTGCTTAAAGGCAAACACTGATCTCAAATAAAACAGCGACCCAAACTAATTTTAACTGGGTTCAACATGTAACGATAGGCATTTTTTTTTTAAATCCCCTCCATAGTTTATATTTAGTAATTCATACCCTAAATTTCTCTTGGGTGAACCAACTATGGTCTGTTCTAGGGAAGCCGATAATATCTTCTGTTGCTGCGTTATTAAGAATTTATTTTTAATGATATACTATATTTTATGGCCAAATATTTATAGACGTATTCCGCCCCTAATAGTCTAAACATTTTTTCGTTTAATGCACACTTAAGAACTGACATGATATATAAATACAGTATACAGCTGATTTGGTATGGAGCTCATTGACACACGAGTCAAAAAATGTTGACCTACTATATCTAGTCATCTAGTCACATCAGTCAAGTAATTCTGTTACAAAGAGTAAGGACTCTTAATAAAAATTGAGGCTCAAACTATATGTAGATTTCACCTCCAACTCCTAGTGAGTTTGTAAGAAAAAAAAAAGGAAACTGTTTCAGGAAGCATAATTTTTGATCTGATAGTCTTGTAAAAGGAAATTTGAAGTGGCAATATTTCCTTAATTGTAGATCCTATTCCATTCCAATGCTGATATATCAATTTATGTAACTATAAAATATTCTTATAGAAATACAAAAAAACAATCTCTATCTCTAATCTCTACGTATGTACTAATATACTAATACATTAATTAATTCATGCCGCATATGACAGAACCAAGCCAGGCAAACAATTATAAAGAGTAATTTTTTAAAAAAGGAATGGGCTTGCCGATATAACAGCTATCAACTTTAAAACAGCAAAATGAAAGCACGAAGGCAGACCTTAAGGCGATTGGCGTGCTGTCATTGGCTGACGGCAGAGTCAGTCAGGCCAGGCCCCGCCTCTTCCCCCCGGACGAGCTCGGTTGAGTCGACGGGTTGAGCAGGAGTGTGGTTGGAGTGCGAGAGGGTCGCGGCCGCGATGATCTGACAGATGAAATAGCGAAAAAAAGAAAGAGAAGGCGGGCGTCCTCCCACACAAAACAATGTTCCCCAAAGGCAAAGGCACCCCGGTGCCGTCGGACGGCCAAGCACGAGAAAAGTAAGCGCAGAAACGTTTATTATTGTGTGTTTTTTGCCTCGTAAGTTTTTCCCTCTTGCGCTCTGTTGTTCGCTGGACAGGCTAGCAAGAGGCGATTTCCTCCTACCGAGAATGGAATTGAATGAACCGCCTTGTCTGCTCGCCATTCCTTCCCTGAGCTGTGTTTCTGCTACCTTTTGGCTTATTGCTGTATCGTTACACCTCCGCCGACCGATTCCGTGAGCAATTTGGTGGTGTTTTAAGCGGCGGTTGTTTCATATTTTAGCGGATATTCAGTCGAGAGCACGGAGATGAGAAAACAATAACATCGCCATGCCACACAGTACATTGTTTTCTCTGTTGCGCTCTGGATAGGCTCCGTTTTTATTTCCCTCAGCCCCATCAGTGCCACCAGGATACTGTACCAAGCTAATACACAGCAGCCTGGTAGTGTGTTTTTTTTTTCCACGTTTCACATCACGACGTTAAATTACACTGTTGCTTAAGCACTGTCTTTTTAACCCTCTCATTGTAGTGGATCTTAACCATGTTCTGGCTTGATTACACAGTCCCCCATTTAATTTTTTTTGGCATACGCCGTTTGGCAGCCATTGTTCAGAGGGCCTGTACCCGACTCTAATTACTCAATGTGCCCGTTGAAGAGGAATTAACCAGCTGTTTGACGTTTATTTTTGCACATTTTTAAAAGTAAACCTAACATTGTTTTGTCTCCCCACACAGGTTGGCTCTGTACGTCTATGAGTATTTGTTACACATAGGAGCACAGAAATCTGCACAGACCTTTTTATCAGAGGTATGTTTAATTATGGTCAAAAGTTTAACCATAGGATTCACGTTCTTCTTATTTTTACGCGATTTTTCTTTATTAAAGATGCTGCATGTGCATTTATATTAAAAGTTATTTCCCTGACATTCATGGATGATTACTGAAATGCCCACTTCCTAGATACGATGGGAGAAAAACATAACACTCGGAGAACCCCCTGGGTTCCTACACTCCTGGTGGTGGTAAGAGATAAGTTCTCATCTCAATGTAAACGTGTCCTGGAGTTGTTTGTGTGGTTTTGTTTGCTTCATGACCTGTCTTGTCCACAGTGTATTCTGGGACTTGTATTGCGCTGCACCGGAGAGGAGAGAGACATGTGACCACTCCAGTGAAGCAAAAGCCTTCCATGATTACGTGAGTAGTGCTTACACAGGGAACGGTTGCACGAATTGTTTTGTCTTCTGCTAAAGAAGACAACCAGTTTGCCATCAAGCCTAAGAAGTGGTGTAAATAATATGCCTTGAGTGAGATTTTTTTTTTTTTTGTCAGAGCCATCAGAGCAAAGTCCTCATAATCTCTGTTTGTCAACACTCAAGTCTTGACAAAATTTACCTCATTCGAATTCAAGAGTGATACAGCTGCTGCACTTCTGGTTACTGTGATTCCTTTTTAGCTTGTAATTTTAGAACAATTTGACGTAAAATGATGTCTGATTTCTTTTTTGTTATTGCTCTTTTTTTTTTTATTATTGTGTTTGGCTCGTTGTTTCAGGGATCTGACTCTTCCTGAATTTCCCAAAACATGTTTTTGTAGCTTAATTTAACAACCTAATTTAAAAAGAGACGTCTCTGTCTTTTCTTCTCCTGAATTTACGATCGGTCATCTCGCTCTGTCGGTGGTTTGAATGATGCGCCCAACAATGAGCTTTATAGGCTTCTGGGAAAATGATGCTGATGTCAGCATGTCCTGAGTCAGACCTGTCGAGTGCTCTCCCCTTAACCACACCACGCTCAAGCTCCCTGCCTCAGTTGTGAAGCCGAGAAGGAACCTGCTGTGTGATCTGCACAAAATCCCGAGGCTTCATGCACACTGCTTAATTTTTTGAGAAAGACCTCCAACTGACCTGATGTGGTGTTGTAGCTCAAGTGCACGCTGAAGCATATTACCTGCACTGACGTAATTCTAATGGGTTTGAAACTGAAGACTTGTCAAGGCAGTTTTGGATGCAAAATCTTTGCTGCTCAGGAAAAACGCAGCCTTTTATGATAGCACTTTTTTATATTCACATGGTGAGGGTGTTTTGCATCCTGGAAACTATGCCATTTTAGTTCAGGGTTTTTTCATGTGCTGCATCGTTTCCCGCTCTTTGTCCGCGTTCAAAAGAAACATCAAAAAGAGCTTCACAAGGATCAAAGAAAGTGTGAACTGCTTGTCAGTGGCTTCTGCTGCTCCTGTCCTTGTGATTCTCCAGCTTTATCTGAAAAGATGAGACAAGCATTGTGCAGCTGATGTAAATAAAATAAAATACTTAGCCCTATTGAGGTTTTGCTGTATCAGCACATCAGAGGAAAGACATTAGAGGTGTCCTTCCAGGATGACTGATGCACAGCCCAGTACGTAGGTGGGTCGATGTACCAGACAAGATGGGGTTAAAACGGAGATGTTGGTCCTGCTCTTGGCAGATAGTGTTGTCAGGGTAACAGGCCTCCTGATCTGGCAGGTGACCTGGGAGCCAGGAGAGAGGCTACAGTGTGGATCTGCTCTTTCAGTAACCATATTCTGTATTTGGCTCATACAGACAAAGGAGGAGGGCATTTTGTTTAAGATCAACCTTTCATTGGTGAGCTTTCTCTTTAGCAATTTATTGTGTCCTTGATTCCGCGTTTAAATAGGATATGTTTTGTGTAGTGTGGATGTGCCTTAAATTACAGAATAGAAGAAAATTTTATCTATATTTGAGAAAATTACGTGTCCAAACAGTAGCTACATATACTTGTGTTCTTAAAATTCTCTCTGACTAAAACAAAGGTCTGAGAAAAATTTAATTTATTTTTTCTAACATCATTTGCTATTTTCACACGTATCGTAGAAAAGGAAGTCTCCACAGACCAGTTTTAAAGATTAAACAACACAAAATAAGCTCTTCGATTGCAGCTGGTGGTTTGACTGAGACCATTTTCATAACATGGAAAGCATTAAGCAAATGAGAGAACAGTGAAACGTCAGTGCGCCGTTGTGGAGAGTCCTTTTGAGAGTTTCTGTGCGGCTGGTTGTCTCTGACATCTTGTGGTCGCCCTTCGCGCTTATGTTGCTTTGCTTTGTGTTCATCATTTGTGGATGTTGGGGGGTCAGGCAAGTGTGTGTGGACAGTACTCGTCGTTGGACCCTCGTCTTTGTCTAGGTGTGGGGGAGGTGAGTGCTGCTGTGGCAGTGCTCGTAAAGCCCCCGGCGGCCCTGATGAACGCTCCCCAAGGGGCCCCGTCGCCATGGCGTCAGTGTCTGATTGATGGCTGTCACAGGACTGAGGGGCAGATTGGGGGAAAAAAAAAAGGGGAGTGGCACTGTGGCATATGCCCAGCATCCACCACTGCGAAGGAGCTGAGGGAATAAACAGAGGAGGGGGTTGGGGAGGAAGAAAGGAGGGAGATGAGAAGTGGAGGGGACCTGCTAGAAGTAACCAGAGAGGGAGAGAGTGAGAGAGCGTCCAGTCGTGATCCAGAGTGGGTTTTATGGTGGTGATTGATGGTTAAACATTTACAAGCTAAACATAGGGGCTGGTTTCTTCTGAGTGTTGGTTCCAGTGGAAGAAGTGAGGCTGTTGATAGCATGATAGTTCAGGAGACGGCACAGCCACATCACTTGTCCTTCATTGCATTTTTTTGCCTGTGCCTCCTCATATATATATATTTACCCATGCTTATTCACATTTACTCTGGTCTACCTCTGTCATCCTCACCCTTTGCTCTCCTTCCTTCTCTCTCTCTCTCCCCCCATGTGTTCCCCTGTCCCCCTCTCTTTGTTTTTGTAAAGAGAGCACAAGCACATCCGCCGCCACTCTGGCCTTTTGTAACCTCCTCCAGTGATTCGAGAATTCAGGGAAAATTTGTTTGGCAGGGATGGCTCGTGTGCTCTTAAGTGCACACACATAGACACACTGAATTACGGTGGATCCGGGGGGGTGGTAGTCTGTCCTAAAGGAGGTCCCCTGGGGAGTTGTAAGGAAGGCCCCAGACAAGAGCCTCATAGCCTGGGGCAGGGCTGAGACATCTGCCCCTTTCCTGTACCTGAGAGTCGTGGTTCGTTTAGACTGAAAGCAGCACCAGGCTGTTTGGGACAGACCAGCAGGCACAGCTGTGGGCTCTAGTGTGACTTGATAAAAATCTAACACAACATGCCTGGGAAACCCGCTATGCATGTTGTTTTTTGGTTTGGCAAACAGTTTCTGACTTCTACAAAGCAGTGCAGATTGTTGACATTGTTTTACGAGCTTGTGGTCAGCACCTTAAATACGGCTTTGTTATACTTTATTTTTCCTTTGCAGGGGAACAGAAAAACTGAAGTTGCTGTTTCACTGTGAAGGGGTCAGACATTGCGGTTATATTATCTAAAACCAGCCATAAACTATAGATCAATCTTTATTTTATAAGAAAAACTGAGAAAATTGTTCCTTCACATTAGTCCCCTAATGTCAGAATGACGATGAATATGCTTAGAGACTAGCTTTAGGAAATATATTTATTTTGAGGATAATAATAACCAAACTTAACTTTATCTCAACTTAAATATACTGGAAAAAAATATTGAAGCCAGGGGCACTGCCATATCTATGCATCTGATACATGCTTTCATGGGGCTCTGCCACAGGAGAACTATTACAAACCGCGTAGCTGTTGCTAAGACTTCCTGATCTCCGCTGGTAATTACAGTAGAAAGATTTGTAGACTATTTGTAACTATTCTACTTTTAGTGAAAATCAAGTTATGAGATGTCCAAGTTAGCTGATCAGTGCATGACTGCCATGGTATGCTAACTTAATGTGTTGGCTGAAGACAGTTACTGTAAAAACAAAACGTAATTATATAGAAAACGTGGCATTGTGAGAAGCTTTATGTAGTCCCAGGCACTCACAAATGCTAGATATAAACAAATGCTCTGCTTCATTAAAAGAAATGAGATCACTAAGGGATGGGAGTGGGGTAATTTTTCCTTACCAGGAAACTGTAAAATTGTACTGTTTTGCCTTGTAGTTTGGAGAGGTTGGGACTATAAATAACCTCTTTACCATATAATACAAGTGACTCATGAAATTCTTGTGGCCAAAGCTTTATGGTATATTCAACATGGGGCCAAGCAAAAAAGTTAACTGCCGAAGATGTTTACTTTGTGCGGAATAAGGAAGGACCGGTAAAGCGTCTGAAGCTTTTTGAAGTAGCTAATGAAAAATGGTAATAAGGCACAGGGAACTGGTCTCAACGCTTGCATCTGAAGTTCAGCAAAAACTTGTTCCTTTTCTTGCAAATTACAACACCATGACCTGGCTTTCCAGTTAATGTTATTGTCCCTGACTCTGTGATCTCAGTGCTTTTAGTTCCGGTCATAAACCATAAAGCAGTAAACTCATATAATTGTATAAAACAGTAAAATAGCAGTTAAAAACAATGTGGCTTTTCCTCTGAAAGGATCCTTCTCAAAGTGTTTTTGTTGCATCACAGCTGCAAGATGTTTTTCTTGCATTTGTTTGAATCGATCATGAAAAAGCAGTTTTATAAAGGGGTTGTTAGAGAAACTATCTAGAAAAGTGGTTACAAAAAAAAACCCTTTGTGTTTTTGTACCCGTCAGGTCAGGCAGGTTAGATGGAATAGTGGCTGTGTGACTCTTTGAAGTCAGTATTGTGTCAGGCGGAAAGGATGAGATCTTAACTTCATTCGTACTTACATATGGATGACTTGTCTGGGCAGTTCAGCTCTTGCAAAACAGGTAGTGTTTCATGTATGCAAATGACTTGGCCATATTTTCAGCAGTTGTTTAGTATATTCACTCTGAATCTGTTGCTGACTTTGACTTCAGAATAAATGCCAAAAAATAGTATTTATTAATCTTTTGAAGTAAAGGAATATTTTTTTAAAAAGTTGGAATTCCAAGGGAATTCTTTTAAATATCTTTGTTTAGTGATCGAGGTAGTGTATAACTGTTAGTGTATTGATATTAACAGTACTGTCAATGTATATTACCATAGTTCTAGCGAACATGCTTGTGTGTAAATTTCTAGTGTCTGATTTACATCTAAGTGTCCCTCCTCCCAGCTCTTACTGAATGCTTCTTTAAACTGGTTACCTGATGAAAAACAGCAGTATTCAAAGTCTCAGATGTAGTTGCTGACAATGAAGACATTATTGTGTGTATCGAGTCTTTGGTTGCTCGTCGTGTGTCCATCAGCATGAAAACTCCCACATAACTGACACAGATGAAAAACCTTGTGAATGAATGCATATGCAGATTGGAAAAGTTGAAAGACAGAATAATCGATGGAAATCCTACCAAAAGCTGCATGTCCTCTTTCAGATATTTGAGGATTCTGCGAGGCTTTGTTTTGCCCTGAAGCGATGCAGAGTCCTTTCCCTACATCATCACAATTCTTTAATTATGACCATGTGTATGTATGTAAATCATTTTATCAGTGTATTTTGTGTATGATATGTTTTTCTCCTTTGTTTGAAATGATGTAAAATAAAGCACACTGATGCTTTTCTTGTTAGTATCATATATATATAATAAGTTGAACTTAATGGAGGTATTGCAGATTCACAGAAATATACCCTGGACTTCTGGGGGGATTATGGGTTCAACAGATTGAAAGGCAGAGAGAAGTACTCACTGTTGTCACTGAGTGAGCACTTAGCTTTTTTGTCTTTCAAAAAAAGAAAAAACCTTACAAATCAACCAGGTCACCAAACATGTACATGCTGTAACTTAAAGGTAGGACATTTTATGGTTTCTGGGTATGTCAAGTATTTTCTTTAAGTAGGTGCCTCAACTGGCTGTGAATTTATGTGAGTCATTGCGGGTGTGGAGGTATGTGTTGTGTGACATTTACATCTCATCTATTTATACATGAATTGAATACATTTTGAGTGCTAACAATTGCACTTTAATTGGCTGGGTAAATGGGAGTTAATTGGTCAAGACTGATGAGGAAGAAAATAGAGTGGAAATTTGGTCTGTGGTGCAACAGAGAAAATTTCTTTTCCCACACATTTATCGCGGTATATGTTTTATAATTTCATGTTTGAAGATTTTTCACTCCTGCATATTGCTTATTTTTCTACATCATCCTCTAACACTTCCAAGGGGAAAAAAAAGGCTTTTACAGGCTGTTTGTGACTCTGTGTCCCCGTCCCACTGGTGGTGGGGCCTGATGAGACGTGACTTTTCCCTGTGGCCTCACTTCTCTCCCTGCTGAGGTATTTCACAGAAGCCCTGCAGTGGCAGTCTTAGCAGATATAATTAGGGGAGGCACAGTCGATATCAGGGAGTGTGTTGGCTATTGATGTCTGTAGAGCTCCGGATAGAGACAATGCGTGTTTGTGTGTGGGTTCTTGTACATTCTTTCTTGTAGTAATTATTGCTTCTTTGTGTACATTCTACTCTATAGATGGGACTAAAGGAGCTTCTCTCATTCTGTAGCCATTCTTTGGAAGCTAAACCCCACAGCTCTAAGGACATTAGCCCATCTCAGATTGCTTCAGCTAAAGGGAAGAAAAGCTCAGTCAATTAGCAGCGTGTGACCGAAGCAAATGGCACATTAGTGAATTAGGGCTGCGGTTTGAACAGGAAATCGGCCCAGCAAGCCCCTGCTGTGCAGCAGCACTTTGGAGCCACTGACTCACTGAATCATACCAATACTTATCTGATCCATTGGATCCTGGATCAGCAGGGTTCAGAAAACCTCAGTGAGGACATCATTGACACACCCCCCCCTCACACCTTGGAGACACACAACTAGTGCAGGTCTCAATATGGGTTTCTCTGTCTTTTGAGTTTAGTCCAGAATGGGTTAAATGATGTTTAAACGGCAGTTATGTAAAATTAGAGTTATCAAGTCTTGACAAGGTTCATGAAGCCTGGACACATAATGTGCATTAATCCATTCAGATCAATAGTCAATATGAGTTTATCCTGTGTCATTGTGTTTGTCCAAGAGAACATTTGATTCTTTTGATGTGTTC
>JAQNCA010000025.1:18211245-18230395 GCA_029783725.1 Acanthurus tractus
ATATGCTCTTAGATGCTGTTTTACTTATGTTGACTGGTTATCATGCAGTACATTTAGGAGTTGTAATGTTGCTTTTTTTGTCTCTCTTTCTTTCTTAGAGTGCGGCAGCAGCACCCAGTCCTGTGATGGGAGGGATGCCCCCTGGTGAGGGCATGCCAGGAGGACCCATGCCACCCGGCTTTTTCCAGGTCAGCTAGTCACCACACTGAAACTGTTACGAGGAAAAGTCTAACATCAACTTCACTCCTACATTTAATATAAAAAACACTTCATGAACATTATCAAAGTTTTCTTAGCTGCACCTCTGCAGGCTCTAGCTTTGTAAAATGCTGCCAGCATTTCATTCATCGAGTAGCTCTATGTGTCAACATTTGTTTTTATACTTGCTTTTGTCCTTTGTTTTGCTTCACTCTGCTCAGTGAACTTGTAGTAAACATCATAGCTGCTCTGTCTGCCTGGACTTCTCCAATGCTGTAAACAGGCAGGCGTGGCCAAGCCATTTTCCCTAATGGAGAAATCGAAAGGTGCAGCACCTACTGTAAATCAATATCTCATGAGGATAAACTCTTGGCAGGCAACTGTGTGGAACTGTGGCTCTAAGAGGTGACATAAAATTGCAATGTTGCTCTGCCTCCACGAGGCCAAACTATTCACTTAAAATCCACCAGCTTATTATGTACTAGAAGTCACAAAGGCTTGACTCATTATGTGATCATGTTAATATCAGGAAAGACATTTTTACATTGGTACATGAATGCACATGCACTCATACTTTCCATACCAGAATCCATTTGAGGAGGCTCAATTAGACCCCTCACTCTCTGTCAGATCAGCAACATTAGCGACACAGTGCCGGTGTTTAGTGTTGTTATACAGCTAATTGCATAGAGCTTAATTGACGCTGTTAATTCAGGGAAATTAACACTGATAACATGCTGCATGCAGCAGGCTTCTTAATGTCTTGACTGACAGGCAAAAGAGCACACAGCCTCTCCATCTCTCTGTCTCTTTTCTCTCATTCAAGGCTAAGTCATTTGCTTGCTCTTCTCTGCAGTCTCTCTTCTACTGTGTTCGGTACATGAAAATGAGCATCTTATTTTTGTACATTTTTTACATTTTTTTGCGCCGCACTTTGGTTCTGGCACTCCAACTTTCCTCTGCTGTTCAGTAACCCAGCTTCTCTTTCTGCCCCTTTTTTGTCGCTTCTGTTTTTTGCTCCCTCTGTCTCTCTTCGTTTCATCCTCTCCCCTCTTCCTCCACTTCTTTTCCTCCTTGCTTCTTTATTTTGTGCAATGCCACAGGGTCCTCCTGGTCCCCAGGGCTCTCCTCACCCTCAGCCTCCTCCCCCTAACAGTATGATGGGACCTCACAGTCAGGTAACAACCCCTCTCCCTCTTTCTCTCTTTTTCTCTGTTTTTTGCTATCTGCGGTCATTTGGGAACGCTGGTTGTCAGTGCTGACGCTTCATGCTTTGGCATTTGTCTCAGCTCAGTGCTTTAGGCTGCTTTCAGTATTCACACAAACATGCTATCAAGAAACTAGAATATTATTACATTTTGGGAGATTTACATCACTTATTTATTGAAATCTCATGAAGCAATGTTGTTTCTGCTGTAGTCCTTCATGTCACCTCGCTTCGCTGGAGGCTCGAGAGGTCCCCCCATCAGGATGGCCAACCAGGTGGAGTTCAAACACTCACACACACACAAAGAGACACACACATATGATCAATGAAGAATGCATAACAGATACTTAAAACCTCAGTTGCATTGAATCTTTGTGTCTTACCCGCGTTAGCCACCAGGTGGAGGACCAGGTCCTCATCCCATGCTGCCCAACATGGACCCTACACGACCACAAGGTGCGACTCAGAGCTGAATTCACTTAGACTACACATGACAGCTGCAGCACAGATATTACCTCTTGGTTTCTCACTTTCTATGAATATCGTTTTTACCTCCAGGCCATCCTAACTTGGGGCCTATGCAGAGAATGACTGGCCCTCGAGGCATGGGACCCATGGGGCCCGGCCCTCAGGTAGGTTATTCTGCTTAAATAGATTAATAATACCACTGCTTTGGTGAACCCTCTGCACAAATAATTTGCCAATTTAGCAATTGTTATTTATGTATTTACTTATTTTGTCTTCTCAGAACTTTGGTGGTGGGATGAGGCCTCCACACAACACCATGGGTCCTGGAATGCCAGGAGTAAACATGTGAGCCTTTTTTAAACTTTTAAAACATATTTTTTACAACCTATTTTGAGCTCAGTGCAATATCAAACTGAAATTTTATTTGTTTTTACCATACAGGGGCCCAGGGACTGGTCGGCCATGGCCCAATCCCAATAATGCCAACTCTGTGAGTACCAGTGCACACACACGCACACAAACACACACACACATACTCTTAGAAAAATGCTGGTTCAGATTGCAGTCAGATCTCTTCTCTGAGCTGCTGAGGTCTAATGTGCTCTGAGGTTCTAGTCTGGGATGTAATTGTAGTATTATGTGTCACAGTTTCCACAGACAGTTGGACAGACCGCCATAACGGCATTAAGATGATCAATTGATGGATGATGACATGTTGAGATCTGGAAAGGGTGCTCACTAACCCATTTCTGATCTGCAATGTTTGTGTTTTTGGTTTCAGATGCCTTACTCATCACCCTCTCCTGGTGCATATGGGGTGAGAGCACACTGTGGCACCTAAACAAACACATACTGTACTTTCAGGCTGATTTTTAGATGTCAATTTGAAATAACCTCTTTTTTTGTTTATTCTCCATAGGGTGCTTCTGGAGGTGGGGGACCCCCAGGAACTCCCATAATGCCAAGCCCTGCAGGTTAGTGCTTTGCCAACTAAACTGCTATCATTTCCCATTTTCAAGCATTTATCCAGTTACAATTACATGTATGTTTGCACTCATTCCAGACTCAAACAACTCTGGTGACAATTTGTACACCATGATCAACACTGGACCCGGCAACCGAAATAATGTAAGTTCCTTTTTTTTTATTCCAAGTGTGGGTATTTTGATCATACAATTTAACTGTACTAGCACAACTGATTGTGCAAACTTGTGCACAAGTAGAGCTGGTCTGCAGGAAAAACCTTTTGATTCAACACCAGTATCGGGGCTTAAATGCAGCACATACCAGAAACAAAATAAATGCACCTGTTATACTGGTTCTGTTTGTGTGTCTGTTATTTGACACTTCAGGTCACTGTTCCAGGCCACTTTCTCTGAGCTGCAGTGATTAGAACAAGAATTTTTCCATTGAAAGAGGAACTGAAGTTCACAGTTGCAGAAATAACTTAATGCACTGATTAGTAACTAAGGCCATGGTTAGTTTTAGACACTTTTGCTTTGGACATGGTAAACTTTGGTGTGAATGACTTCCTGTTAGATGCTCACTGTGCTGTGAATTGATCAGTGAGTCAATGCTGTCTTGTTTCCCCTTCAGTTCCCTATGGGCCCCGGCTCTGACGGACCCCTGGGAGCCATGGCTGGGATGGAACCACACCACATGAACGGGTCACTAGGTAACACCACCCACTGCAACACACTTACAAACACAGAAAAAAAATTATTCAAACTGAGGTAGTACGGGTACTTCATTAAAAGACAATGTCTTGTATTTCATGTAAGAGCTACTACATGAAAATCATTTCTTGTGTTCATAAAACTAAACAAAAACATTTGTTTGTTTCACTTTTAGGCTCTGGTGATATGGATGGGATGAACAAGGTAAATATTGCGACCATGCAGATAGTTGTTGCATTTGGAGCTTAATCTTGACAAAAGTGGAAACTTAATACGTCTAAAAAATTTGCACTCTTTGTTCCCAGAATTCCCCAAACAATTTAAGTGGCATTAGCAATCCCCCTGGGACCCCAAGGGATGACGGGGAGCTGAGTGGAAACTTCCTCCACTCCTTTCAGAGCGAGAACGTAAGTCTCTTTCCTCTTTCCTCGTTCCTCTCCCCAGCTAAAAATCGCAGGACTGTTATAGTGTTTACATGAGCTAAGAGGTAGAGTTTGCTGTTGACCACGCAGTTGCATTGTATTAACATCACTGACTTCATTAGTAGTGTGGAGAGCTAGCTGGATGTTTGTGAAGGTAAACCTGGAAGGGGAAAGTTGTGTTTAATCTTCTCCTCTCTGTGCCTCCATAGTACTCTCCAACCATGACGATGAGCGTGTGACCTCCCTCCCCCCCCACCCAACATTATTTGCCATCATTCCGAGGATCTGAACTCACTTATAGGACACGGCCAAACACATCAGCACCGAATCAGGGACAGGCGCCATTTTGGTTCCACACCAACGCCACAATGCTGATCGGAGAAAAAAAAAAATCGAAATGGCTGGCGACTACTGCTCCTTGCTCAAAATGAAGGACAATTTCTCCATTTATCACAACCCCAAGTGTGACAAAACCAGCTACTGAAAATGCATACATGACACGTTTTATGTTCCTTGCAGAGCCCCCTGTAATCCTCTCGGTCCCCCTCAACCTTAGAGGGAAGAGGAAAAAAAATGGTTGAAGTTTACCTCTTGTACTTTTTAATTATTGCTTTGTGGTGCAAGATGTGCAGGAAATGTCTCCGCTTTTGTCACTTAAAACACTGGAGAGTGTGTATATGCATTGTGAGCTTGGAAAGTCTTTGTCTTGTCATTTTACTTATCGCCATGCATACTGTGTCACAGAAGTCAGTTGACATAGGACTCAGATTTTGCCTTTTACTCTGTGGCCACCTTTCTAAATAATGTACTATTCTTCCCAATGCCCACCCCTCTATTTAAAAGGTTTTGTAAGGGGAAAAGACTTGAAAGAACAGCTTTTATTGTGATGACCTTTCCCAGTATGGAAGTGCTCAGATGGTTCTTACAATGTCAAATTGATCCTGTTCGATCAATTTCAGTCTCTTATTGTTGACAGTGATGCGATTTTGCACTCTTTGCTGTTTTAATTTAAACGGCTGGATTGCTGTTGCGTCCCGTCAAGGGAAACCAGACTTTGGCATAAAGTGAGTGCATGAATGCTGAGAATCTGTGTACAACATACTACCTAGTGCTGCTCTTCTCTATGTGGACACCTGCTTTAAGATGTGGTGTGTATCTCTTTACCTGTCTGTGCTTAACACTCTGTGCTTTTCATCGTTGTAGCCTTCTGTGTTATTTCCAGTTTGGTTGTTTATGATGAAATGGCTATGAATGAGCTGCCCATTTTAATCTCATACATATTGGTTGCTCATAATTCCCTCCTGTATCATTGGTCATTCCCTTGATCCTGCCCCCTCTTGCCCACTCACACATTTTTTTTATATTTTGATACAATCTTTGACTACATATATTGCCCCAGTTATTCAAAGTTAGTCAAAGCTTTCTAAACCGATTCTAGTAGGCATCATTATAAACTTAGCGGCAGTCTTGTAAATGTGATGAGATTTTTTTGGTTTCTTTTTTTCTTTCCTGTGAACATTACACATTATACACATCTGTCCTATGTTGCCTTTATTTGCTGATATTTTTTTATTTCAAATTGAGGAAAGATTGCTTGTTAATATAATTTTACAATAACTTAACCAGTTGTGTGGGTTGATTTATTTCACTTGATCATAGATTCATTTAGAAAGAGGCTAAATCAAGTGATGTTAAATGAACACTTAAGTTACACACATACACACTATTCAACTGATGCATAAAATAACATACAGACTAATGTTTTATAATGAAAAAGACCATAAAGGATCTGTCCCCAGCTTGTGCTCACTTCCAACAAAGAACAGCTCATGGTTTTGACTATTGTGGGAAAATACAGGTGTAAAAACGCGTCCAACTACTGCAGCAACACAATATTCTCATCTTTTCACCTTTGACTGTTACTGCTCTAGCTACATCCCACACCAGCCTGTAGCAGGCAGGGTGCACCAGCATCACCAAATCTCTCTACTTATGTGTGCCTGCAGTGGAGTCAGGGGTTGCTGATGTCCATGGCCACCAGAGTAATAAGAGGAAATCCTGGAACATGCGGGGGACTGTGGCAGGGAAAACCTCTGCATACTGTGACATTAGAAAGTACAGGGACACGCCAGAGGAGCTCTAGACAATTAGTACAATAGGAAATAGGAAAAAAAAAAAGTTCTGCTGCAAACAATTGTAATAATATGCTTTTTTTCTTAAGGAATCTTGGATGATTTTACTTGCTGTTGATGAGGGGCAGACTTTTGGGTTACATATGATGATGTCACAACCAACAACAGTGGATGCAGATTTTGTCAGATTTTTCTGTAACTGCCTATTTATCATAACATATTACACCACACATGGACGAGGCCAGCTTGAGGAAATACTTTAAAAAAGAAACTGCAAATTTTAACAGGGTGTACATAGGATAGTGGTTGGACACATGCATGACATCAGAGGGGTAATGCTGGGTTTCGTATTGAGTCTGAATCCCTTTTAGGTTGAGGACAGAGCTGCATTCGCTGTATTCTTGGTGAGATGACCTTTTAACTTCCTTTGATATGTTTTCTGAATTAAAGCAGGGCTGAAAATGTTCAAATTTGACATGTAAGCTGAACACAAACAACCTTACTCACCCTCCTTCTGTTCTTCTTGGCTGCCTCTTTTTAGAGAAAAGGGGTGTGCAATCTGTATTTTTCTGAGTAAGGCAGCTTAAACCAACTCACATGATTACTTTAGTACATTAAGGAGATGGTTTTTGTGCATAAAATAGGTATGAAGATGGTACAAACTCAATCAGATGGGACACTTAAAAGTCTTGAGGAAAACAAAAACAGCCTCATGTTTTTCATGTCTTGTTGCTCTCCTGCTGGAATAAAAATGGCTTCACAGTGCCCTCTGGTGGGGTTCAGTGGACATTTTCTGCTTTGACCGTACCTCTGGATCGCACACATTTACCCTTCATAAAAAGAACGAATGAACATACCACACATGCTAGCTTTAATTTTACTTTAAGACTTCAATGTGGAACTTAAGAAAAGTCCACAGTTGTGGGGATCTGACAGCTTCTGGTTCCTGTCTAACAATAGGAAATGAGGCTGAGCTGCTGCTGGCTGCTCTCCACAGGATGTGGCCTGGCTGGGCAGCAGCCAAAACCGGCTCTCCAACTTCAGAACCACACAGTTAATGTTAGGAAAACTGCAACCACACATAACTGCTCTGTTAACTACCAAATCCTTGTACTAGAAATCAGCTGAGTTATGATCCTGTAGTTGATTGGTCACATGGACCAGTGAAGCTTTACATGTATTTATTAATATCCTACTTTTTTCCCCCCACAGAAGCCACTTTTAGACCTATAAGACAAGTCAAGACTCACATTATAACTAATGCTGCTCTTTTATTGCTCTGATTCTGCAACATAGAGAGAACATACCCAGTTGTTTCCAGATATATGAGCAAGTTATTAACTTAGTGTTGTTGTGAACAAGAGGTACAAATTATAACAAAGACAAGATGAAAGCCAATAAAAGTAATTATATGAATACTGTTAGAGTCTAATTATACTTGCCCTGAGGGAGTTAAATGTCTGTTTCATCAACCTTGTTTTTCATTGCCAAAATATTGCTGATATTAGTGCTTATTAATTATAAATTATTACACAATAAATCATAGTTAGTTAAAAGCCTTTTTGTGCTCATACATTTCCCACACAGCCTTTTATAAATAGAACACACAGAAACTTTTATTTGATTAAATGTTATTTAACACCACAGCAGACATGTAAGATAATGTTTGTGTGAGTAGAAGCCAAAATCGATGGATGTGCAAACATTGGACAGTTATTTATTAACTAATATCAAGGCCTGAAGGCCTGAATGCTATTCTTCACAACTCACATGTATGCATGCGTGCACACTGGATACGATAGGATTCACTGAACTTGCATGACCTGCATATAGAACAGTACGTTTACCATTTATCACTGCCAGACCAGACAGCAAACAACAGGCACATTGTCAAGTGGTGGAGGACTGCTGTGTGCGTCAACATTAAAGCCCCACAGCCATTTTCTCTGAAGAAACATGATTTTAAAATGAAAAGCTCTGGAGCTTTGCAGACAGTCTTATTTTGTTTTAATGGGTTGGGGTGGGAGACAGAGGATGAGTCACAGCAATTCATAGGAGATACAAAACAAGTTGGCAAACAATGGCTTATACACACAGTTCTGGTACTTCTTACGATAGTAATTTATTGCTATTCCAATAACTTGGCACATCCATGTTTTCTGAGTGAAAACTGAACATAATGTTATTTAACTGCAGCCTTTTTTTTCATTTCCATCCGGTTACACTGAATTGCATTAGAAGAAGGAGCACAGAAACTGTTTTCTCTTTAACCTTTGTCATGTTGAAACAAACAAAACACACTTTAGGACATATGTTGCATATAAATACAGAACCAGATGCAGAACTCTTTCCAGGTTATTTTTATTACATTTCTAAAATAATGCCAACACTCACAAGAAATTTTCTCATAAGAAAATCAAAAGAAAAGCTGATTGTTTAACAAAATGTTTGTGATACATTAAATGTGTCAAATTATAAATGCTTCTAAATAATTCAGAGAAGGCATACTTTTAAGTCATCTTTCATCAGATTACAGTTATCGGAACTTTGCACTGTAATCGTCATGTAAAAAGCAGCCTAATCTCAAATTAAATTGGAGCATTCATAGATGAACAAATCCTTATAACAAATACATATTAAAATGCAAATGGTATACATTAAGAAAACTGACAATCCAAGAGAGGTGGAAAACAAGAGCTTATATTGATTTAAATCTTAAGGACTTTTAAACATTAGAGTTAAGTCAACTTAGGTGACATCTCCTGTACTTCATGTGATACCTCAAATACAAGTCCTTGACCGAACTATCTCTCTGTGCTTCACTTCATCTGGCTACAGAGGCCAACAGTTTAATCTGCAGCCATCATCAAGAAACACAGACAGAAGAATTCAAGATCTGAGACTGATAGTGAGATACCTTTTCGTGGAGTACAGGAGAGCCTGAAATCAACATTAGTGCAAATATGGAGCAGAAATATTCCTATTTATGCAAAAAAAATATAAGAAAAGTCAGAGAGCAACTATAGAACTACAAGTAGATGTGGCTGTGTATTGATTTCAGTCTGATTAAAAAAAAACAGTATGCTATTGTTGTATCATTTAATGTTTTCAATGTTAAAGTCCTCATACCCTATTGAAAACAGATCCTTCTTGATATTTGCCTTCAGTGCAATCTTATACGTGGATTCACTTGAATTTTAAACAACCTCCTTATCTGAAACAATCTCCTTATTTCATCTTTTCCAAGAACGTACGCACCTCCAGTGGATCATAACCCCAAGGCCCCATCTTCCCCTAGGTAACACAGAGCAAACAACGTTTATGTCACATAAAGAAACATGTTCACATACAGCAAATGCACTTTTATCAAAATCACAAAGAACATACGAATATAAGGCATCAGAGACATGTGTTTTACCACTAACTGACATGCAATTCTAAATTTTTTTGGCAAGGCTACAATGAGCCAGGCTCTGTGCCAGGAATCCAAGTCTTGTCTCTGTTTCTTTCAATGTTCCTTCTCACGCGATAGCATGAGAAGAGATGGTGCACCTTTGCACCTACTACAGGGCTGTAACTTGTAATCATGCAATGGCAAGGGAGAGGCCATAAAGAGGATCACGTAACATTATCAGGAATTAGTGTTGGTAGTGTATCAACCTCACCTTGTAGACAACTTTCCCAGCCTGCAGCACATAAAGCCTCTCAGGCATAGAGCCGTACTTTATGGCAGCGACATTGGTCATCTCATCTACAACCACTGGGCACAGGGGCTCCTTTTGAACCAGGATCTGTGCTGCAGACAGCCTTTCCTCTAGGCTGCGGTGCTGGTTTATATCAAGATTGTTGGTAAAAGCCCAACCATCTGTGAAAATAAGTAAAGAATATGGTTTTAGTGGGACAAGAGTCAAAATAGACGAGCATAAATATTAAGGTGTAACTACAAATCTTATCTTTTGGTTGCTGTATAAAAGCAAATAAAGCATGGTGAGATAAAGTAGTGTAATTAAGGGAAAGGTCAGATTATGGTAGTGTTATGGCTTGATCTGTTAGTACAGAGCGGCAACTTAGGGGATGACAAAAAAATTCTATTGTGATTTTAATATTTTGAATTTGATAACCTTTATATTAGACAGTTTTCAGAAGATTTTTTAAAGCTTTACCCGACAATTGTATTCATGTATGAATGTAAAAATTCATTTTAAATTGCTGCTTTTAAAACTCTTCCTCAAAAAGGGATTTTTCAACAGGTTGCAAAAAGTGATCAATATCACTGATGAATCTAATTTATATTCTATATTTGCAACGGCAAGGAAAATCAAGTACTTTTGAGGCACATTTCCATTGTTAACTTGTAACTTTTGAAATTTATTTCTGTCTAAAGTGCTTATTTAAATATTTCAGGAAAGCCACAACAAATAAAGTTTGCTTGCCTTCTTGCTTAATCTTCTCCTTATACAATCTGTAAGGGATCGTTTCTCTTTCACTAGTAAATGCCACTGACCTGTTGAATGTGCCTCCGCGATGTACACCACCAGAAAGTCAGCTACATCGCGGAAATCCTTGACGAGTTGCTTGAACTCCTCAAGTTTGAAGATAAACGGGGGTCAGGTGCAGCTCCCAAAACTCAGCACCAGCGGTCTGTTTCCTGCAGGGAAGATGTAGCTCAAAGTTAAGGAGCAGAAAGACACACAACCGTACTAAAGCACAAAAGCCTGAATCTGAAAAACGCACCTTTCAAGTACTTGCAGATACTTGTTTTCTTTCCCTCCATGCTGATCACAGGTGAGTCCGGTGCTTCTCCTCCCACAAAAGCCTCTTGTCCGAGTGACAGCCACATGGATTGAGAGGCCGCTTTGAGGAATTTCATGGAAGCAAATGTCGGACCCCAGTCTTCATACCTAAAGTTTGGATTCTGGGTCATTGAGGATTTTTCACCCATTCTGAGGTGAATCTTCTTAGCGAGGCTTGGTGAAATTAAAGCTAGGATCCTGGACATTATAGTGACTCCAATCATAAAGCAAAAAAAACATACTGTTGTCAAACAGACCATACATTTTTGCAAAAACATGTTTGCTCCTTGGTGATTAAGTCGTATTTTCACAAGGTCTCTTACAAAACTGCCATCTGATCGTTTGACATGTCTGTTAACGCCCACTCTGCTTATGTTCTCAAAACAGTTGCCTTCAAGGCCTCTTTCCAAGCTCGTACTTTCTAAAGTTCACGTAGCAAAATAGCTTTGAGGGACACGAAAGTTACCTTGCAAGGTGGGTCTGAGTCCTGTCATCCTTAGAACGTCTCAGTCTATATTCCTATGCCATTCTTTCCTTTAAAATCAGCAAATTGAAGTAAACGTTTCCATTTTATGACCCCTTCACCCCCCAAGCTAGAAAATATATAAATGGTTAGCCCACGTGTGACCTCAGCACCCTGAACGTTACTCAATGATATGATTAGATAGCAGTAGCAAACATGGTAAAATCCAAAAAGTGAAGTGCATCTTGAAATGCATTTTAGGAAGATGTTTACGTTCAAACGTTAAAAAAAAAAAAAAAAAAAAAAAAATTAAGCGAATATTTAGACTTGGAGCTTTCATTATCAAAATTGAACCGAGCATCGTTCACTTTCAAGTGACCTCTGCCTTTGAGTCGGCCGATTAAAGGAAGGAAAACAGCACCAGCCTAGAAACCATCCCAAATATTGCTTGCCGTTTACCTAGAGGAAAACTCTAAACAAACCTTCAAGGACATATCATCAACATTAACCTTTAACCTTTAGCCGAAGCTAGCCCAAAGTGACGATTAGTTCGTGGCGCGCGCTCTAACGGTTAAATTCAATCAGAACTGACCCTGGCTAACAAGCTGTCCCGCGAGCCAGCTAATGTGTTAGCAAACACTGAATTTAAACATGTATTTGGAAGACACAGAGAGACAAGGCCATCCTATCTCCGCCTCATTTCACGCAATTTGCATACTGTAAGTCTAATTTAAACTCCATTTTTTTAGTTTAGGTCCATTTTTTAGTCATAAAGTATTACATGTAAGGATAGCTAATTTTAGGTTTGTTGACTGGCTAACAGTTGATCAAATGTTGATTCACAACTCCTTGGAGTTCATGTTGAGGCGAGTTAGCTGCCATTCTGCTTCGCTTCTGTTTTCTTTCACTTTATAACATGAAACAAAAATACCTGGCACATCATGTGTGAAATTACTGTGAGTAATTATAGGTATTTTTTATAGGTATTAAGGTAGAAATGTCTGAACATTTTCTGTGTTTAGTCTTGCACTCTTGCTTCATGTGTGGTCATCTCCAGACACGGATGTCTTTCTTGTTAATCAACTTTATTCTACAAAAAAAAGGACTCAATTAAGTATAATTGTACACTCAAGTTCTTCATTTTATTATTAATTAACTCACTATTTTCTGCTATCACAGTGGTGAACTTAGCAAACATTTTACCTGTGGTTCATCATTAGCTAAACCGCTTCATCTGTAATGAAAAAAGACTTTTATACTGATCCCCACCATTTGAATGTTTGCACTGTGCTCAATGTATACATTTACACTCTAATGCTCAGTGAGTGGGAAAAACTGGGGGATCAATGGGGATCCATGGCTCAATATTGCCTGCAAGGCCCCAAATCTGCTCTAGTTCATTACCATATCAAAGTTACTCCATCCCATAGAGGTGACAAGAAGATGAGCAGAAACAGGAAGGAGAGAAAAACGTCTATTAAGCCAAATTCCAGCTGTTTTAATTACATGCAAGAAATTAAAAAACAAAAACAAACAAAAAATGGAAAACATATCTGTCAAAAACCACTTAACGGCTTTAATTAAATATGTAAGTTCTACGTCTTTTTGCTTTTTGTCTTTATGTGAAAAACAGACAATATACAGACTCCTATTGCAGCATTGTTACGGTGTAAGGCGAATGGGAAAGGCTGTCATGACTCGTACGTGCTCATCCAGATCCACATTTCCAACAGCATGCAAAGGCAGCATCAGTTATTCCAGTCACGCATTTCCGCATTTTTACAAATCTCACACTCTACTGACAGAAAGTAAACACATACCACCACACTTCTTCCAGAACACTGAAATACTATACCTCGACATTTTGTCCCATTTACCTTGTATTTGCTGAACTAATACACAAGCAAGTGTGTTGGGACTCGCAGCCTACTACCGACCAAAGTCTGGATTTCCCTTTCACGTTGACACCACTAGATGGCACCATGGAATAGCATTTTCCAAACTAACATACCTCTCCAGAGGAAATTTAGCTCTGCGTCTCAGCATTGGATTTATTTTGGTAAAGAACAATTTAAGACATAATTAGGTAATTTGGAATGACTTGGACATTAACATTCTAATTTAAAAAACATAACCTGCTTCAATTCAGTATGATCAGTTTAAAGTTTAATATTAAACAAACCCAAGTGATATTTAATTAGTAGTTTTTTGTCCTTGCACACTTTTAAATGCAGTCAGTAGGACGTGAGCAACGATGATCAAAAGAACCATCCAAAACAATTTAAAGAGTACATATAGTCAAGGAATGCATAAAATAATGCTGGAAGCTTAAAAAACGTAAACAAAATGTCTTTCTATGTATAGATTTTACAACAAACTACTACCTTTTACTGAAGCGTCTTGACAAATGTCCAGTCATTCTTAATTTTTTAAAAAGTGGATTTAAATATTAGATAAAAGAGGCTACATTGCCTAATAAAAATCTCAATACCTTTTACTTGTATGAAAGTTTAAGAAAAGGTTGTGATTGTAACCTAATTACATGCATCTTTTCCTAATTAGACAGTTCGGTGTAAAACACTGCCTTGCCCTTGGTTACATACTTCGAAATAAAGCAAAGCAGTGGCTGACATGATTTGAGCAGTGTGATGATACACAGCGGACACCGAACACCGTTGTTGAGTGACCCATTTTTTAAATCGAAATTTGAAGGCTGGGTACATGCCAAGTACCACAGCACATCCAATCTAAGATACAAACTCAGTCGTCTGAATATAGATATTATCCTCCCACAGAATCACAGACACAGTCTTCATTGGTGCCTCTGAATGCTGCTGAGTAGTGGAGCCTTTGGGTGTCAATCAGATAGAGAGAGAGAGGAAGGGAGGGAGGGAGAGAGAGAGAGAGAGAGAGGCATGGGATGCTGATGACGGATCCTGAAAGGATGCTATCGATCAGGCTTGCAGATGTTTTTCCCTTCAGTTTGATAAAAATGCTGATCTGCGCAATTAGACTGTCTCTGCTCCTCATTGGCTAATTGAATAAGGTAGGTGTTACCAAATTCCCGAAGTTTAATCTTTGTGTCCAATGCGTTGATTTCCCTGTTTAAAGACTGTATGGTCGCACGGGGGAAAAAACAACCCGAGTGTCATTGTGTTGATACTGTTTGCTGTGATTTAGTTATTGTTCTTTTTAATGTGCGCAGGTAATGTGAGCTGCGGCTGCACACTGCATGGGAAAGCCGAGTCATCAATGCAGAACCCCTCAGCGCTGTTCGGGATGGTCAGCCACTGTCAGACCCCAACTTTTACAGACTTCACCGGCTTGTCGCTTGCCGTGTACGGCAGCAAAGCGGACATCTGTACGCGGCGAACTGGGAGCGGCGGCTTTGGATCTCAGATTTGCCGGAGCTCCCATGACACCCCGACTCACATGGACTGCGCCAGCTCGAAGAGACTCATTTCGCCGGAGGAAAAGGAGCATCTGTCAGCCAAAGCTCAGCGATCATGTCTCCCTCTCCCACCCGTGCAAGGTAGGCCCAGTGGATCCAAACGTGAGCACTAGCCTCGAAATGTTTAACTGATGCTGTACAAGTTACAAAGTTGATAAATAAGCGAATAGAGTGATTACTAAGCGTTGGGGCAAAATTTCATGTAATGTAGAAATGTTTTTTTGCTCTCATCAAAATAAACTATGAGAAAAACAGTAACAAATTCAGACAAAATGTAGCTCTGTCAGTGCTGCGAATTTGATTACCACTCCAAGGTTGTTTGGGATTAATAAAAGCCATCAACTAAAATAATGCTGCTTCTTTATGGGCTTCTCAAAAGCATCCTTTGATGCAGCTGTTCTGTGTATTTGTGTTGAGAGCCCTGTTTGCAGTTGTGGATCAGGTCTGTTAATTAAACCCAGAGGTCTCTTGGATCCTTGGCCAATTCATAAATAACACCAGAATCAAAGTCTCTGTGCCTCACAAAGGCAATGTGAAGTGATGTACAGTATGTGAAATAACTGCCAAGCAAGTTAACCCTTTTAACAAAGCAGCATTTAGTTCACAGGAGTATTAGTGTGATAATGACTCATTTCATGAAATATGGAAAACTTTGCAACTTGTAGCTTTGACATTTTTCAGCAAATTTGATTGATTGAGTGGTTGATTTATAAATATTTATTTAGGTTTTGAAATTTAGAGCATTGTAAATGAGAGTGGATAGTACGGACACAATTAAACTGTACAATATATTGACCAAAAACCTTGATATTGATATTGTGATAATATTGTAGGGATGACTTTACAAACCTTATCACATTGAGATTTTTGATAAACAACTATCATTGATGTAGATTTAATGACCAAGGGACTTGATTTAAGGCAAATGTAAAACAGCTAGAACAGTGGTAAGTTCAGAAAATTACATTACTTCACTGAGCAGCTATTTAAACCAAAAAAAGAAAACATTTGTGTCATATCACAACATAAAGATATCTAATATGTAATCTGGTCAAGGATCAGGATGTCCTATAATATTAATATATACCCCAGCTCTACATGTAAATCGTAAAAATAATTAAGTACACATGGTTCAATTTTTCAAAATTCATACTTGAATCTCCTTTGGTGCCTGTTAAAAAATTAAAGAAATTCGGACATGGGCTCATCAGTGAAAGAAAAAGCTCAAAACAATTACATAGATGACATGAGCACTGTCATATAGATAGTATCCAGAGTGGAAACTGGGCTTTGAGTCTCTGTAGAAGCCTGCTCCATCCTGTTTAGACACAGTGTTGTTGTGAGAGGGCGGACGTAATTATAGCCCCATCCTAAAGTATGATTAGACGGAACAGACTTTTATATTAGCAATCATCCTTGCAGCAAGAAGAGGATCGACGGATTTGATTATTGTTTCTTCTTGCTAAACACAAACCATATGTCTTCAGAATGTGTCTCAGCATTTATGAGTTCTCTTGGAGCACAGTTGTACCCTCAGCCCTCCATCCCCAGCATCCCGAACCAGAATGAATCGTCTCATTGTCTTTGCAACGCTTTTGAACTTGCTTCCCGTAAATTGTGGGAGTACAAGATGTGTTATGTCTCTGTGGATTGTGTTGTGCAGATTAACATTGAAGCCGACAAATACATATGTGTTTATTGGGTTCTGATTCTGCAAGGCAGTTGATTGATACTTTAATCATTTTAATATTTTGTGGGTTTATTAGTAGAAAAACTTTTTACCCCTCATTTGCAGTGCAGAAAAACATCTGCTTCCTAAAGCAGGTTTAAACTACAGCCCAAAACGTATTATACACTTGTGGTTGGTAATTCATTTTCATGTTGTAATTTACTGTAACAAGTTTTGTTCTGTTCAACTTGTTCTCCTAAAAGTTGTCTTATGTAGTTTTTGCATTTTGTTTTATTGTCTCTTATGGCATTCTTGAAGTACGAAAGGGATCTCAATAATCATCAGTCTTTTGTATCATGCCTCATTTCAGGCTGACGGTATTGCATGCTCAGTGTTTGAGAAGAGAACTTGGGTTTAAACTGCATTCTTAACCATTAACTTACATTTATATTGAAAGGAATCTCTGGACAAAAACACATGACTGCAATATTTATCCTGATGGAAGTGAGACAATAGTGGAAGAACTTACCTCAGACCAGAGATTTCTGACCTTTTACATGTACCCCATGATTGCAAAATGTGAATGATGACTCAGTCATAAATGTGATTAATTATAGTGCAGTGCCAAATTTCGTCAAATACTAGATGAAAGTTTTTTTGGGATGGACGCTGCAATGAACAAGGATGTACAGCAATACTTTTGCATTCTGCTGATTTCTTGTTTGCTCCAAAAAGTGCAAATTTATGTTGTATATTTAGCTTTTTTATTGTGTGTTTGCACATATATAAATAATTGAGAAAGGGAGATGGACAGAGAGAGTTTGACAGTGTGTGACAGAGCTGTTAATAATGGAATGAGCTATGGAGCTGAGGGGCTGCCGTGTTAGTAAAATCTCAATTCAGATCTGGATCCAATTTTTACAAACCAGCTATCCTGAATAAAAAAAAAATACTTTACATACAGTCATAACCTTTAACTTTTTTGGTGCAGCGCTACCATCGCTGTGTTTTAAGAAATGTTCCCAGCATAATTCTAAGGAAAATTATTGTGTGTTTTTCTTTACACCGAGTTGAATGAAGCACAAATCACAGTGGCTTATGTCATTCATGGTATGCTAGTTGGGAAAACATGTGTATTGCCGCTCATGAGTGTAACAGTGACTGATCATCCTTACTCTGGGAGTTCACTCTGCTATAAATATTAGTCCCCACCAGCAAAGAAAATATTTTGCTTGCAAAGAAAAACACTCTTGAAAAAGAATATCAGGTTTGAATGGAGTGTGTACTCTAGCATCATTTGATACCTTACTAAAGTTTCTTCTGGCTGGGATGAAGCTGCTGAGTTTGTGAGCTTATGTGAGGAAAATGTTTGAGTAAGAGGAGTGTGCTCGAGTCCCACTCTCTTCTCTCAGATAAATGTAGAGGTCTGTCTGTTGATTCATCCTTTAAAGAGATGAGTAATGGAATTTTGGGTTTAATCATCGTCTGAATCTTTTACATTTGTTTGGCTTATTCTTGTTGTGTTCTACCAACTTGCATCATGGTGACCTGTTTTCTATATACCCATATGTGCAATATTTTTAACATGCAGCATGAACACCTTCACGCAAGCAAATGAGCTAGCAGGATTTATTGCTAATGACACAGTGCCAGAATAGGCTGAATTCAAACACCATGAACACATGCCACACTGACACTCTCTCACATGTATGTATATTCGCACACACTTTTCTGTGGTGAAGTGCCATTGGCACCAATGTTGAATTTCCTTAAAGTGACTTAGTTTACTGTGTTTTCCCAAGCAGCATTTATAGACGTCAGGCTGCGGGGTGATAATCTGACTGTTATAAAAAACAACCGACCATTATAGCCTCGCTCTTAGCGTCTGCTGTGTTACACACTCAGTGATACCTTCCCAGTTGCTTCTGAGAGTTTTGGATATGTGTGCACAGAGAAACACCTAAAGTGCTTTTTATAAAATTAACTTCTTTAATCAAACTATGTAGATTTTTTATTTTTAAGGTTTGGATCCAAGAGAATCTTAGATCAGAGGGAGAAGTGGGAAACTGTTGACAATTTTCTCTGTAAGACAGTAGAAATGCTACATGAGAAAGACTTCATTATCAATTTTAAATCTCAGTAATATTTCCTGTTCATGAATGTTCTAGTGCAGACTGGTAATTGATAATGCAATGTAATTGATAAATACCTCAAAAGTGTAGAGATTATTTATCATTAAAGTAATTAAACATATGGTGCTCAACTTAACAAGGAAACTTGCTTTCCCATTAAAATATTTGCATATTGTTTTGTGGTCTTCGGGTAGTTGTTTAGAGACTTTCATCAGAGTAAATCTTAAGCCTTATATGAAATGAGTAAACAATTTGATTCTATGGAAATGTTTACCCGGGCATTTTCGTGGGGTTTAAATTTCTTAAATTACAATGTACTTTAGACTTATTGTTACTTCAACTTTGCTTTGATTTATGCACAAGCCACATTAATATTGGATTTCAGTGATTATTTCTCTGGTTTTAGCCTGTGAGCCAGTTGTTTTTGTGACATTATTTCACCAAACCTCAGGTATAAAATAAGTCTATGTCATTGTTTCAAGAGTATATTAAGCGGTTTTCAAATAGTAGTGTTGATTTATTAACCAGCTAGATCGGAA
>JAQNCA010000025.1:18230501-18241615 GCA_029783725.1 Acanthurus tractus
TACCCGGGCATTTTCGTGGGGTTTAAATTTCTTAAATTACAATGTACTTTAGACTTATTATTACTTCAACTTTGCTTTGATTTATGCACAAGCCACATTAATATTGGATTTCAGTGATTATTCCTCTGGTTTTAGCCTGTGAGCCAGTTGTTTTTGTGACATTATTTCACCAAACCTCAGGTATGAAATAAGTCTATGTCATTGTTTCAAGAGTATATTAAGCGGTATTCAAATAATAGTGTTGATTTATTAACCAGCTGTTTCATGCTGAAAGGAAAAGATTTCGGTTAAATGTACTTTTTTTTGCTGCAATTGTATAAATAGCGGTGATAGCCTTTATAACTTATTGAAATTGACACAATGGTTTATAATTGTTTTTAAGTTATTTTATCTTTTGCCATGTTGCACAGTTTATTAAAATACTTTTTTGTGATGACATAAAGCTATGTATATACATTGCTTGCGGAGTGGTGAACCTTACCCAGTTCTTAATGTAAATAATGCCCCTTTCGTACTAAGTCATGACACTATTGTCTGTTCCCAACTATACATGCTATCATCTGTGGGATGTTTTTTTTTTTTAACAATTCACAAATTTTCTCAGTCTTTTTTTTGCCCCATCCCCAACTTGCTTAAAAAATATTGCTGGTGTCAAGTTCAGATTAAGCATATATTTACAAAATTTTGTTTGGTTCATTAGTTAGAATATTAAGTATACATTTTATAATATTAAATATATTCCAAAAAAAGAAGTATCAGAACATTATATTTTAGTTATGTTTTATACAGTGTCTCAGTTTTTTGTAGCAGGAGTTGTAACATGCACTAGACCTTGTGGGTTTTCGTAAGAGAGAGGATGGTCCCAAAAAACATTCTCTCTGTCAAAAATGTCAATCCTACTATTTTTTATACTTACTGACTGTGATCTGAATATCAGTTATGATTTTAATTAAAATCTGCAGATCCAAAAGAAATTCAAAAAATTGATTTTGCACCAATTAAAGGATTACATTTTTTCCCAAAATTTTTGGATTATATCAGTTCAGTCATTATTGGATTATTCTTAAGCAAATATTATTTTTTCTTGCTAAATCAAAAGCAAGCTGATGAATCCCTGCCACCTCTGCTGATCTCCTCTCTTTGGAGGAAGAATAAGTCATCTTGAACACCAAAATGTTTACATATTTATCAGGTACACCTGAGGTTTGACTGCAGCCCTGAGGGTCTCAACATCACTGTCAGTCAACATACCAAGAGGATGTAGCAGCTAGGCAAGATTATGGCAGCTATTCCACACAGATGTTGTGAAAGACTCATCGACTCTCAGAGGAAACATTTTTGCTGTCACTGCTGCTAAAAGAGATTTGACCTTTTGTTGAACTTTTGGTTTACTCAGTTTCATGGCCGAGGTTAACTAAGAACGTTTTTGCATCAGAGTGTGAGAAGGTTGTACAGCACATTTTTTGGTGTTATTTGTCAGTTTGCACCCAGCGATATTTAACAGATTTTGTCAACAAGATACGGCAGACATCCTGTCTTTCTGCATTACTGCCTCTAAATCAAGTGGAACTGTTCGTGCAATCTTATTTATGTGTGTCAAAGTAGTACAGTGATTTTAACATAACTTACAACAGTCACTTCTTTCCCATGAGCCAAAGAGAGCACCTCAACCCACGTCTTTGCGTCTTGTATGAACTCAACAGTGAGTTATGGGCAAATGTAAGGGTGCTGCCTGGGAAGGGTGTTGCAGGGTGTAATGTTTGCATCATGTTCCATTGATTCATAAAGCTGAGGCCTGGTGATGATTCTGCAGCGGTATTCCCGTAAACCTCTGTCTGGCCAAGAAACTGACGAGAGAATGCTGGGTAATAGAATGAGTGCTTCCGGAGTCACAGCCACTAGAGAGGGAGAGTGAGAGAACACCCCTGCTCTGGCATCTGCTTGGCTGAATCACCTCAATCAAACTTGGCCTGGAATACACATGACGTGTGTGGAAACGGGAGATGTGGCAGAGGAAGAGATGAATGTTGCATCAACTTCAATGAGATTAGATTCAAAGAGAGAGAAAATGATTTGTAGGAGTCTGTGACTGTTTGTTCTTTAGTATCATCTGTTTAATCCTCTGAAGTTGCAAAATGAACATGTGCACGACCCACAAACAGACAAGAACTTTGATTTTTACTGCCAATTTTTTCTGCACTGGCCTCTTCCTTCACCATATTTGGTGTCAGTCAGGTCAAATGTTCTCATTCTTGTGTGACCAGTGTGGTATGCCCATGGCATCTCGCTGTAACCAAAGGCATTCTGATTTTTTCTGCCAATGAATCCAAGTCAATTCACACAGCAAAAATATGATCTGGTTTGAGTAAGTGTCGAAATATCACTGGAATACCAGAAGAAATGTGCTCTGGGCCTCAGTTTAATCAAGAGAATGCTGCAGAGTTGGCTCAGATATGTGATCATAAAAGTTTATTTTTAGCTTAAACCTTGCCTTGAGAAGTACTCACAAAGTTTCACATGCTACACTTTTGCTGATGACTGCAATAAGCTGCCAGGTCTTGTGAATAAGTTCGGATTTGTTTTTCCTTTTAACTATTTGTGGCAAAGGTAAAGATTAAGATATGTTGCTATTTCTCTCTGATTCTCTTCATCTGGACAGACATGCCACAGCTGACCACATGTCTATAGAGTCTGTATTACTCATGCATTTTCAGACAGCAGCAACTCCTCTCTCAGACTTCTCAGTGTATGACTTAGCACACGGGTGGGTTTTTGATTTACATCTCTGCTGTGCCACTTGCTGTTCTTGGCTCGACGCTGCTGTGTTTCATCAAAGAAAAATCCGCTCCACTCTGACTGTGGCAGTTAAGACGGCCGTCCGCCGCTGTGCTACCTCTGCCAGAGCTGGGCTGAGAGCTGACTGGGCCCTCACAGCTGTCAGCTGGGGAGAGAGAGACAGAAAGAGAAAGAGATGGCAAAGAGAGATGTGGCCATTAGTGTCAGGGCTTCACTGACCTTTGTAAAACAAGCTGCAAGGCCACAGTTTTTTTGTGTGAAATCACAGTTTTGGAGGCCTGAGTCAATCATGACCAGGCTGTCATTTAATTTTTCCCCCCAGAAAGTATGTTACTATTGTATCAACTGTTTATCTAATTTTAACTGTGATCATGATGTGAGTAACATTCACAACACGTAATGGTTGCTAAGTGTACATCAGAGCTTTGTAAACACATCAGCATTTAAAACTGCTTCAGCAACAGTATAAAATGCTCAGACTCAACTTGTTTAAATGGTGTCTAAAATCACCCTTTTTACAAGGCCGGGCATGTGAGAGATTAATCAACCAGCCAATCAAAAATTGGCTTCACCAGAGTGGTCAGAAATAAATGGGCAAACATGATGCAAACCAAGGCTGTTTTAATGCCTTCATTAGAGCACAGGCGAATGCAGCCAAAAAGCTTGAGTTTTATCCTCTCTCTTGTTCTCTCTCTGTCTCTGCCAGGAAGCTGCCATGGGGCAGTGCCCAGTCAGCTCACTGCTCCATTGGCTGGCGCTGCCCCAGAGGACTATGAAAGACATTATAAAGTCTAATAGTGCAGTTTATATTCTTTATTAGTGCTTGTTAATAGAAGCCCAGCATTCTGGAAGAATTACTTATTCTCTAGTCATATGCGATGCAATTCAGCCCCTCTGCTGTAATAACTTGCTCACCAGGACTAATAAGTGCACAAAGGAATGATGGAATAACGTTGCTTAGAAGAAAAAGTGAATGATGTGGGTCACCATCACTCACAAGCTCAGAGCATGACATCTTGCACTTCTGTACTTTGCTGATATGGATGAAGATATGTGAATTACACTTTGGCAGATACACATCTGTACGTGTTATTGTCCCAGACAGAATGCCAAGTTTAATCCGACAGAGTCAATATCTATTGAATAAGTCACTGAACTGTATGTTTTAAAGCACTTAAAAGCATTTCCTTGAGTTGAGCTTATGTATTGCTTGAAGTCAAAACCTACAAGGTTTCATCAGTGCAGAAAGTGATATCATCCTTTTCATACAATGTCAGCACACAAGCAGCATTGTGGCACAGGTGGAGTAATGTTTTGTGAAAATGTTTCTTTTTTTAATAGCAAGCCTTGACAGCAAAGTGCTACATAGAATGAGGAGGTGGAGGATTTTGGGAAAGTAAGGCTGGAACCGTGTTCAGGTTAATGCTTTTAAGTCCAAGTTGCAGGGAGCTGGGAGGCTCGCCAGGCCAACTCTGGATGTTAATAAAGTATAAAGGCTCCATGCCAGCACTGTGATCTGTAATGCTCAGGGTTATTTTTACAGACTTTTTACTGACAATTATATTTGAAAGGGAAGGCTGTTTTTCAGTGGGCTAATATCACAGCAAGAAGATAAAGTATGTGATAAGAAGATGCAATTTCCCATGATGTGATGCTGGAGTTTTTTATTGTTGTGTGGGAATGTTTTCTATGTGAAACTCTTCATGTAGAAATTAAGCAGCAAACTAGACAAGACTTCTTTTGACTTGTATTATTTTACTAAATGTTTGTTGAAAGTGAAAGATTTTTTCCAAGTATGCTATGCGTCATCATAGCCACACACCCTAAAAACCTGGTTGTTGTCCAACTACAACCATAGACAGATGAAGGTTGAATGTCTACAGGGCACTTTGACAGCATTTTAAGGAGAGAGAGTAAGCATTGTTGGTTCATATTCACAGTCCATTTTCTCAGCTAATCCCAGGATTGTCTATTTACTCTGTCTGTTTTATGTCAATGTCTTTATTTAATCATCCTCAACAGACCAGTTGCCGAACTGGGACTCAAAGGAATCTAAGATGACATTCGCTTATGGATGTTGTGATGTTGCTGCCCAGCAGAGATTAAGGCTTGATTTCATCCTGTGGAGCTGGAAACCACATCTCACAGATGAGTTGGTTGCTCTATCTGAAGTTTCCTTTGGAAACAATAGAGACATCTGCTATCTTCTGGCTTGTGGAGTGTCTGTACGCTTTTACATTCTCTATCAAATTGCATTTAAAGAAAGCTGCAGGTTTTCATTCGACAGAGTTTTACTGTTATCCCAAGAGAGGAAGCAATTCTGATGTAGGCAGTTTTGTTAAAGACAATCCGTTCTGTTCTTCTTTTGTTTACTGTTGCCAGGATCAAATGTTGGGCCTTTCTCTCCATTTGAACTCATATGGGCTGTACAATAAGTGTGTTAAATGGATCCATATTACACTGAGTAATAGCCTCAGTATGCACTCTTCATTAACATGCTTAACATTCCCCCCAAGACCCAGAAGTCGGCTTCTATAATACACTGCTTAACACAAACATCATGTTGGACACTAAAGATCTCTTATGGGGCTTGTTGTTGGCAGTGAGCAGACTTGAACAGTGTGTGTATGTGTGTGCTAATGTTTGGGTCAAAGTGGAGGACAAGATGGACACGCTGATGAACTATGAACATTGAAACCTTGAAAAGTTCGTAAAACTTTTTGCCAGCTAATTAGAGCAGAGATCCAGCAGAAAAGTCTAGTGAAGAGGTTAATAAAACATTATTGTTTAAAGCTTTTTTGGCTTCTGAATGAAATCTGTTGCAACACAAGTCAGCAGTTTGTTGCATGTTTCAAAACAGGACACAATTTGATTTTGAAAGTAAGAAATCTTAATATTTGGCAAAATAGATACTGAGCAGCTAATGTTTTTATCACCAGTCACCAAGTAGATATAATGGTCATTTTATACCTTTGGCCAGCTGAGGACAAACACCTATGTGTGTCAGTGCATAGATGCATCAGCGCATACTATAGTCTGTACAGCACACAGTATGTGCAAATACATTGCACACAGCATTCAATGTGTCCTGTAGCTATTTGTGCATTTGTGGTTTAAAATGTGTATGTGTCTGTTTCAATCAATACATAAAATGTTTGCTTTGGCTCACTGCCTATTGGACATTCCAAACCTTGATATCTCTCATATTTAGTAAAGTTTTTTTTTTTTTTTTGGTCTGGTATGTTAAAAAATTAAAGTTAAAAGATTTAAGCTTAATGGGAACCAGCATGCAGCTGTTCTATCTGGCTTGACATTTACAGCAGTTTCCCTAGCTTAGCATTCAACCTTTTACTACGAGGCCAGAACCCATCAAGAGGAACTTCACTCACCTTAAAACTGACATGCTGAGGTTCTTGGATCCACACAGACAAGACTCATGGGTTTGCACGGTTTCAGTAACCAATAAACCTTCCCAGAGCAGGAAATGTCTCTTATATATCACCAAAAGATTTTGACAAGAATATTTAGGATGAGTACCTGGCTTTTTCCCCAGTTTGTCCTCACTGAAGCTGAGTCACAGATTTAGTGGCTTGATAGAGGAAGTGAAGAAATGAGAAGAGAGTAAGATTTCTCTCTTCTCTTCTTTTTGTTTATCCAAGTTTTGCCCCTAAAATGTCAGCTTGCAGCACATGTTGACTTATACCGATAAAAAGCCTAATTAGGCACTTTCTGTTTGTATCGACAGTGATCTAATAGGCATGTGTTTGATAGTTGAAAAGAATTAGGCAGTGTCAGAGCCGTGACAGCCAGGTGCTGAGCACTTGGCCTGGCGTATTGCAGCCTTAGCCAATTGGAAAATGCTTTGCAGAATTTATCTGCACCCTTCTCCCTTGACAAATTATTTTATTGTTCCCACACAGTTGGTTTTCATTTAGTCTTTTGGCTAATGATAGGCTGAGAGCATGTGGTCTATTGTTATTCCTTTATTTAGCATAGATACTGTGACTGGAAGTGTTCACATCTGATAGTACACTCCCATGCAATAGAAACCAATCAAAACACGACACACAGATGGTATACAAATGTACACAGATGGTACGCAGGGTAGGAAACTTTATAGCGTAAGAAGGGCAATCTTGATATCCTTATTACTCTGTAAATGCTATTAGTGCCTCTTTGGCCTCATTTTAGTGACCGTTTGTCAAACTGGGTAACACTGCTTCCTGAAGGGACAACTGCTCTACAATCTCCTCTCAGCGAACTCCAAAACCCCCTGCTCCAAAACCCTTAATCACATTATTCAGTGTGTCTCATTCACTCGGACTAGTGGATGCTGTGTGAGAGCCGCAGATGGGAGAGATAGAGTGAAACTCGCCTCATGTCCGAGCCCTGCACTCTGCCTGACCTGAGATCAGTACAGCACAACTAGGCAGCTAATCTTTAACAAATGCTGGGAGTCTCCATGACTGGGCCCTCGCTGAGATGGCTTAGTCAAAACAACCCTGCTACTCCTGAACACAACCTCAGCCCCTAGCTTAATTCAAACGCTGATTAACTAACAAATACCTGCTGCTTGTTCCACAGCATTACACAGCCCGGTGCACTCGGCAGGGCTCCATGGAGTTTGACAGTGTGTTTGCTGTCCTGGAGAGGAACACACAGGCCTACTGTATGACAGGCTTTTTGGGATTTGTTGGTATAGTGATGCAAGAAATGTTAAGCAAGCAAAAGCTTAAAAAGGCTGCAGGGAATGAATAGGGTTTTATTGTTTAATCTGTTATTATGTCTTTCATGTATAGTGCTTTGTTTTCAAAGTTGGAAAAGGGCTATATAAATAAAAGGTTCGGATTGTTACTGCACTAACTTGTAGGAACCTGTATTTTACATAGTGGTGTACAAATAAAGCAAAAAATAAAGTGTGGCATGTTCTCTTGTGTCTCCAAAAGCATTTGTTTCCTTGCACAATTATAAAAGAAACAATAAAACAAAAATGACAAAGATAACAAATAATATACAATGCAGGGAGACAGAAAATGACAACAATAATAATATCAAAATAAAAATATTATATGTGAGCATATGATGTCTGTTAATATGTGGAATTGTTACGTAATTGACTTGTTCCATTACAAGCTTGCTGCCATTAAAAAGTTACCTGTTACACTGCAGTGTTGCCTATTGGGAAAAGTAACTTGTTAAAGTACTCAAAAATGAAAACATCTCAGAGATTTGTCATGTTGTCTATATTGTCTATAGAGTGTGAAAACTACTGTACGTCTGCCTTTGAATGTACTGACTCTATCGTAAAGTCTGTACCTCTGCATGCTTAGAACAGAAAACATGTATGCAATATCATCCTAACAGCAAACATTTATGTTTTTTAGGTAACCATAAAATACAGATAGTGGGTTCAGTGCCTTTTTCCCTAACAACTTGAGTAAGTCAACTGTTAAGGGTTAGGGTTTGTTTTGGTTTTTCTTCATATTCAGATAAACAAGGACAGCATTAAAAAATATTATGTCTGTCTTGATTGGTCCTCCAGATAGTCTGTCTTGTCTGGGATTGGGCTCAAGCTTTAGCAAATTGTGTCCAAATCTGTCCTTATTTGACTACAGTTTAAAGACCAAGTTTTACTCAGAGATTTTTTATTGTTTGAAGAATCAACTATGGTTTGTTCACAGGTTTCCTGCTGTTTAAACAAGGTCCTGCAGACATATTTCGT
This sequence comes from Acanthurus tractus, assembly GCA_029783725.1. Classification (NCBI taxonomy): domain Eukaryota; kingdom Metazoa; phylum Chordata; class Actinopteri; order Acanthuriformes; family Acanthuridae; genus Acanthurus; species Acanthurus tractus. The sequence goes on from JAQNCA010000025.1 coordinate 18,239,020, forward strand.
TGGTCCAGCAAATCCTGCACATGAGCCATAGTGACAAACTTCTCAGTGGTGCTGATAGATGTTTTGGGTTAAACAGAAAAGAGCCAGAAACTTCCAAAAGATACTGATAATATCCGCAATTTGGCTATAAAGAGTTTGTCAGACCCTTCTTAATTCAATCAGCAACAGAAATTTTGAGTTCCAGGCAGGATTCTTTACTAGTTTTAAGATAGAAAACCAGCCAATTTCAGAGAAACACAGTGCCAACCATTGTCTTGATTTACATTGGCTGTGAAAATAAATCACTAAAATCATCAAGTACAAATTCACACTGACAACCATAAAACAAACAGCCAAGATATCCACTGCCTGGCTTCAATTGAACGAATTGGTGATTTAAATGCTAGCTAGTTTGGTAACAAAATTGCGTCATTATAATGTCTCCTGCCAACTAACTTGACGGGTAAAAGAACAACAAATACTTTTAGCAGATGATACTGGTAGAAGTGATGAAAGGCTGCCTTTTTGTCCAGTTTAAACTTTCATCGATGTTCTATTATTCACCCCAAATCCCAATCCTTCTTACTTTCCATATTTCCAAGAAAGCCCTTGGACTTTACAGGAAAGCTCATTTCCCTTTCCACCTGATAACAACCACCACCAGCAGTCATCAGGCATAACTCTACTTCGTCTTCTTTTACACCATCACCATTAATGTGGGCAGCAGTTACATTTTCTGACCACTTTGGGCTTCAAACAAACACCAATGCACTTTGGGCCTCTTGCCAGGCTTAGGCAAACAGTCGGACTTTGTACATGGAACAGTTGGCACTCCTGAAATGTTAAATTAAGCATCACCACATGTGGTGTAACTTGCTGTCCCTGAGAAATATCAGAATGTTCCAAGTCTGTTTTAAGTATTTAAAATGACATTAAGACAGAATATATTGTGAAATTCAACTAAAGTATGTATGGTTACTGCAATTAAAGTAAGTGGTGAGTAATTCAAGTTTATTTTTGAGTCGTATTTATGCAATTTTGGTGCTGTTATTGTCTTGGTACTCATATCTGATTGGACATAAATGGCAGTATGGTGCTGGTATCCAGTATAAACTGCAATATGTGTTTTTTTATTGTTTAAACATTTGAAAAGGGATTTTGACACACTAGGAACAATAAATCTTCAACAATTTTTGCAATAAAAAAGCCATTATTGTTCTAAAGAGTGCTGCCTTCTCTTTTAGCCAGAAAAGAATTTGATTCACAATTAACTATTTATTAAATAGAATTTTTAAAAGCAAAGTGTAGCGAAGAGATGCTTCCATTTAAGGGCTAGAAAAGGCTGCTGTTAAATTCAATGTATAGTCTCTACAACCACAGTTCAACAAAAGTCAACAGGACTTGTCAGCCATGCCCTTGATAGCTTTAGCTGTAGATGCAAATTCACAGTTTACCACAGCGCCCACTTTTACAGGGCCAGGCCTGTCATTTGACACGAAAATATGGCCAATCTAGGCCACTGTAAAGATGCCAGTCTTCTACAAGCCTCAAGAGCTCTGAGCCATGAAGGAGTCCAGCAAGAGAGGCAGAGCATCAGTATATGTACACTGCAGCCTGCCAAAATACACTCATTTAACAGCACAAAAAGACTTGCACTGAGAACCCGCATGTTTATGTTAGGGATGATGTAAAATGGCCAGAATTCATATTTCACATCAAATTTCTCTTTTAAGATGGCTTCTCTCAATTTTTAGGTGCAAGGAAACAAACATTTGCATTTCAAAGTTCTCCAAATAAAAATAAATGAAAAGCAAACCCTTTTATGGGTTTGGAGACTATATTGGAAAACAGGTCAGGAGCGAAATTAATATTTTTTATGGTTTGTAAAAGAGCTTCACAATGAATGCCAGGTTATGTGAAAGGCTTGACACATGGTACAGGCCAGAGCCCTTCGAGGTTCCCTCTTTATTCAGCCATTACACTCTTGGGCCAAGAGCAGCCAAACAACACACATGGCAGGGGCCAAGACGATGATGAAGAATGATTTCTTTATTTCTGCTTGTTATCGTCTGATTAGGCTCCTTCTCACCACAGAGTGACCCATCCAAAAATCTATCAACCAACAACCTCTACTTTTTTCCTTCTGGATTTATCACACTCGAGTTGATAATCAGCTCAGTATTCAGAACAATTCCTGTTGGCTAAGTATTTGTTGTTTCTTTTTTCAGTTTCTATTTTTGACCTTATTCAAGGCTGAATATAAAGAGATAATAACAGATGAAGGGAGAGAACTGGGGAATAGTATTCATCTGTGGTCCCTATCCAGTTTTGAATGCATAAGTTTTTCCCTGCATTTTTGTGGTCATGTTTAATAGTGGCTTGTAGTTTGTCTAGCTTTGTATAATGTACCTAGTGTTTTGATTATGGCTTACACAGTACAAACTGGTCATATACAAAGCATATTTTGGAAAATGAATTTGGATGTATAAGACAAGTATAGGTAGGATCTGAGAGGAGCCTAATTTATTCCCATTTATTCATTGTCCACAGGTAAAAAAATGCTTTGATAATTTCATAACGTTTTGACATTAAAGTATTGAATACGCTGAAGAAGACT
>JAQNCA010000025.1:18241715-18261347 GCA_029783725.1 Acanthurus tractus
TCTGTCTCAAGTTACCTAGAGTGCATGTTTTCTCTAATGTTAATCTGTGTTTGTGTGCATGTGTGTGTGTGTGTGTGTGTGTGCATGCCTATGCGGTTGGGAGGTGGGGTTGGTCCTCCGTGCCAAAACCTTTGGTGAATGAGGACTCCCCACACAATAAAAGAATGGTATTGCTGACTTCCTTAGGTATGTATGGTTTGAAACTCAACACAGGTTTGCTCCATGGGGCCCCCATTTATTTATTCTATATATATCAATGAAAACTCCAACACTGTGGTGCCCTATGAGTCAAGGAGGAGGTCCCACACCAGCCTGAGTTATGGTCATTTTTCAGCTAATGCCTTGTGGTGGCAAATGTTGACTGCTGTGCAAAAGCAAATCCTTTGCACAGTTTCTTACTGTTGGTTTTAGTCAGTTGCAAAATATTAACCATCTTGTAATATGTGACAAAAGTTTCAGCCACAGCAAATGTTGATTCTAGTATTTAACAACATAAGCTTAAGTCTTTTGAAATCTTTCTTGAAATCATTTTTTAATCAAAGAGAATATTTAGTAATTACCTTCATTGATTAAACACTTCAACAAGTGTAATTATCTCACACTCCTGAACAAACTGAAGTGCTTCATCAGATCAAATGAATAACTCAGTTTAATTCTTTTACGTAGCCAGGCGTTGTTGTAATGTACTTTTATTTGTGTGATGTGTCATGTATGTGAAATAACAATATTTTTGAGGATAAGCAGAATGAGTTAGTCTTTTTTGTTTTAGTAGATCAGCTTACTTTGTATGCTGAAATATAAGGGTTTAAAAACCAGTGACATGAAACAACATCAATAATCAAATCAAAATAAAAGCTTCCCCTCAGTGCCTCTGCTGTCAAAGCAAATTGTGGACTTCTGAAAAACTCATTTTCCTCAAAGAGTTTCAGTTTTGGGGGTAAGTTAACCCTTAATCATCCCGACTAGCTAATATTTATTATGGACACTGTGGAGAAGCACTGGCCTCAACTTTAACCGGAAACTTCAAAAGCCAAAGCAATTACTATGCATGCTTTGAACATATCCTTTTCACAAAGTAACATTTCATTATTCTTCCTGCGCTAAAACAACAAAAGTAACAAAGAAGTAGGAAGTGAAATTGGATTCCTCTTTTGATTCCCAAAACATCTGGTTTGGCCCTTGTTTTAAACAACTAGCATCCCCTCTGAGAATAACAGAAGGTTATGTGCACTGTGTGTAGGTAACAAAATAATCATTTTCAAATGTTGCTCCATTTAAATGTGATTTAATTACCAAGTTAAATTCAACCTCTATGTTGGACCACCGACCATCAAGGGAATTTTCCTCCAGACGTTTTCCTAACTATTCATTTATTTCTCCCCCACTGCTGCCTCTGAACCATTTAAGATATACTGTAATTGCTGCAGATTGATCACTTGTTTTACAGGAGTCACATAAATCTCTACTCTTGTCAAACTGTAATCAATGGCAGGAGGTGGTGCTGGGTGAGAAGAAGAGAGACTATCTGTCAGATGGGCCTTGATGCATCTGCTACATGGAGATATTCTCATGTTCTGTGGTTGAGCTTGGCCACTGTCATTTCCGAGGAATTTCCTGCCATCTGTGTTCAATCGAATTCTCTCACAGATTTGGGATTGCTTGTAAATATTGGGTGCTGGCTGAAGTGGACTGAAGGAGCACTACAAGCTTTGTAGCGACAGCCTTTAGGACCAAAATGAACAGGACAAGGATCTAGGAATAAGCAAGGCCAATTTTGTTTCTTTTTTCTTTTTTTGCATTCCTCTCCTAAAAAAGGCTGAGAAAATAGCTGCCTCAAAATTTTTGTTGATCCTTATCAAAAATGGGGAAGCAGCGTTAAAAAATCATTCATTTTTACAAATATATGTTCAATTTTGTGAAATAAAGGTTGGCATGATAACATCAACAAAAATATTTTTTCCCAAATTAAATCGTATTAATTCAACAATTAAACTTTCACTCCATATTTACCTTTAGTTTTCCACTCACCCCCAACAGTTTGGGTACCACCGAACTTTGCTAACAAGGCCTTAATATTGGCATTTACAGTAAGACAGCATTAGAATTAATTATAAATAGGTACTTTAAATGCTCCTCTAACTCGAGCTTTAGCAGGTAGTCCCTTCACCTGATGTTAATTGGCATCTTAGAAAAGATTTTTTTAAAATTTTAAAAATTTAGCACTGTAACAGCTGAAAACATATTAAAAACACATTATGTTGTATTAAAAACAAACATAACTTAAATATGTATTAAATACATCTGTAGTTCTTTAAAAAAGTAATGTGTATAAATTACACAACTTGGTAGTTTTTTTTTCCTTCTCAGTATGTTACGGATTATGTTGCATGACAATAAATCTTTTTTGTTCCAGTTTTAAAAGCATGAGTTTCAAAACAAAAGAACTACACCAAACTGATCTTACAAGTTTATTTTTAACCAACACAAGTTTAGTATACAAGTTTAAATCCAAAAATCTAAATATACAGGTTTTGCTAATAATAAAAATACTGTGCCAAAATATACATTTAATACAAATATAATTTCAGTACATGAAGGCTCTTAAAGATTTTATTTTTTTCACTCCCAAAATTTTGGGGAACTTATTTCAAAAAATCTTTGGTGTCATGATGTAAAGAAACAAAAATTATATCTGTTTACAAACATATATTTCACTTATGCAATTAGCTTATGCCATTTTTTAAATGAAAAAGCAAAAGAAAACTAGGGTGCTGCATGTTCCTATTTTGTCGTTGTATCACAAAAATATAATTCAGTATGAGAACAGAGCCCCTATTACAAATGACCTCTGTTTGACTAAAGTTTTCCTAACCCAGCTATTCTCAAGAGTACAGATTTATTGTGCTATTATAGTAAATTTGACAAATAGAGGGCAACGCTGATGTTTGACAAATGGATCTGATTTCACTACAGTTTCAGAGGGACGCCTGCTGTGTTTTGATATGTCTTGAGCGGGCACACAGACAAACTGAGGCCTATTGTTCAGAGAAGGGAAAATGCAGCTTCTGCACTAAATCGCCATGTTTATTTTTTTACATCAGATTTATATACACTGGTTATTCTCATGTGTGAACTCACCCTGGCGTACAAGTAGGCACTGACAAAAACACAGGCACCCAGAGGTAACATATCTAAAGCCTTTCGAATAAACATTGATTCAAATGTTTTAAAGCACTTTGTGACATTGTTAATGTTTAGTTGTTGTGAGAAAAAAACTTGATTCTGTTAAGAGGTGTACCAGTCTCACCTTTAGCACTTTTACTCAGGGTGTGGTGCATTGAGTGCTTGTCAGTCCTCTGGACCAGCTACATTACGTTACCAGTATTTACGGCCGCCTCTCACAACAGAGCAGCCTCTTGTCTGGCTTTGAAGCAAGTCCTGGTCCCACGCCGAGGTTTCAGCACTGTTGACCTGGCTCCGGAGCCATGTTGTTCAACAGCCCTATAAAGGTGTCTGTCACCAAGCCAGATGTCCCTGTCATGTCTGCCAGCCAAGTGCATCACGTCTTGTCAGTTTGCCGGTATATCAAGTCACTCCACGGGCCTCACTGATGCTTTGTGCACTGTTTCGCCTTTACAATTATGTGGCTTTTTAGTCAAATTATAGTATGTGGTTTGGCTGAGAAGTCCTTGTAAAACTTGTGATTGTCTGTGATTAATTCTGGCAGTGTACAGATTTGTGGGCAAAATCTTGTTATAATAGTGATTGTCAGGATAGAGTTGTGGCTACTCGTGGCTTTAAAGTGGTTTGTTTTATGTTTTATTAACAGACGGTCTAAAAGAGTTTGACTTAAAGATAGAGGATATGCTTGTTTTTGTGTTAATCAATAATTGCTGTGGTGTTTTTTTTCAGCCATTCCCAGAGTTCAGTGTGCAAACAGTGTCCTTAGCACCACAAGGCTTTTCTTCTTGTATTAGGTGATAAAGTCTGGGGTTCTCTATACTAATCTCTATTCTTTTTCTGTGAAGATATCATCATATGTTTTTTTTATTCTTACCTTTATTACTCAGATCTGTTGATTCTAATCCTCTTGCTTGTTGCTCTAGGAAATGTAAACACATTGCTTACTCATTATGAGGTAATTATTTAAAGACTTGCTCACCAAGTTTAGAAAAGCAAATTTAATAGAACTTGGACCTATAAGGTTCACCAAGCTAAAACAAGTGAACTAATGGGGTAATAACCTTAGCCTTTAAATTTTAATTTTAATAAAATAGCTATTTAATGTTAGTCTGTTATTCCCCAGGGCCAAATTTTCAGTGATTAAAACATTAACATAGACCTAAAAGAACACAACAGAACATGCCATCACCCAGGTGACTGACTTTATCACACTAGGATCAGATGAAAACATGTTATGCCATCACTTTTGCAGCTGCAAGAAAAAAATTATGCAACAGAGAAAATAAGTTGCATTAGAGGCCTGTCTGAAACTCAAACGGAATATTTCTGAACATCTGACCAACTATTTTGAGTTTAAACCTATATTATTTGCAGGTCTTTTTAGGTCTTTCTTCAGTTAATGTGCATCATCACTTAATAGAGTTGTTTTTGATGGCCTGAAGGGCACAACCAGTGACAAGGTGCCACCACCAGGTGGTGACATGCACAAGTGTAAGGTTTAATTACGTTAATCAGGACAGCAGAGAAAATGATTGAATGTGACTTTTAATAGGATGTTATAGGAAGTGATCAGATATTGGCCTCAGTCATTCAGTGCATTTTCCTCTGTTAGAGTTCAGTGTGACCGTACTCTTTTTAGGGTGGGTGTGTATATGTATATGTTATGAGAGAGAAAGAGGGAGAGACGGAGGTGTGTGTGCGTGTATGTTTGTGTGTGCTTAGTCACAGAATCCCATTTTCTCCTTTGTTTTGGTTTTTAATTTCAGTGTCCTTTCTTTAAGCCATGTGGAAAAGTTGCTGGTCTTTGGGACTCAGCGGGCACTAAGACTGGCACTGGAATAAGGTGGGTGGGATAAACTGATGAGGTTAGGAATGGGAGGCTTGTTGGTTGCCAACTATTTGTTTGTGTTCATGACTGTGGTTAGCGCTGCTCCATTTGAAGACCCTGTATTATGAGGACGCCTGCTTCCCACAACATGTGCCCTCTTTTCTAAAAGGCAGGAGAAATAATCATTTACCGACCGCTGAATTCATCTTTATGACCTAAAACTTTGTAGCTCTGTTTTGAGAGGCAGCAGTAAATACTGGAAAAACTTGTACGACAAGACGTATCCACAAAAAAGTTTGCTTGGACAACTGGGCTTATGGTTGTTGTTCAGTTGTAATACATACTGATTTCTTAGATTTTATTACTCTTCTAAAACTGAAGAGTGAGATATTTTTGTGCTGTTGCAGCTGGATGCCTCTGTAGCCACGTGTCTCTCTGCTTGACATTCTAGCGGCTAATCAGAGTTTATTGTGCAACTCTTCTGAGCATGAGAAAACACAAAGTTACCTGAATGAGAGCGGCTAAAATCAGCTACAACAAATTGATTTTATCCTCATGAGAGTTCTCATGTCTGCTGGTGCTGGTAATCCCGCTATGAAAAGTGTGCTCCAACAGTAATTTATTAGAGTTTTTCTTCTTCCCTTGCTCTGCACCTGCTTTAAGAGAAGCTTTCTCTGTAGACATTGTTATTTTTCATTTACTTGTGCCCCCAGGTTTTTCAATCCTACATCCACTACTAAGCAAACAAATAAGTTCCGAGCCTATGCCGCAGACACAAATATAGACATGAGTTATGAGATTCAGAGAGGCCGGGAAAGGCTTTGGACTCTAATACACAACATCTGCACTGGACAAGACGCACAAACAGGGCATCCCTGCTGCCTGCTGTCGCACACTTGTGTCTGTTGACCTGTCTCGTGTTGAAAGAAGGAGGGGGGGGCAATGGCAGGTGGGGGTGATGGGGCAGACAGGAATAAAATTATCATTATTAACTGTTTAAGTGCTGAATGTTGTGATTTATGGAGCCAAAGTGGGGCCAGTTGAGGTGTCACATTGGATTTCCAGAGGCATCTGTCTTGCGGTTTTGGCAGCTTGTTGTACCTTTGGTTCAGATGTTTGCATCACGCTCCTGACATCCCCTTTCCCCTTCCAGCACCCCACCACCACCATCAGCCTCCTCCTGCTTTAAGTATAGCACACCTCTGATGGCTCCCCTTTCCTCTCCTTAAACCATCTTTCCATCTGCACATCTGCTTTTCATTCAGGCCTGTATGTCTCTGAAGACTTGAACGCATTAAACACTGGCACAAGCATAGTCTCACTCTGGCACTTAACACAACGCTTAGGTGACTTAAAAGGGAGAGGCGAGAATTATAGAAAATGAAGTGTCACCGACATAAAAAATCGCCCCAGATTACCACCAATTACACTTAATAATGCTGTCCAGACCATCTGCTGATCACATGGAAGACTGGTATTGTCTGTGGAGAAATAATGATACCAGATACTGCAAGAAGGAGAAAGATTCATTGAAGGAGACAGCGACATAGACTTTCAACTATGTGATGATGTGGTTTGATCTTTTCAAAACTGTATAGACTGGAATGCTTTGTATGGTAATTCAGTCATAACTGCGTATCTTGGGATAATAGCTATGTTGTTTCAGGGGGGTTAAGTTCTGCTAGATTGGAGACATGTGTCTGCGCTGCTTTATTAGTCATTTATTAGTCACTGAGGTCAGGGGAGAGTTTTTAGCCAAGGCACAACACTGCTGAACTTGAACATGACTCTGATCATCAGCCCCTGAGGCAGCCTGAATAGGTGTACAATTACACTGCACCCTAACTGGTCATGATCTCCAATGTAAAATTCATCCAATATGTGAAGTGTGTTTAACAGTCAATGTGATCACCGTCACAGTGACTACAACCTTCCACTAAAGAGTAAGTCGTACTCTAATTATCAGAATTATCGAGTCGGCATTTATTCATTGTTCCTGTCTATTGTCTTATTTCTCAGCCTCCATGGTCACAGTGACTGTACTAATCAGCAGCAGAGGGGTTAGAAAGCATTTTCCACTCGTGATCATGATGCATCTGAGTGGTATGGATTTGTCCGCGGTGTTCCCAAAGGATTTTGACAAAAAGGAAGCATGACAAATGGATGACATCAGAGCAGGCTTATTGCAGAGTGGTTAGAATCTCATTTTCCTCCATCTCTCAGCCAATAAAAAAAAAAAAAAAAAAATCTTGTGTGTCACAAAACAAGTTCTCGAATAACCATGATTATCCCTTTATAATTATACTCTTGCAGGAAGCATTATTTTTCGTGTAGTAGAGCATAAAAACTGCCATACTGCTCCTATAATTTTTCTTTCCCTTTTGTATCTCTTCATGAGCCCCTCAGTCCTGTAGTGATGCTCACTGAAAGTAATGTGCTACTTAGATTATATGGGAGAGGAGAAGAGGCGGAGTGAGAGAATAGATACCATGTGATGACATTTATGAAACATAAGATACCATTTAAGTTGTAACATTAGATTATTAGACACAATGCTATCTGTTGGGCTTTGTTTTTTGGCCGGGAGTCCTTGTTCCAAAAGTTGTTTTTTTAGGATGGCATTGTAAGAGGCGGATAACAATAGAGTCCTTATTTGTGCCTCTGTCTTTAGTTGGCAATGCTGACATCAGTGGCTCTTTGTGAGGATGAGCCAGGACATCTGCACGTAATCTTTGTGCTGAACACAACATTTGCCTCTGGTGCTTTTGGCACTGTCCTATCTTTTTCTGTCTCTCTGCCCCTACATCCCTGATCTAAGACCCATACAGCATCACTCCTAAGTGGACCTGAATGCTTGCAACTGAGTAGATCAGAGCAGAATCCCACCATGCTTGTAAGGTGCTAACTAGGGCTGGATTCAAACCCTATCTCCATTTCCAGTGCTAATCTTCAGGTATTACCGGTAACTGCAAAGATTTTTTAAATTACTGTTCCTTTGTTTGATATTGACTTGAAAGTGCCCTGTGGAGAGAGCAAACAAAAGTTCTGCTTACATTCAATGTTATTTAACAGTGTTTCTTTGGCATAACAAATGTTTACATTCATGTTTACTTGATAGCAATCTACTTTGTCTCTGTGGGTGCATATGCCTCTTTTCGCCTTACTGCCAACAGTTGATCAGTTGAATAGCATAAAACCAATTTGTGTGCTTGTCCCTGTGCGTGATACAAATAAGATGGGCATCCTTGAGTAAAAACAATGCTCCAAAGAGTGTCTCCCATTTGAAAACCACACAATTTAATTGATTATTTTGTTGTTGATTATATTTGTGGATAGTACAGAGATAATTTTTAACAGCTCAAGTTTCCCAGAAAAATCTTATCTGGTGCCAAAAGAATGTAAAATATGATGAATACACAGCTGCTTTGCTTTGCAGGCCACCCGCACTGCTCATTTGAAAGAATGGTTGCATCTTTTTGTCACAACACACAAAAACACCTTACGAACAAAGGTGCATACAAACTTTAAACTAACCTCTTTTCTCTCTCTCTCTCTTTCTTTGCTTCTGTCACTGCTGCTGGACTGTCTTACATTTCACCTAAGTCCCTAAAGTTCTCTCTGGCTTCCACCTACTGATCAAACTAGGCTTTAACACACAATGAAATGTTCAACGCAGAATTACCATGGCACATTCAATATAAACTGAATTTACTGTTGGGTCCCATCAAAGCCACCATATGTTGCGGAGCCAGTTTCCCCAACATGAGCATGACGGATTCTGTTAATGCAGCAGAGCTCTAAATCAGCGATGCGCTACCTTTCTGCAGCCGCGGGATCAAGACCTTCAGCAGTTATTTAACACTCTGATTTTAATGCACTCAAGACACTTAGAAGGTGTTTCAGGGATGGAGACACTTAAGTCTGTGTGAGCTTTCACAACACCATGTAGCACTCTTTATAAATAGACACAGCCTGTTTTTGAAGTACTACTACCTCTCTGTATTTAAACAAGTAAATTAAAGCAAGAAGTATTTCACTGACCAGTTCAGACCAGTTAATGATTCTGCCACAAATTGTCTGGCAAAAAACAAACACATTGCAATTCAGGTGCATTTGTATCGTGAGGAAGAACATGACCTAAGAAACATCTAACCAACCAATGAGACTTTAAAATTACTGTGGTTTTGTTTTGCATGGTGTCTCCAAACTGCAGTGGAATATACTTTAAAAATCCAGATTTTTAAAAAATTTTTATTATTTGCTTTTTTGCTTTTCCTTACTCTTGCAGCCTTGTGTAATGTAGTTCAACTTCAAAGCATGACGGTCAATTGATCCAACATCCCCTTACTTTACCTTGTACTTAATATGTTCATTAATTTTCACTGTGTTTTAGTATTTGAGATGATAGCTGATGGAGTTAAGTATTAATTGCAAATTTTACTTGCACTGATACAATACCAGCGTTACCACCAGTTTATTATGGGGATGACACAGAAGATTAACAGTCATCCATGCTCACATTCACACCAACAGTCAATTTAGTTGGTAATTTTGGTAGTCAGACCAACCTGCAAACTCCACGCAAATCTTGTTGCTGTGAAGTGACCGTGCTAATTACTACACCACTGGGCCACCTAATATATAAAAAATCTGTACAAGAAAAAAAAAATTTCTGCAACTCCAAACTTTTTGTTTATTTTAATCTGACACTGTTTGATCATAGACTAAGTGAATGAAATTGTTAGTCTGATGGCTTTTATGGCTAGGATTGGTTCTGCAGACATATTTTAAACCTTATTTCTAGCAGTTAAAACTCTTTCAAATGATAATTTAAGGAAAATCATCCTGGAAAACATTGGTTATGTTATCAGTCTGTTTTAGTAAAATACTTTGGCAACAGGTAATCAACTGTTTTGTCTTTTTTCTGTGTCTAACTCATTTACATGGTGGACTTTTCTTGGCAAAGATCCCTGCTTTATACTGGAAAAGAGCTATAAGCTTTGAAAGAGCATTACCTCATAACTTGGGTGACATTTAATGGACTGCCTTGTGTGGATCTGTTTATTATGTGGTGGTGACTATATGTGCATGTGCATCTAGTCTATGCCTTATTGACTGACTGCAAGTCTATCTAGTGGTTTATGAAGACAGTATTTCAATTGGGTTGTTTATTATTTGTGTGCGGGCATATGCATACAGTCTAGGCTTAATTAAAGGATCTCTGATGATATTAGTCATCATTCTGATTCATGTCACTTCTGACCATCCTGATTAAATTACTCTCAACTTAAGGCAGGAAACATTTGGCTTGTCATGGGTGAGCCTTGAAACTTTTATACAGAGACATAGTTGTGTACGCTCAGCCAGCGAGCAAAAAAAAAAAAAAGAATCAAAACAGAAAAGACAGAACAATCCAGAATTTGGTAAACAGAACGATTTGTATTTCTTGAAAACAGACCAGAATTGAAAGACATCTTGCCTTCTGTTAATAGCTTTGAGTGTAACCAGTGTTGTTCCTATGGTCCCCTGGTGATACTGGGCCGTTTGTATTGCTTGCTCTGCCTTTTCTCTGCTCCTTTGTGTTTCCGCTGTGACCCGTGACAAGACAAATGCAGAGGAGACTAATGATACATCAACTGTAGGAGGGATATGTAAAAAGATTCCTTAAACTAGGGATAACATGGCTCACAAAGTTCCATTGTTTTCTCTTGTCTTTTGTTCGTCCTTGTAGCCTTTTTACCGTATTCCAAAACACTTCCTCCCATTCCCTCTTTTATTGTTTACTCTCCCTCTCCATCTGTTACTCATGTTGTAATATCTTGCTCCTTTGTTAGTCATTTTCTTCTTTTTTATCTGTAGCCCAAAGTTTTGCTCAATATTTCTCTCGCTATTTTCACCTTAAGTTCATTTTTTCCCCTTATATTCTTTTCATTAGTTTCTTGTGCCTTTTTTTCTTTTCTCTCACATACAGGGTGTTTGGGGGACTTTATTAATAATAGCTCATGGTGTGTGATAACACTGTCAATAACATTGTTAGGAGAAAATTGAATTTGAAAAATTGAGTTAGGAAAGTTGGAACAGGGGACGTGTGGCCGCCTACACATGAGTGTGTGGGGATATCAGCTTACCCTTTACAAATATTTCATCATACAGTGAGGCCCTCCCTCCATTCACTTTTATCTCTCTCTTTCCTATTTTATTAAGTTTTAGATTACATTCGTAGAGTCCTTATTTTCTTATCACAGATTCATTGTGAAATGATAAAAATGGTGATTGAAATAATAATTTTAAAATATGTTAAATTATATGGGACTCATGTCCAAGGAATAAACGCATTACAGTTGGTAAAATCTAATAACAAATACTAATAGAGAAAAAAACAGATTTCAATTTGGTAAAAGATTTATTTTCTTAATAATTTTCCTCATTTAACAGGTAATTGCATATATAAAACTTTCATTTGTCATTATCAAGTAGTCCATTGCAGTAATTTTGGTTTTTGACTGAGTAGATGGACATAAATCCAGAAATCACTTAAATAGTCTTTTGAATAAGAGATTAAACAAATTCAGAATCTAAAGAAAATCCATTTGTCCTTGACTTGGCAGTTGGCGGTTAACTACGTTTTCTTTTCCCCAAAAAATTTAGATTTTTTAATTAATTCAATAAATAAAACAATTATAAAAATGAAAAAGACTTAAATCAATTTATGAGATCACCATTTTCACAAAAGGATAGATTGTATTACATTAGAACAACTGATGGTAAACGTGAAGAGACGGTATGTAATTTAAATTTTTGATTGATATAGCGGTTTCACTTTTACTGGCAGTACCTTCCAGACACATTAATTTGAGTTAGTTTATTTTTCCACAATGGAAGCATAACCATTTGGAGTACAATTTCTGAATTACTCCAGTAATAATATTTGGCAATAGATCTTGCTAGTGTTATTGTTACCGTCACCAGTTGGACTTTGCCAGAGAGCTCTCCATACATCACAAGATACCACAGTTGTGGCAGCCAATAGTTATTCCTCAAGAGAATATTCATAATCTAATAGGATTCAGTATGTCACTGAATGCATGGATCTTACTACAAACTAATTATTCTTCCAAGGCAGCAGTAGATTGCTTGGTCCAATCTGCATAGCCAGCGCTTAGTTTTTGAGTGACACTGGGCCACTGCTCTTCCAGCTAAAACAAACTTTAAGCATTAAGCCAGCTTTTTATTTCTTCTACTCTTCTTCTAGTGAATGGTGCCTACTGCTCGGGGAAGGATGTAGACACTGAGCTGGGTGATGCTGAGGGGGCCCTGATGCGATGTGGGCAGAGCTTGCCACTGCTAGTAGGGGGTCATTTAGGGGGGCCTTATATCCAGAGCGTCCACTGCGACAGACCTACACCTGACCTCCCTTTGCAGGACATTCCTCACCAAGACACCAGGTAAAATGTCACTATCAGTGCTGGTTTGAATGATTCTGTTCCAGTTTTGAATGTTTCCTGTTTGGTATAGTGTTACTAACTGTTTGCAGGTACAGTGTGTTTTTCATTATCTTTGCTTTTATGAATCAGATGCACACATATGTATTTGGAAGGCTTTACTAGGCCTCATAAAACATGCTGAATGGGTCCAAAGTACCACATTTATTTTGCACTAATGCAACTCTCCTGTTTTGCAATTTTTGACTACTGTTGGTCAAGACAGAAAGAATTTTCAGTAAAGTTCTTTCTTATTAAGTTGGACCACTTTATTCCCCACCTCTGTTTCCTCCCTCCATCCTCAATCATCTGCCCAAAAGTGCTCTGGACAGACATTCACTTCTCTCATATTGTCTCTCCATATTTTCACTACAGCCAAACAGGAAATGGTGCTTCTGAATAGAAAGAGAGAAGGGGGGGTCAAGTCTTTATTAACAACAATGAAAACAAAGTCTGCCAGTGGCTCTCTCCAATCCTAGCAAGCGTTAGCTCTGTTTTTCCCCAGCATGCTTAGGGGAAGGAGACAAAGATGATTCCTTCGTGAGACAGCCAGGAGAAAAGAGAGCTCTTCTCACATCACTCAGGGGCTTTGGACAAAATCCATAATGAGCCAACTGACAAGAATGATTATGTAGGAGATCACAGCAACGCATGGAGAAATCTGACCTGGGTTCCCCATTCAGCAGGGCAAAGATTCCCACCATAATACACAGTATTGTAAATGGTGACCCTTCATAGGCTGCAATTATGCCACCAAAACAGGTGACTCCCTCTTTATCCCCAATGTTGGGTTGGGTTTAACCCCTTTGTGTCATCAAAGCCTGTCAGATGGACACACTAGCCAGTGGCCTCTCAGTCTCAGTAGCCACCCACCCCTCCCCCTCTCTCTATTCTTAGTCATAAATGCCCATTCATATCCTCTCACTACCAGAAGATTCTGTTTCATTTATTCATAAAAACACTTTGGATCATCAGAGGTGGATACTAGCTGGTGTCTAAGATAACTTTTGTCACTGAATTCTTAAAATGGCCAATGCAAAAACTGTTTGTTCCATTAGGTCCTTTCTCATGAATGTGAGACTAAGTGAGAAATTTTAGTTCAACAGGCCTCATTTTGGATGACGTGGTTTTTATGTAAAGTGAGAGATTGATTGGAGGGGTAAACAGGAGGCTAAACTCTGACAATGTTGTTGGTGGGAAGGATCAACCAGCCAGTATCTGTCATCAGCTTGTGAGCTAATAGCGCTGATATTCCTCTCTGTGTCGTTTGTCTTTACAGATCCTCCTCTGCCTTCCAAAGGACCCTGCCCGGGGCCTCAACTGGCCTAGGCTGCGCTAGCGCCAATGGAGCTCACTCCTCTCTGCCTTATCCAATCAAACAGGAGAACTCAATGGGCTACAAAATTCCCAACACAGGGTCCAGAATCCATGGTGTTCCTCGGGCTGGGTTTCAGAACTGTAGGGCAAGCCAAGTTTTGGGAGTGACAAGGGACGAGATAGTTGGAACACCACATGTTAGCAACAGCGGTGGTGGCGTATGCACAGTGAGTGGTGTAGGTAGTGCTCTGTCAGGGGATGCGGTGGAACCCTTTAATAATGAAGATGGCTCCTCCCCGTTGGCTTTGTCGCCAACTAGCTCCCGTCATTCAGCGCAGCTGCTCAGTGCTAGCAGTCTGAAGAGACGCTGCCTGTCCCTGGCTTCACAGTCCACCACCGCGGCTGGCAGCGTTGCTGCCATAGATTCCACATCAGCTACTGCTGCTACATCCGAAGAGATCAATATCACAGCCATCATCTGTTCTTCCCCCCAGATGTCAATGGTTGCCTGCGTCAACGGATTTCGCTCTAGCCTCTCACCCAGCCACGCCAGCAGTGCCGGCTTCTCCTCCTCTTCCCCCTCCTATTCTACATCCCCACCCTCCAACTCCTGCTCACGGGAAGCCCCACAGGGCCCTCCACGTCACGGTAGCCCTCAGCAGGCCAAACTACAGGAGAGCTGTCAGCTATCCTCACCTGCCACCTGCCTGCTGTCTGTTTCCTCCTCCTCCTCTTCGTCCTCCTCGTCAGTGTCATCATCGGAACCAGAGCAGGGCCAGGGGCAGAGCCAGGGGCTGTGTGAGGAGCAGGGCTCCATGCTACAGGGGCGTGGAGCTGGAGGAACAGTTGGAGTTGTGGGGGGAGGAGGAGGAGGAGGAGAAGGAGGGGGCTCGAATGGGTTAGGGCTACTAATGAGTGGGGGCCTGATGTCTGGGATGCTACGTCCTGGGCCTGAAGCTGAGGCTCTCCTGGACAGGGGCCAAAGATCAGGGGCTACACTTAAGCAAGAGCCCCTGGATGATTTTTCTCCCAGTGAAGATGAACTCTTTCAGCACCACTATCATCACCACCATCATCTGAGCGGCCGTAGCGGACATCTTCATCACCCTCACCACCCCTCTCGCCCCGCTATGCCTCCGCCCTACCACCTGCACCAATGCGGTGGACCCAGTCCTGGAGGGCTGCTGCACCACCAGACCCAGCAAACAGCGCCAAACCCTTCTATGGGACTTAAACCAACCTCAGTAGGCCCTTCTGGGTCTCACACAGCCTCAGAGCGGGAAGAAGTCGGAGGAGGAGTGCTGGCCGATAAGCAGGTGTGCCGTTGGATTGACTGCAGTGCTGCGTACGAGCAGCAGGAGGAGCTTGTGAGGCACATTGAAAAGGTTCACATTGACCAGCGCAAAGGTGAGGACTTCACCTGTTTCTGGGCTGGCTGCATTCGTCGCTACAAGCCTTTCAACGCCCGCTACAAACTGCTCATTCACATGAGAGTCCACTCTGGGGAGAAACCTAACAAGTGTATGGTGAGTAATAATGACCCTGTAAGATTAGCTACTCAACACTGACCAGACAAAAAAAAAAACACACAAGTGGTCAGTAATTGAGGATACTGAGTTGTATTTATTGGTTTAATATGAGTCAAGTTTGTCCAATAATTGCAACCATATGTCTTTTTTTTGTTTGAATTAAACACAAGCACAAATTTCCTAATGCACTTTAATAAAGTTTCTCAAGATGATTTTTCCTCAACAAGAAACACATCCATTTTGTCCAAAAACAGGACTGGAAGTGCTTCACTGCTGATTACTTTTCAACATAAACTTTTATTTTGTTTTGGTTGAGAAACAGTTATGATTGCAGTTCCTGTATTTTTAGTGGAACACTTAAGAAATGTTGTTTTTTTTCACTGAAGATGTGAGCTGCTGTAAGAGCAGCACTACCTTGTCAGTATAAATAGATTTGTGGTTATATTCTTTACAGGTAAGGCTCCAATTCCACAAGTCAACACACTAATCAATGTCAAGCTGTCACTCTCTCTGGTGTCCCATAGCAAATGGAAAAAGCCCTGCAACCTTAAGAATGATTTAGTCCAAATACACAATTAGTCCACGATTTGTGTAGAGCAAAGCCATGTTTATTTTCATGACCACTGTTTTTTTTTGAGAGGGGATTCAGATCATGAAAAGCCTACACATATGGTTAACATATCCAAACAATGCCTACACTTGATCCCTTTAAATGGGAGCTTTAAGTGTTTAGCTGTCCCACAAGTATTAAGTGAATTGGCTTCACATCCAAGACAAACACGAGTAGAAATGTAGTAGTCTAGAGAAGGGAGCCACAGAGGGAAAGACGGTAACATTTGCTAGTCTTGCTCAATTCATTGCTTCACCCAAAGCCCCTGTCAGGAGTGGATCTCTTCAAGTTAAGGAACCGATCCAAATCCTAATTACTGAAAAACTTAGTTTGCAATATTCCAATGGCACCTGTTTTATCTCAAGGCCTTTCGTTCTAAAAAAAAATTAAAAAAATCCAGGTTCCTTGTTTGTTTTTCTAACAGTGACTTGTAAAATTTGTTTAAGGGGGTCTGTTAATAGAAAGTTGCCCTTTACGGCAGTTTTCTGCGGAGTTGGACAGGTAATTCATGTTGATTCTGAATGATTCTGACACTTGTTAGTGCACATCTGAGCTGAATGCCAAGAAGACATAAACTCAACTGTTGCTTCTGTTTTTCCCAACTTTGCGTCAGACCAGAATATTAGTGTTTCTGATTTCTTGGCTCAGCATGAACAAAAAAATTTGGAAGTAATTTACTACTTTTTACATTTCCCAACTATTAAATCTTAAGGAGTGTTTAATATTAAAGGCTTTCATTTGTCTTTTTCTGTTCTCATTGCTGTTGTTGCCTTTTGGGGCCTCCAACGAGAACTGAAGTAACCTTTGGTTGACATAAAGCAAACAGACACTGAGTGAATGTTCGTATGTGTACATACAATATATAGGTGTATGCATGAATGTGTCACTGTGAACGTGTGTGTTTATGTGTTTTTGGAGATGTTTTCCATATGTGAGCGCTGGAACAATTTGGCTCAGTGTGGACGAGCTGCTGGACTCTGTCTGCAGACATGAGGAACAGTAAAACTCTGCTTTGCACCCTAACATTCTGAGTACCCTTATTTAAGCACACCCACACATGAACACATGCACAATCACACACCCACTGACACACACCCACACACACAGAGGAACAGAAATATTCACAACCATGCAGTAATATGAAAATGGGGATATTGTTTCTATTGACTTTCACAATAGGAAGTATTGATTCCGTGTACAGTACGTTGGGTTGTAACACTCCTGCTTTTCTGACAGAACATAAACAGAACTGTGAAACATTTTCAAGCTTGAATCAACACATCTAATCAGCAGGGATTGAATGTATGTTGATGTGGGACTTCAGCAGATAAACTTTGAGGGCCAGTTAAAACAAACACACTCTCTGTGTGTATTTGTAACTGTGTTTGTGTTTGCATATAGTCTATACGGACTAACTACTATGTACTTATAGAAAGCGAATGTCGAATGTGTGCGTTTGAAGGGGCGTGCATGCTCATGTATTTTAGTTGTCACCATCCCAAATCCTTATTTTTTTTGTCTGAGCTTATGTGCTTTTTGGCCACTACCACTGATGCCTCTAGTGTTTGTTGTGCTCATGCAATAGACAAAGGCATTCAAGAATTTGAACAATTCGTATAGAGGAAGCAGATGAGACATTCTGTTTTAGGACCAAATGCTCTAGAAAAACCAGAGCTAATCCCTTTATTATCTTTCCAACGGCAGATTCCAGCAGGCGCTCATGAAACAGGGCTCTCCTCACATCCAAACATAACACATCTCTCTCTTTTCCTTCTCTCCCTCTTTTCCTTCTCTCTCTCTCTGTATTTATATATACATATATTTATATACACATATATATGTACATATTTTTTCCCCCTATACAGCTGCACAGGATTTGCTTCATGCTGTGCCTTGGCAGGAAAAAGTCATTATCACAACACACAAGTCGTACACAGACCCCTGCATGGGTCTGTCACAGACTGTACCTGGCTAATATTTTAGAAATGTAGCATAAAAAAATTTCCTTCCATACATAGATGGTTAAGTTTGTGGCTCTTAAAAAGTTCTGCTACCTCCTAGAAAAGATGTTTGGTTCCCTCTCCCCACAAATTAAAGCTGGCCCTGGGCTCTTGTGTAAGGCAGGGACACACCGGCGAAAGGGAAACAACATAATCTCTCTGCAATATCCTGTTGTGTTTCATGCCTAATTCACTTGTTGTTTTAGTTTATTAAATTTTTTCCTGTGTCTGCATAAATATTAAAAATATATCCAGCAAAAGTAGCTCTGACATGGTCCCAGACTTTGATATTGTTCTGCATCTTCGGAGGCCAGTCTATCAGATTTGAATCATCTGAAGAAAGGACTCTGAGCTATGAAGGTCAGAAAATATTTTTTTGTAGACCATGGAAGCTCTGTGAGTGGAAAGGACGGAGCGTTTATGTGGCAGAATGACTTCAGACAGAGCACAGGCCTTTGTACTTTAGTAGGTTTGTTTTTGCAGAGCTGTATCGTTCATATTATTTGGTTCTACTCAACATAATAGTGTGCTTAAAATGTTGTTAGAGGAGATTATCTTGTTGTGAAGAAAGGTTCAGTAAGTGGTTCAAGGCGTGAAACTGGTTGCATATAAGACTTTTGGAAAAATGGAACATAGCAAAAGCACAGGCAATATTAAAAGTATTTTTTTTACAATATAAGGGCTGCATTTGGTTTGTTTTTTTGCACCAATTGGAAGAGAGAGTTTTAGTAAGATATGGTAAGGCAAGGCTTTCATATAATTAAATTAAGGAGATCTTAATTGTGACTTGATTTTTTATTGTAGGGAGATTAACATATTTTCATTATGCTGCATGCCTATTGTAGTTTACAGTATTTTTTGGTTATGAGTTAAGTTTCTATTTTTTGCTGGAGTTCATATCAGTTGAATTATGTAATTTTCAGTTTATTTAAAAAGCAAAAAAAGATTGTCTGTAAAAGGGTAGAGTCACATACCTTAGTGTTACCCATATGTTTGAGCCAAAGGCTAGATGGAGAGCCACTCACCTATTTCACAATGATAAAACACAGCCAGCATTAGCTGCCTAATTGGACACTGTCCAAGCATATACACATACACATGTCCACACACAGACAAACACTAAAACACACACACACACTCACAGACCCACTCAGTCAAACCACTTGTTGAAGGAAAGTTGGATGTTGAGGCCTGCTGGAAAAAAATTGTAGATCATGGAATTTCCTCTTTTTTCACTGGTGTGAAAACAGCAAACATATATATTTAGATTTACTAGACTGATTTTTGGAAGAGAGTGGCAAAATCCCTTGGCAGCAGATGTTGAGACATAGGACACAGGTTGATGCCAAGATGGCGTGTGTGTTTTTAGGGATAAATGGAGTCTTTTGTGAGCAATCAGCTCAGACGTAGGAGATGAAACAGGGAGTGCCATTAGCTAATTAAAACTGAGGTTCAGCACATGACCCGACTTTTCCTCTGAATGCCGTCTGAAACTGGAGCTGTCTGGGCTCTAGGTGCGGGTGGCGAGTGACGTTGATATTAATGTGTTTGTACCCGAACAAGCCTCTGACATTCTGGCCTGTCTGGACAGTTTAGATGCCACAATCTCTGAGTCAAGTTTCTAAACCGACAGGGCTAAAAAATACCTGTATGGAGTTGTATGGAGCCTGTCATATATACACCA
>JAQNCA010000025.1:18261355-18282484 GCA_029783725.1 Acanthurus tractus
AAGTTTCTAAACCGACAGGGCTAAAAAATACCTGTATGGAGTTGTATGGAGCCTGTCATATATACACCATATGACTATCATTTCTGCAAAATGTTGGGCCATCAGGAGTTTTAAAAAATCTTCTCTTTTTTTTTAATGGAATTCCCTAGTTAATTAAACATGAAAAAGTTCATTATTGCAGTCACAATATTTGCACCATATTTTGCAATGACACAGACTTGACCAGAGAAATATAGGCACGTTTGGAAACAAAAATACTAGCACAAAGTGTTGTAGACCAGCAAGGCTAACTAGTTCTTATAGCTGTACACACACTCTTATTTGCTCCTATGTAGTGGGAGAAGAGAGATCTGTATATGGCTCATTTCAAGTAATCAGGGTCAATAGGCGAGAAAGGGCATTGATTCAGCATGTCAGGAGTAACTGTATACTTAAGAAACAGAGCTCTTTAAGTCTGTCAAGTTGGCACTAATGCAAAGACTTAATCAGACCCAAATGAGGACCTGGTGGAGATCAAGTTATAGCACTTTATCTTAAAGTCCTGTACCTTTGCTTCACATTAAACAAATTTTCAGAATTAACCTTGACAGGCTATCACCAGGCAAATAAGTTCACCAGGTAGCTAGATAGTCTAATTTCTTTTCTACAAACCCATAATCCCATCCAGCGGTTATCTTCTGTCTTTCTGTCAGGTCTGCCGTGCCGCTTGGCGGTGCGATCGTCATGCTAATAGTAACACAATGCTGTCCACATGTGATATTCGCATGATGAAACTGCTGGCAGAGGGAATCTGGGACTGATGTTTTGGCATACGAATGAAAGCCCAGGATAGATGGATCTTACTTGTTTTCCTTGTTGAGAGTGCCAGGCCAACTTCTTGTCAGGCCAGGTTGAAAAAAGTTTTCCAGGCGATCTTTTCAGTAATTTGGTCCAGTACTCGCCAACTACCCCCCTAACATCAACCCCACCTCATTTTCTCCTCTGCTATCTATCATTTGAATCTAAATTTAGCCCTGCTTTGATACACGCAACACTTTCTGCACATACTCAACCATAATATACTCTTCAGTGTCCCCTCTTCATCTTTTTGTTTAGCCAGACGCAGAAGAACTTAGCTTCAACTACATCTAATGAAGCAGTCTATTTTTTTGTCAGTGGCATTACATATGAAAAATTTTGATAGAGATATTATTCGTAAGTTAGGCCTGTGTAACATATCATTTTTAGCAAGGTTTTAAGTGTGATCCTGTTATTAACATGAAACATGTGGGGTGTTTTATGCTGTATAGATAATTATAGGCCAAGTATATGTAAAATCTTATTGAAATATAACCACAATTAAGTGAAATAGCAGCTTCTCAACTGTTTTGAAATCTAGGTTGTAACTCCATGCTAGTTTTACCAGGTTTTAGGATGTTTTCAGTTGCCAAAGGTGTCACAAGTTGGCATTAGTGAAACTGCGGGTGTGGAGCTGCTGATGCTATGCTCAACACCTATAATCATAAATCACTGTTTGCTGTAACAAAAATGTTGGCATGTTAGTTTTTACTCTAGTAAATTTGGCAGGATTAAAACCACCATATAATCTAGGCCAGTTAGAGCTAAAGGAAAACATGTATGCTCCCACATCTGTCTGTAAGGAAGGAAACAGGAGAAAATTTTTCGCATGTGTGCTGGGTGTGGAGCTCTGATTCCAATGACTAAACTGGTAGAATTCTTAATCCATTGTTTATAACAGCTGAGACTCGGACAATGACGTGTAACATTCAATCAAGGCATATATAAAATCTGCTTCTTTTTTTTTTTTCTGATTGTTACTTTGTAAGAAATGCAGTGAACAACATGTATTGCTGTAATTTGCACAATATAAGCAACTGAGCATTTCTTGAAAATATTTTACACTGCTGCAATGAACCCAAACTACAAAAGGTCAAACAGCTGAAGCTACCTTGCTTTCAACTTCATCACCAGGTATCAAAGCATGCAGGATTTACTACATGTGATACACTCTAATTGCATTTGTCTGGAATGCAATATTTTGAGTTTCCCCATTTCCTTAACATTTAATCACACACTGGTATCGGAAACTTGAAGACCTGGGGCTGTGACTGGTTATACATTGCATAGAGATTGTGTCATAATTGTGTCCTATCCAAAACCTTAATCAGTTTAACCTCTCTATTGAGCTGTATCAGTTTACTAATACATCAGATAGATGAAGCTTGGGTGTGTGTTCAAGGTCCCCGTCATGTTCAGGGGGCTGTTGCATGGAATTTCTAGACTCTTAAAATTTCCCTTGGTTGTTTTGCTTAGTAGCAGTGCTTTTTGGTTATATACTGTTGTGGATCATGTATGTTGTGTAGGTTTGTACTTAACCGTTTCTTTGCTATGGTCAAACACATAATTATATCTGAAGTATGTCTGTGGCGTATTAGGGGGAAAAGACATAAAGGGTCTTTTCTGCCTCAAGACTACCATCCTTTCCCACACCTCACAGTCACACACTGGCCTTGTTTTGTGCCCAGGCACTAAATGTGCCACAGTAGCCACTTTGCAAACATACCCACCATCTGGTCAGCTGGTAGTATATGAGCTGTGTGTGTTGAACAGAGGTAAAGCTCAGGGAGCATCTGGATGTTTGTTTTTGTTTTTTGCTGACTTGTCAGTGTGGCGGACGGCACTGCATAGAACGGAGACCGGAGCAACATCACACACCAAACAGGCAAACAAGAGGGACATTTATACACATCTGGACCACTTCTGTCTCAGGGCCATGCCACAAGCTCAGGACGACAGTATCCCTCCACCCAGCCTGACCCACATTGCACCAGAGCAGACTACGCTAGACCAGCAGCTAATATATATGAGAAACTAAGTTGCTACCGTGCAAAATAAACACTAAGAGAAGTATGGACAAATTATGTAGCGAAAGACATGTTTACGTTAAGGGTGTCAAGTTTAAATTATGCACTGCGGTGTTCTGTGGTTAGTGTGCCGGGTTTAATTTGAATGTTTGAGAAAAGAAGTGAAGGCTAGAAGAAACCGAGCCAGGCAGGCAATCCAGCTCCACTGATGTCATCCCAAAAAACAACATTTTTTGCCCAGAATTGATCACAAGTGATTTGGTATTCACTGTATGCGGATTTAGAGCATTTTTGAAGCATTAGCAAGCTGTTGCACTCACATCTCAAAAGTTTGTAACAAGCCTTGAAAACTGAGACCTGCGTGTGTTTACACTGTCAGGACCATCGGTGTGTTTTTTTAATACCCACCAGGGAGTTAAATACAAATGGAAAGATCCAAGTTGAATAATGATGCATGGATCGTGTTGTAAAATGGCACATATATCAAAAAAGTAAGCTTTACCAAAACCACATCTACTGTAATGATTAATGATAAGACAGAAGGGGGGGGCAATTACAGACAGAGAGACAGGATCAAAAAACTTTTGCAGTGGGACATATAAGGACACGATACTCAGAATGATCCAATTTGTTATTAGTCTATTTTATGATTGTTTGCCCCAGCAGAACGGCACTGCAGAGATTTTGGTTTTTAAGCTTATACTTACCTCTCCCCAGTAGAGTTTTACACCCCAGTGATCTTTAACTGTCTCCAGAAAGAAGCTCTCTTGCTTTCTGTTCGCTTTTAAAAGCATCTGTTTCAAATTTAGTCTGTTCAGCTTTGGAATTAGTTTAACATAGATGTAAAAAGGTTTATGCAGGGTTTAGAACCAGATTGGTTTTGTTATATGGGCAGAATTACAGGACAAGTTAGAAGCCTTTAAGTCAGAGAATATCCTTTTGTTTTTTCTCTGTTCTTCCTGCTAGCAATGATTCATACTGTGGCACGCACCAGCTGCCATTTACACAGATTGAGCTGCGTACTTGTCAAGAGCAAAACAAACAAAACATCATTATGATTGCAAGTATGCCAATTTTATTTTAAAGGGAAAATGTCAATAGAATTTTAATTGGGTCATGCATGGTTTAATGTAAAGCTACAATATTCATATGATATGAAAGAAAATGGTTCATTGTAATATGTTTGCGCTCTAAACAGCAAATTGTCTACAGCCAGTGAGTATATAGCTTTGATTCATATAATGGCTAATGTACATATATATCTGCCGAAAAATTTGAGGGAAATATATCATAGATATATGAAAGCATCAACCAGAGTACCAGTGAAAGCTTTTTTCCATGGTGGTTTGCTCAAGTTTGTCTTAATTGCACAGGAATGAGGAATGCTGTTGTATTTAGATAAATGTGTTTTTCTATAGGGCAATGTGCTTAGACGTGTTAGTGTGGACTCAATTATTGAATGCAAATAGACAACTATATATGGTAAGTTGATTTATTGAAATGTCAGTGAATAGTTATGTGCTTGCTGAGAATGCCTGTGCCGTGATTTGACTTGACTTGCAGAGCGTCTAGCGCAGTCTGATATATTGCAACCATCCATATCCAAATAACTGGAATCTGGAGCCTGAAACACACAGAGAGCCAAAAAGAACACAACCTTGGCATGTTGATGAGTGAACAAATCTAGGGGCACCGTGGCATCTCAGTTGCACCACATTTCTTGGGCAGCTGCTTTTTACCCAGAAGGCTTTGTGGTCTGGTCCCCCTCCAGAGGGTTGCATAAACGCACTCTCTTCCCCCCTGCACCCTGCTTGAGTCCTTGAGCTGGTGTTGATCACAATGCCATGTTGACCTATTGTTTAATTTTGCTGGCATGTTTTCTGTCTGTAGACTGTAGTGCTTCTTGCATCAAGGTATTTGGCTTGGCAATTCACTGGACTTCTACAGTATTTATTTGTTGTCACGTCAGAGTTATAGAGTCGCCCAGTGTATGCTACAGTAGGCATAAGCCCCCAGACAGCTGTGTCAACTTGTCTTGTGTGGACAGCAGATGGTTTGCCAAAAGGGAGAAGGGTTTTTATTTCTTTACCTAACAAGACTCGAAGACTGAAATGCAGGAATACTGAGACCTCAGCTGTGGTATTCATTATATCAGGTTGTCACAGAAGAATTTACATCCAGTAGCCAAGATTGATCCACCTCGTCATCTGAAATCATAAAGCTAGAAATAAAACAGATAATTTTGTTTCTGTTTTCATTTATTCAGAATTAAAATTGCGGTATTGGGTGTTTACATTAGCATTAAATCTTTTTTTCTATAATAGGAATACGTATTTTAAAAAGCGGACTCTAACACAATCACAGTCCTTTGTTGGAAATGAGCTGTTGGCAATGTACTTTGGTTTTCTGGATGGATGCTATGGTTTAGACATGGATTATTCTTTTTTAAAGCATGACTGGTTAATATCCGGAGTTGTTTTCAGTGCAAGGACATCTTTCCAGACCTGTGGCATTGTCCAAAGATGCAAATTTCTTCACCCTCAGCAGCCTCAATAAATGAAATACAATCGCAAGACATGTTGCAACGTGACAGTCTTTTTTTGTTTGAAAACATTTCACTCTGCGAAATTAAGGAAATTACAACAGCAGAATGGAGGCCAGGTTTAAGTAAATAGAGACAAAGAGAGAAAGCTCTTTCCTTTTTTGAGATTTAGAGCTGATTTGACTGATAGTGTGCCAAGCTTTAAGTATATTTTTACATTTAGAGTGAATGAAGAATTGCTGTGAAAGTCCAACAGCTAGGTGAAAGTCAAATTAAAGTGTAAATAAAAAAGTTACAATGCGAGACTGACCAAGGGGTGAAGTCAGAGGGAGGAGAAAATGATGGATGATTGTGATTGATCCAGTAAAAACATTACTTCATCGCATAGACCAATCATTATGTTGGGTTATTCAGTGCTAGTCAAATAGTCCATTAAACGAGAAATACAGTGGATAAATTTTACATAACATTATTGTCATTACTGGCTGTCGCTGAAATGGTGTCTTTCATCCCTCAATAGCATCGATATGAAATGAACTCATGGAGCACATTGAGGTATAGAACACCCTATTGTCAGGCCGGAGCAAGAGGAGCTTATTGGCAGACGGGGGTAAAAGAGAGAGGAGTGAGACAGAAAGAGAAAGCGAGCGTAAGAATAGAGGCAGGTGTTAGTGAAAGGTGCTGGACAGATAGAAGCCTGGGTGTCAGAGGACACCATAGCTCATGGGTCCATCAAACAGGATCCTGCATTGACTGCCAGTAACATCAGTCCAGGCGCCGGCTCGGAACACAGATCATGTTTAGGATTTTCATTGCGTAACCCCCAGTCTGTCTTTTTCATGGCAGGTTCGGATTTCGCGAATGGGTTTATAATTAATGCCTTGATGGTTACTAATGGCTGTGGCACTGGAAGCTTTGTATTGCACTCTAATTAGCCATTATGAATGGTTAGGATTGGTAGTAAGTATAAACAGACTGTATCAAGACAAAGTGGGATGGCTCATTTAGAAGCCTTTCACTAAATGAGAGGATCTTGTGTCTTCTCATTGAGGTAGACACCTCAATCCCTTATACCAAATGGTTATTGAGCTGATATGTACAATACTATCATCTACTAGCATTATAATTTTTATCAGTTGCATTTTTATAAGTATCATAGTTTTAATCGTTATTTTCATTGTTGCAGTGCATCTTTCACTCTCTTTTCTGGCCAGTCACCATTAAGTCAGGTTCTGTTTTAGGTTTCTGCCTGTTAAAAGGAAGTTTGTCCTAGCCGCTGTCGCCAAGAGCTTGTCCATGGGGGAATTGTTGGAATTGTTGGTCTCTGTAAATTATAGAGTGTGGTCTAGACTTGCTCTTAATGAAAGATCTCCATTGACAACTTATGTTGTAATTTGATGCTTTATAAATGAAATAAAAAACTAAATCTTTATCACTGTTTAAAGAGCAGTATTGGTATGAGTACTTGCTTTGTTTTGCACAAGATGATAAAAGTCCCCTACATGTGTATTAGCAGCAATCAAATAACAACAAAGACTAAAGTCATTTGTCATTTTTACTCTTTTTTTTAAGATGAATGAATCAGAGCATGGGCAAGCACATGCAAGCCCCCTAGAGAAGGCACTGTCAGAGACCCCCTCGCTGCCATGCAAATGAAATGCTAACAGCCCTTATTATGGCACTCCATCGATGTTTTTCGAAAAACTTGATATTACTTTGAAATAAGACCCAATTTTTCCTGCCTTGTTTTCAAATTTGCAACAAGCTGTGCATTACATGTTTGAATTTCAAAATAATTGTGTTCGATTATTGGCCTTCAAGGCCATAAGCCAAAACACATTGGTCAGATCAAGTTGTTCATTTAACTATGAGTGTTGCTGGAGCTTTTTGGCCTTTTCAAACCACCCCCTCATATACATCTTTACCTGTCACTTTTTTTCACTCTTTTATGATGTTCCCCATCACTACTTTGCATGTGCACCTCTTAGCAAAGATGAGATGCTAGCAAGACAACTAACTCCATAGATACTTCCATCATCAGCTTGCAGCCAATCAGAGAATTGGTAGAAAATAACTGGCATATCCCTGAAATTTAAATGCTGTTCTCATATATAAATATTTGCTGAAGTTATTTTTTTGTAAAACTAATTTCTACAGATTTCAACACAAATTTTTGACTTGCTTTTTTAATGTGAATACAAACAAAACCTGTACATTAACCGCTTGCCAGCAAACAAGGGCAGGGACCTACTGTGTTGGATGATGTGAGTGTGTGTGTGTTAAGTTCAAAAGCCTCTTATTGAACTCTGCACTCACCAGAGCCTCCAGTTCTTTCTGTTCCCCCCTAGTCTCTCTTCTTTTTCCCTTCCCCTCTCTTTACGTTCTTGAAATAAAATACATTTCCCCTTCAGTCAGCAGTCAACATAGGCAGAGAGACTAATTGCAAACACCAGACAGTGGAGACAGTTTGTGGCTCGCTGCTTCAGACATGTTGAGAGGCAAGAGTGAAGATAAATCCATTTTTTAATTCCAAAAGTTTAAAAATAAAACCTTCACCCCTTTCATCGATAAAGGGCTCTTTGCTGCCAGTGTTTCCATCAGAAGGTCCGGCTCTGCACACAGCTTTCCTCCAAAGCTGCCTGGCGCTCAGCAGTTGACTGTCCGCAAGCAGCAGCTCTGTTCACTCTGTAAAGCCCTGTGAAACCAGAAAAGTTAAAGAAGGGTGCCTTCATTTGAATTCTTTTAAGTAGCACAATTTGCAATTTCACAATATTTTAGCATTCTCACAAGTTCCCCTCAAAAAGTATGCATTGTGTTAGAAAATTGCATTAAATTTCCCATTTCAAAATCTTTTGAATAATCCATGAAATTGTGTTAGTTGCTTTAGCCATCTTTCAGGGTTTTCTCACAATTTTTTTTCAGTTGTGAAAAAGGCTGAAGACAAAAAAAAAAAAAAAAACCCTATCTGGAGGATCTCTCAGGGCAGCCAAGAAAAAGGAAAAGAGGCTTTTACACTGCTGTTGCATACCAGGGACCAAATATCCTGCAAACACTCTGTCATGTTTGAAAGCAGCCATTATGAAACATTAGCGCAGGCAAAAAAGTATTCATTTGACCTACAGACAAATCAAAAAGACAGACAAAAAAATGTGGCTGATTTCATTTTTTAAAAAGGGCTGAAGAGTGTCAATTTAGTTATTTGCAATTCTGGCACTGGTATTGTTTTATCCAAACACTGCCTTCTCTTATCCAGAAGCATTGTAATGGATTCAATTGGAAAAGTGAGGATGTTTGATTGGAGAAGAGTTTGTTTCAAAGGGAGCCGTAGAGCTGACTCGTGTTCATATACTTGGGTGTGAAGTATGTCTGTGTGAAAATGATGTCCTGACACCATGAGTTTTCCTCAAAAGGAATATTTAATAGACTGAGACAACAGAGGATTCAAGCTGGAAGTATGTTTGGTTTTCCTCTAACTGTGTCAGTACGCTTCATCTCTTTGAGAACATGACCCTGTTTTCCTTTTCCCTCAACCTGGTGAACCAGTAAACCCCAGGCTGCCCGGTTAAAGAGGAAATCACATCTTAGCTCTCTAATCTGATGCAGGGCTGCAGAGCTGGTAGACATTTGAATGAAGGCCTCTGAATCACAGTAGGTTAAGTGCTTCCATGAAGCCTCACCATGTTGTTGTGCAGCCAGGCTCGCACACTTCCAGGCCTCAACCGCAGGAATAGGGGTTCAGATCCATCACTCCGCTTCTTCCTCGTTCTCCAACAAACAGTCTGTGAGAGGAACGAAACAGCTGGGTCGGCTCATTATGTGAGCAGCCTCATTTAGTCATCATAGAAATGCTTCCTGTTGTGCCATCCACATAGTTTTAATCTGGCCCCCAAACTATTCAAGCATGAGTGCAAAATTGCTGTTAAGAACAGTTTCTTTAGTCATTTACATGACTACTTCCTCCCACCAATTTATCGACTGAGCTCTTGCTCCACTCCCTTGTTCATTCGCATCTGGACAACACTCCCTCAGTCATTTGCTTTGTGTACTCATATTTGACCATTCATAAATCAAGGCTTCCTAAAAATTAGGCAAAGTGCAGGAAATTAGGGGGATCAGATGCTTCATGGAAAAAAACAAATATGTGTGAATTCATTTGTCTATTGCTTTGAGAAAAAGAAAAATGTCAACCCCTATCTTCCATTCAAATTAAAGTCCAACTTGCAACAGATGAGGCTGGCTGCTAAAAGGTCCTCGCTTCACAGTGGAAATAATATATGTAAACTAAGTAATGCGAATGTTTTAGCAAAGCTGTGTTTGATTTTGTATCCTGACGAAGTGCATGAGAAACCTGCCTTTCCTTAGCTGTCTCGTTGAATCATATGGATATAATTTCATCCATTTACGTTTTTCTGCTCTTTGCTGTGGTTGCCACAGGGCATTTGGAAGCAGGCAGATTAAATGCACATGTTCCTCCCATCCGCAGCCGGGGCACTTTGCTCCACAGCCTTCCCTCCGAACAGATCCTGAAGTGTTGGTGGTTTTCCTCGTTGGTCAGAGCACAGAAAGACACCTTGTGATAAACCATCTCATTCCCCCCATCCCCTTTTTTAATGCTTATAAACCATACAGGCTGCATTTGAGCATTGGCACTAAGAAATATTTTATTTAGCAGTGTTTTCCTTTTGCCACTGCAACTCCGTGCCCTTCATTGTATCTGTCAGGTCTGGCTGTAAAGGAGCCTCTATGTATTAAAGTAAAACTAATTAGACTAGAGAACCGGTGGAGGTTGTTTGGCTCTTAGATCCTTTTTTTCTTTTATGAGGGGGGCTTTTAAACATGAGTAATCGTGAATTTCATGCTAGTAAGCAGCCGAACAGTTGAATCCCATTTCCCCATCATTAGTCAGAAGTCTGATCTACAATTACTGTCAAGGACCAGAGAGATGTAAGATTCTCTCTCATCTGTAGCTCCCACAGAAAAGCTTGACTGTCAGGAGTAAAAATCCTGGAGCCCTTTCTATGAGGAAAAAAAGACCCCATAGGTGATGACCTTGTCTGCCAGGTTTTTTTTTTTTTTTCCAAAGAGAAGTACCTCTACGTTAACTCTGATTTTCTCTCCTCTTAGCATTTATCCTCTCACGCTATTCATCAAAGCTTTTAATTAGATTTCTGTGTTACATGTCAGCAGCCATTTTTTTTTTCCCAACACCCACCCATAACGGCTGGTTTGTTTCCATCATACGCTGCTCCTGCAAGTTGCTAATGAGCCGCCTCACATGAGGCCGCACACTGCAACCTTTTAGCCCCGACACTGTTTGGCCTTTTCTCTGCTGGTCAGGAGTCATTTCCCACCAAAGACTCAGGCGTGCCACACCACTGCTAGCCTGCATGCTGCGCCCATAATCTGTCTGTTGTGATCAGCTGCCTGTCCACCCTTTCAATCCACTCTTGCCCCCTTCCGCCATGTCAAAACCCTGCTGTCATCCCAAATGTTTACCAAGCTACTGAACCCCCCACTCTAGAGTGAGATGATGTCAAATGGGGCTCAAATCTCTCCTCGTGTGCTTACCCTGATTTGCCAGTTTACCTTAGATGGAGGTTTGAGAGAGGAAAACTAAACATGTTTAAAGCAATTAATGTGATTAGTGCTGTCTAAACTGTTTTCATAAATATCAAAAATAAAATCAATCCTCTGTCAGAAGCCTCAGCCACCACAGCTCTCTGTTTATGCAATTTTAGCCTGTGTGTTTATACTTTCTAAACAGTCTATATTTTAGACGTCTCTGCATGGACAATATAGGGATCTTGCTGACATTTATGCTTTTACAATATGCATATATTGGTTTCAAAAACTTTCATCATCATATTTTTTACTTTGATAAATCTTGTGGGAATGCAATCCATAACATCGAATGTATAATAGACATGGATCTTTTTTTTAAAAACCAAAATAAGACCACATACAGCCCACATCAACTGCGAAAACACTCTCAAATCCTTCATCCTTCAGTAGCAATGCTGGGATTCAAATCCACAGCACAGCATGCCCCAGATACCCAAACCTAAGTATTTTTTTGACAATCCATTAACTTACTGAACCATTTTAACAAATGGATTGGCTACGCTAAGACATCATTCCGTAGCATAAAATTTTCATGCAGAGTTCTGGGTGCTGTCCATGTCTGAAGGTGGCAGTGCCTGTTGGTTTCCCAGCAGACAGGAAAAACTTAATGCTCAGTCATCTCCCTGCTAGTCCCGCGTTCAGAGTAATAATACGCTCTGCATGATTAACACGGTTTCCTCCACAGACCTGTAACTATAATTTACCCTCAAATTTGTATTGCAGAAAAGAAAGCAATGAAAGAGTGATTATTCCCTTATACATAAATACACACATTTGGCACGTCCATAATAGGCATGTTTGTTTTCCAAACCCAAATGCCCGGCGCCATATTTTAGCAGTCAGCATGGACCGTGTCTGTCATGACTGGTATGGTAGTGTAGATGTTCCTCTGCAGTGAGATTTTTATTAAACTTTCCCACCCTCACCGCGTCTCCCGTTTCCATCCGAAACATTTGATTGGCAGGACTTTACAATAATATGTTTCCGCTGCAGCATGCTGTATGATGTGAACTCTTAAAGACATTTTCCATGGTTTTTATGCCGAGACAGAATGTGTGTTGATGAATTCAGGGTTTCTTTATTCATACTGCATTCCAGTCGAGTCCATGTCTAGTCAAGGAGTCAGTCATGTTGTCATGCGTCTCTCCTGCTTGTGTCTCAGCTTTAGCCTCAGCATGTGCCACGGACAAATAAAACTGCCAAGTTTCAAAAGTTGCATTTGAAATGTTTAGTCAGATTCTTCTTTCCTTCTATATTTAATCAAATATTTCTTAATTTAAATTGTTATAATATATTACATACAATATTTTAGACTGTGTTTTCATTCAGGTGATATTCTAAAGTACCTAATGCTGAAAAAACACACACACAAAAACTGAAGTAACCAGACTGAGTTTAAGTTGCTTGCTTGTCATCAAAAAACTCCGACATTGAGAAGAAAAATAATGGCTGTCTGATCATGAGGACAAGATGCTTTTGTTTCCAAACTTCTAAACGCCTAAAGTTCTCATAAACATAATGAGGAGCTGTGTGTTGTGTAGGAATAATCAGGCAGATTAAGACTCTCTCACTGAACCGCACAGGCACATGCACCCACAGATCAGCCTGGTTACCTAACACGGTTCTACCATGACTGGCTTAGGTTTCCCCTATATTAAATGGAGCCTCTGTGAATAGAGGGCTCTGAGTGTGCTGTGCAAGTGAATGAAGGAGACCAGGGATGAGTATTGAGCCTTGATGAAGCTGAAGGCCCATTAGAGAAATGGTGTCACTCTCTCCTTAGCCGTAACCCGACCCGTTGTCAGCAGGCTTCACTAAAGGTCAGGGTGCAATGGACAGTAGAGCCTGCAGCACGTCTACGAAAGTTCCATCAAGTTATTTCTGCAATCAGCCAAGCTCTTTGCAAAAATATGGTTATAAGGAAAATTAAAAACTGTGGAAACTCTTGAAGACAATATTATCTGACATATAAGTGGAAACTTAAGAGGTCATATTATTTACTTAAACTCCTTTCACTTATCTGTACTCTACCTCCACCTCTAACACCACCTTTCACTAGGTGGCAGGCAAGTACAAGAGGGATACCATGAGCTTCTTATTGTCCATGTGACAGTTTATCTCAGTGTAATGGTGTAAAGATGCTATCAAATACCATAATAAAATTATGCCGAAGGATCTGTTAGTAATACTGAGCTATGCCTCCTCCACTAGACTCTTCATCCTTTGGATAGCAGCCCCTGTAGGGAGACTTGACATGGACCGTCTCATCAACCAGTCAGCCGTGTTTTCTGCATAAGAGCAAGAGTGGACATGCGAGAAGTCTCATAAATCATTCACATGTTAACAAATCTGTGGTGTTCATTGACTGAGTGGCTTGGATCAAATGGTCTGAGCTGGGTCGGATATGTGCTTGTGTACAGTCACTGTCACTTGACAGTCTAATGCCCTATACACAGCAGAACACTTATCTCATGCTATGCATTACAGCCCATTAAGTGCCGCTGTACGGCACACTCCAGTTTCCCCTGCAATTTAGACGCAGCAGCAACCTTGAGGCAGGTGTACTGTCACACATGCTGCTGCCTTTCAAGCAAAGGGGGTATTCAACAAAGGTTCTAAGATTGGCCGCGTAATTCAAGATCCATGGAAATAATGCTTATGATTATATCGCTAATGTACTGAGCGTCTCACACTTTTCCATAGCTGTTGAATGTGTGGTGTAGAGGAAACTCCTCCATCTATGCCAGTGATCATGGGATTGAGGGAAAGGGTGGGACAACGTCTTTCTGAGTCACAGATGTACACATATACAGAGCCCACATTGTACCATATTATGACATCTTTACAATGATTGATTTCTTTGTTTCTGTCTGTGTGCGTGTGCGTGTGTGGGTGGGTGTGCTTCTCCATGCATGTGTATGTCTGCATGCATGTGGGCGTTTGTTTATTTCCTTGTGTGGTCCTGTGCATACCTGCTTGACTGTGGTTGTCTTTGTGCGTGTATCTGTGAGTGCATGCATTCTTGTGGCATGTTTGTGTGTGTGTGTGTGTGTTTGTGTGTGTGTCTTCTCTCCTCTTCTCCACAGTTCGAGGGCTGCAACAAAGCATTTTCACGTCTTGAGAACCTGAAGATCCACCTGAGGAGCCACACAGGAGAGAAGCCGTACCTTTGCCAGCACCCTGGCTGCCAGAAAGCTTTCAGCAACTCCAGCGACCGCGCCAAGCATCAGCGCACTCACCTGGACACGGTCAGAAACTAAGCCTCCGCTCTGTCTCTGTTACTACTGTTTCTTTAGTGCAGGCTATTGTTAGACTTAGTCTGGAGGTGGTGATTGTGTTGCAGTAAGGATGGCCGTGGACCATGAAGCAAAGCAAAACAAATGTATTTATACAGCAAATTTCATACCCAAAATTGATCCTAGAGGTTACACAGGCAAAGGCACAAAAAAAGATGTGATAACAAAAAAAAACAAAGGCACATGTAGAAATAAAGACAATAAAAAACACATCATGAAAACAATAAAATGAATACACAAATAATTTTTATTTAAGATAAGAAAAGTAATCAGCATTAATTCTTAGCTCCTAACACAATTTCTTTCTACATTTTAACAGCATAGACATTAAGAACAGTCCAGCCATGTTTAAAATATGGAATGTTTTAAACATTTCTAAAGCCAGTGAGTGAAGACAGCATGTGAAAGATTTGAGGTGTAAAACCATTTCTTTGAAAGCAGGGAGGTTTGTGACCTCAAAATATGTCCTCTTTAACGGTTAGTGCCTGTAGAGCATTCCTCCACTGTGGTTTTTGCTTACCAGAAATGACTTTGACTATAGTTTAATTTAATCTGACACATTTTTTTAAGAGATTTTAGAATAGAAATTGTCTAGACAATTCACCTGACCACCTTGTCTGGTAAAATTAAATCCACTATGAAAGCCATATCAAACAAAACGCATTTGCAATTCACTAATGCAGAATCAAGAGAAATGACGTCTAAAATATAAAGGACTTTGAGAGACCAAGTCTAGTGTATGCATTTATCATGAGTACGTTCATTCTTTTGCAAAGGGATCCAAAGTTTTCAAGCAAAGAGTAGTTTTTTTTAACATT
This sequence comes from Acanthurus tractus, assembly GCA_029783725.1. NCBI lineage: Eukaryota > Metazoa > Chordata > Actinopteri > Acanthuriformes > Acanthuridae > Acanthurus > Acanthurus tractus. The sequence goes on from JAQNCA010000025.1 coordinate 18,276,498, forward strand.
CCTAACACTTTTTTCACCACGATGAACATTAAAATCATTGGTTATAATTTCAAGGTCAGTGTCAGTTACATAACAAAAGTCATAAAAAATGTGACTAAATATTTTGATTGCCTATAAAGATTTAAAAGAATAAATTCAACAATCAAATTGAGTTTAACAGACAGATATTAAAAACACTTTTATCATCTTATCAAATAATAACAGTTTGCTCCTGAACAAACACACATTTCTCCTGTTTTAACTGCAACCAGAAAGAAAATGTTTGCATGTGTCAGATACAAGCTGCATTTAGTTTCTACCAAATCTATTCAGTGATTAGATTACATGCAGAATTAAAACATTAGCTGTGGGATAACTGGCAATGAAAGCCAGTCAGTTTATGTGTGGGTGTGTATACCTGGTGTGTGTTCATACTGTATTCCTCCATCACTTTTACACCGACATTAAATACTGCACTCCTGTCCAAGTTTCACTGCCTATTTACACATCTTGACAGTGTTAGACTTCAATTTACTGTCAGTCAGCGAGCAGTGCAGCATTCTCACTCTCTCTACACTGGCAGTAAAACGCCACAGATCATTAAATGATCAGTTCCATTAGAGACGCAGCTTGGGCAGAAACAGACTTGGATTGGAGCTCCGAGCTCAGACAGAGCTTTGCCTGTTTCTCTGACCTGTGAAAAAAGGAAGGAAAGGTTGAGTCAGCCTTTGCTGCTGCTCGTCATGTCTCAGTAACCCCACCAATACCTCACTTTATCACCATCAGCATGCCAACACTGCTAGGGAGTAAACAAGTTGTTTTGCACAAATTATGCACTTATGAACAGTTGAGGTATTTTATTTTCTCACTCACAGTTTTCTCCTATTACATTTTTAAGTATTTTCTATGCCTACTGTAACTTTAACTTAAAACACACTTCACAAAATATTTCAAAATTTCAGGGAGTCACTCTCCAAAAAATATACATTTACTTGCTCAAACCAATCAGCCAAAAAGGCAACAATAGAAATCAATCATAGCTATAGAAACAAAGGGGAAGTTTTGAATAGGTCATTAAATGAAGCCTGTTTTTATATAAATCTAAAACTAGGATAATGTTGACGTTTTTATGCTCTGCCTCCATAGAGATATATGCAGTCAAATTGAGCCCATTATATTTATGTACCCTTAAATCAAAAATTTGTCAAACAAAACGCAACAGGCCTTTCCAAACAACTCTGTAATGATTATTTACAAGATTATTGACGTTAGGAAACTGAAGTTGTATCTCCAAAACTATTTTAAAACCGTAAATGTAACGACAGTTTCCTTTTAAGTTGTGTGGTGTAAGTCAATATGTTACAAAGAATGTTTTGGGGTTTTTTTGTTAGAAATAGCCCTTAAGTTTTTTTCTTCACTCTACCTCAGGGTCAGGGAGTTGAAAGCTATATAAACCAATAATAAGCCGAATAAAAGAATAATAGAAAAAAACAGGTAGAAAGAGAGCTACGGTATAAGAGGCACAGGGTGAGAGTTTTATTTAATCAGTAAACTCTCAAATTCACCACTTTCTGCAAAACTTTAACTGAAAGAGTGTTTATTTTAACTTTATTTTTTATAACATTTATATTTCCAGGCTATTTTCCCCCTGTGTTCCTGTATTGGCCAACCACCAATACTTTTGGTGCACTTAGTAGTAAATCAGTCAGAACTTTTACTTAAATAGAGTCCTGAATGTGGACTCGTGTTATTCTATCAGTAAAGGATTTTCTTCCACCACCCACTCTTTCCTCAGTAGGTCAAATGATACAGCTAATCTGGGACCCCAATGCTTATGGCTTCACATTAACACCCCGCTAAGGCATTCACTGTGTCTGCCCAGCTGTCTGCCCTGCCAAGAACATTTTGAGGGAAAATCATTTTCTAGCTATAATGATATTTATTCTACACAGAAGTTGTGCTTGATTTTTTTTTTTTTTTAAACTCAAAGTTCTGCACTGCATTGGGTTCGTTACTTGGCAAAACAAACATGGCGGAGATGAGTGGCACTGTAAGCGCCTTGCAATAACAATGGCTTATTTACAGAGAAGGTCGAGGTATGGAGACAGAGCTAATAAAGACGCGTATCCCTTTACACTTTAATGGCCAACTTATATTTCTGAGGATGAAAGAAAAATTGCCGTGAGGGGAAAAAATCCCTCAATCAGCTACTTACATGCTATACGTATTTGCTTTGGTTAATGAGAAGAATGTGAAATGATGAGGAAACTCCATGACAGTGCAGTCTTTTTACAGATGTTATGCCTGTTATTCTAATCTGCCTACATCTGCATCCTTACAGCCAGTTTGTAGGTTGCCATACATGTTGGTATCACTAGACTAATTTTTTTTTTTAATTACAGTCCTGTTTTTTGAATCCCATCTATCTTTCTTACCTTTTCTCTAAATCTCTTGGATTCATTGTCAATTATTTTTATTAAAAATTTAGTGTTGTTTTTAATTTCGCACAAGGAGACAGAGTTTAAATGCTACATTAGGAAAAGATAAAGTGGATTAATTTACCTTATATTCACCAAATCGTGAAACAAAACACAGACCAGCTTTAAACTCCTGAAATTAAACAAGAAAACATCTTCAGGAAGATCATTTGGTTCTGAAATTTTTTAATACTATTTTCTTTTTTCTTTTTCATGCTTTTTCCCTCTTCTTCTAACTTCAAATTCTGTAATTCTCAGCTGAAAGGTAGGACTTTAACTTTGTCTTTACTTGAGCAGATTTCAAACTTACTTTGTATCTATTTTTCTTACTTACACTCTGATTTCTTGTGTTTCTCTTTTCACAACGAAATGAATTTCAGTGCATTTCACATTGAAAACAAATATTTTCTCTCTCCTTGTAGAAACCGTATGCATGTCAGATCCCTGGCTGTACAAAGCGCTACACAGATCCTAGCTCCCTACGGAAACATGTCAAGATTCACTCAGCCAAAGAGCAACAGGTGCGTAGGAAGGTAAGGCACTTTATACAAGAGAGGGACAGAACAGACAGATATGAGGATTTTAAGAGAAACATAAAGCTAGGAAGTGAAACCAATGTTGTCTTTTTAAGTATCAAGTAATTCATTAAATATTTGTCATCTGCATTTGCCTTTTACTTGTTTTTAGTATTAATATACTATTTGGTACAATGGATTTCATTATTTTAATCTATCATGTTTTATTTCATAGTAGTCATATCAAAGCCTAACAAGCATACAAACGTTTGGGTCACCCTCCCTGCTGATCGATGCTGTTACCTCAAGAGCCACTGTGGACCTTTTTCTTCGTCAGCTTTCAGCATGATTTATTCAAGTCAACACAGTAGAGCAAAAGGTTTTACAAACTGACCCATATATGTAACCTCTCCTGTTCTCATGTGCAGATCCATCCGGTGGGTTTATGAGGGGTTGGGAGGTCAGGATGGTAGAGGGTGTCTTTGAGAATCGTTTCCCCTACAATAGATCAGATTTGACCACATTTCAGCATGTTCATGTTCAAAAAGCCTGTTCTTTTCCTGACTGGAAGCGGGTAAATAACAGAGAATGGGCTTATTGTTGTGGAACGGGCTGGATAGTGGCAGGCTGGATGATGTGTTCCTTTGCTCAGCGTCGTAAAGGGAAACACATGTGCGCTTGTAGCATTGTTAATAAGCTGTTCTGTGGAATACCCCAGTGGCCAGATGTTATGGACAAATGTCAAACAAACGCTCTTACCCTGCTCTTGGAGCAGCCCCGAGAAAAACTTTTAGGAGTGTTGTTGTGGAGAAAACAGAGCCCCAATTACAAGTGATTAATGTCTTGCAGGGCACTCATGGGAATCCCCAGGAGGACACGCACATACACATTTATTGACACACAGTATCGAAGTGAGAAATCCTAGCATGGATAATGCCAACTGTAAGAGTGTTGTGCAAAAACTCACTAAAAGTTCCATGATCCCTGACTTCACTGGCCAGAAGGGTCTCAAAAAAGTGGCTCATGCACAGATAAACCTGTCCACTTGATTCATTGCTGTCGATGAACTCTGTGGGAATAATCAGAGGGTAGAGCAGATTGTTGTGATAATGCTAAAGAATGTTTCCACCCATAGTCCAACCACGAAATCAAAATGTGGAATTGATTTTCATGGAAAAACAAAGGGTGGATTAGTGGATGGATGGATGGGCAGGCAGATACATGGAGACAGATGGGAAGACAGATAGGTATGAAATAATGATAGAAAAAAAAACCTCAGTGAACAACATTGTCGTCTTTCTTTTAAAGATACACGCAACTGGTCTGAATGACTCACGGCAACAGTGCCGGGCTTTTATGCCTCTTGGCATCATAAAATTATCACTTCTTAGTTTTATACACTCTTTTCAAAAGTGTATTGTTCAAGTTTGGTCAGTATTGCAGCAAAATGATGAAAATACTAATTTGATTAGCAAATAGTTTATATGTAGATTTCCTGATGAATTGAAACAGCTAATTTTGAATTCAGTAGTTAGGAGACAGCAGCATCAGCTGATCAGAGTTTCAAAATTCATTCATTACAGGTGTTTGCTTAGTTGATACTTTTGCATCAGTGAATTAATACAGGATATATTGCCCCGCATAAATGAAATCCTACATAGTGATCTGTTTTTTTCTAAATGTTTTCACGCACTAACTACCAGATTGAAGTGTTAACTGAACCAACCAACAAGACTAATATTAACGTGATACTATATAGCATATGAACCCTTTCAAATAAAGAATAAAGGAGGTAATTGAATATGGTCCTTACATCTGGTCTAGTGCTTGAATTATGTTTAAATGTGTATTAATGATGTTACTTGATACATTTTAAATACAACTGTTGGATTAGCGCAGTATTACACAGTCTATGCTGCATTACTAAATGTGGGTTTAAAATGTTTGTCGTTTAGCCACACTTGATAATCAGCTCCAATCACGTTGCAGTCCCTGTGTTGAATTCACAGGTATTTTAGGTTTTTCCCAAGTCGAGGAAAAATTTTGTTTTAGTACAGTCCTGGTGTGCACCTCAGCAATTGTAATGTTTTATTACAGAGGAATCCACTGATGAATGCAGCAGAGGTTGGCCATTCCACTGATCCATAAGGCAGATGTCTCATTTCTCTGACTGATATAAGTTTCCTTGTAGGTTCATTTTTCTTCTGCGTGGCGTGATCAACTCTCCGGCTGAAATGTGTCTTCAGTTGTCCCTATTACTGTTGGCAGTGGGAGAAACAGAAGCAATCTCGAATTGGCTCTCAGTTGTACAGTGATCACTTACTCACAATGTCCGAGGCCAATGCATGACTCAAAAACGGGTGTATGATCTTCCCTTTGGTTCCCCCTGGCTGAGAATTTGTCCTTATTTGCTTAGTTACTGTTTCAAATTAACATGACAATCACGTTATTGCAAAAAGAGAAAACAAAGGGCACCCCACATAGGGTTCGACCTACAAATAGGCATAACTGTAGCTGTGTTTTGTTCATAGGTTGTGTAATCTTGCAAACCAGATGGGGTTCTCTTGAAATGACTCACCATCATTTCTTGCTAACATTTCCTGTTTATTCCTATATTTGTGATTAACAGCTTCGGCCCTGTCCTCACCTGGAGCAAGACATCCTGAGTGACTGTATGTCCATGCAGCACCTCCAGAGCTCCACCTCCTCACAGCACCTCTACAATGGCAAAGACAGCCGTTCACCTGGACTTGGCCAAGACATCTTTACAGGTGCACACAGGATGCTGCTCTCCACTACAATGTTACCTCTTGCCCTTATAAAAGCATTACAAGCATAATATGATGAAATTTCCTAAAACAATCACCATTTTGGACCCATTTAATGAGTGTGGCGCTGTCTGTATTTGCAGATGACCTACCCTCTGCGTATATTTTTTTCTTTTTTTTTTTTTTTTCTGTGTGTGTTGCCCTCAGCAGTAACTTGGTAACATCACCGCTTGTCTCTCATCTCTGCA
>JAQNCA010000025.1:18326351-18339331 GCA_029783725.1 Acanthurus tractus
CACAAACGCAAGTGCACACAGACACGGACACAGACACGGACATGAACATGCACGCACATGCACGCACATGCACGCACTCACTCTCAAACACACACGCAGAAATAGATGTCCATTCTCTCATGGTCAGTCGTGTGCAACTGAGTCACACATTCAGTGCATGCCACAATTTACAATGCCTCAACAACACAACTGAGAGAAAAAAAATCACACGCAAACAAGATGAAGAAGAAAGAATTTGTTTCACATATTTTTGCTCAAGTGGAGAGGTTGTTGACTGCAGATGTGCTACTTTAGCTTGGTCCATCTTCTGGATGACTGACCATGAAACTCTGGTAAAACAGCTCTTTTCCATATATCAAAAGTTTACCTTTTGTTTGGCTTTGAGAGTGATTTCATTCTAAGAATGAACGCAACATAATGCTAGAGAAAGAGTTTCATTCTTTGTTTTTCTGTTTATCTATTGCCTGGTGTAAGTCATGTCATCACTTTTATGATCATTTGCAAAACCATGACATGTTCATGTTGGGAGCCTCACAAAGAAACATTTAAAAATTGCTCTTAAGAACCCTTCAGCTGTTTCCTACCTGAGTTGCGTGAAGGAGGCAGCGCCATTGAAGTTGGGTAACCGCCATTTGAATGGTTGTCCTCCGCGAAATCAAAGATGGGTTTGGGTTTAGGTGTGTATTCACGTCTTGGTCGATTCTGAGCATCGTTCATCCTGATTGAAGAAGGAAAACTGAATTAATTCCAACATTTTCAAGCCTCTGCGGTAGAGACAAAATGTTGTTTAATAAGCTACTGTGACTGAACCAGAACTAATCCTAAAAAGCTCTCAATAGAAAGCTGCACAGTCAGTTGTGATGTATGTTATGTTGGTATTGGTTGGTTGGTTGGTCGGTTTGTGTTTGTGTTTGTGTTTGTGTTTGTGTTTGTGTGTGTGTTTGTGTGTGTGTGTGTGTGTGTGTGTGTGTGTGTGTGTGTGTGTGTGTGTGTCAGATTTAATTACTGCACCTGTCTCTGAGTTTGTCCGAAAGCTCCTCCAGCACCTGCACAGCCTGCCTGTGGTACTGCAGCTGAGACTCCACCAGAGATGACAGCTGGCTCACCTGCTCTATCTACACACATACACACATTACAAACACACACATTTCAAACACAAGACAACCAATGTCACTTGGCTAAAATAACTAAATTAGTCATTCCAATGGAATTCCAACTGACCCACATTCTGCATTACAAATAATATAATATGGGTTGAGTGATACCATGTGGATGTATGTATACTGCAGCTTAGAGATACATTATAAAGAAGCTGGCAAGTAATATAAAAGTTTTAATAAATTCATTTGTTCTACAAAATAATCTAAACTCATCTTGTGCTTGGAGTAGTGCATTTTAAATTTAGTTTTTAATTTAAGTTTTTTAAATTTACTAATTTTATTAATATACAACTTCCAAGGTCAAAAATTATCTTTTTAATGTAATATGATATTGAAAATTCATCGTTGATTACATAAAAGAGGCTGACACTAGAGAGAAAACAGGAAAATTGCAACAGACTGACTTCCTCCAGGTGGCACTGGTCATTTCCACACTGTTAACCAGCCCTCAATATCAAAACTAATGCTGCAACTGCTGTGATCCAATGGAACAAAACGCATATCAATGTAGATCTGTATGCACTTAGATATATGCTCAAAGCCTTTTTTATGTACAGGACAAACAAATGTTCTCACCAGTTAAACATAAAAAAGATTAAACGTTAAAACTGTTCAACCAAAGGCTATTTTGAAGACCTGTGTTTATCTTCAGCAATGCTGTTGTTGTGCTGATCGGGTGTGTTTTATTACTCTTTAGAGGCGTAACTATTGGTGTATGTTTGCCTTGTGGGTGTGTGTTTGGCAGCAGCTTTCAGATGCAAAAGTGAAGCTCATGTATCACATGATACAGTGGTGGTAATTTATATCACAAGAAGGCCAAGGCTGAAATGACAGCGGTTAAAATGTTTTTCATTAACATACACACACTTCCGACTTTTTTTAAATGTGATGATTATATCGTTGTGAGAACCTTAACATTATTGTTTTTTATACACTGAACATTTTAGGCATTTCATTATTGAATTGTTCTTTATTTACTGTATTTACAGCTGTTACCTATCAGAAGCTAAGTTTACAGCTTATAAAAGGAAAAAAAGAAATATCCCCGATTTCTGTATGAAGATGTTAAAGATGGACTGCAAAGGAGCAAGATCAGGGTATAAAATTATGCTTTAGTAGACAGACACCAGCATCTCACATAAAAACAATAATAAATTTGCCCTCACATCAGTCTCCAGCAGGTTGTACATGCTTGTCTCGGCCACCTCCTTTGACTCATGAAACTTCTCCAGGGCCTGTCGCACCTCCTCATCTGGGATCTTCCCCTGACGCTTTTTCTTGTAATCGTAGTCCAGGCGACGACCTTCCAGCTTCTTCAGGTGGTGCTGAGGTGTGAGGAGCCATAGTTAGTTTAAGAAGGGGTACAAAGGTGATCAATATCTTGTATTAAATGTAATTTAATCACTTGAGGACATGATGAATGATTTAACTGGTTTCGACATAATGTTTCACCATCAGACACACATAGAGTATTGTGTTGTAATAAGACAGCACATCTGTGTACCTGAATCTCTCTGAGGTCCTTGTCACAGAGCCCTTGCAATGGATCAATGAAGTTCTGTTTCACATCAATATCTAGCGAGTCTTTGACTTCTGCCAGTCTCCTCATGGCCTCTCCAACATCTACTAGTGCTCCACCTGAGCCACACAGACACGAATTAAAACTCAGTGACATCAACATTCATAGTGAAGCACGACAGGGTTATATCACCATCAGACTGCACCTTGAGAAACAGTTTCTAACAAAACCAAATGTCGACACTTATAGGAAGTAATTCTGTAGTTAAAACAGTCAAAAAGCAAATCATGAACCCTGCAAACAGTTTCTTTGCAATCTGTCAGTGAATATTTTAAGTTTACCACAAATACGCACAAAAAAACAACCATTCTGACTCAGAATGACAAACCCCAACATTTCTGTCAGGAAGTTACTGTCCCCATAACTTAAACAGATACACACACAATAACTCACCAAAGTTAGTGTCTTCTCCGAGTTCACGTCCATACTTGGCCATACACTCCCCTAGCAGCCCCTCAGCCTGGGGGTATCCTGGATTCTTTACCTGACCACGGATCTTAGACATGGTGTTCAGCATGGACAGTTTGGCCCGTGATGCTGCAGAAAGAAAAAAAATAGAGTTCCATTATAGTGTCTGAGCAGTTCAAGTTAACATGTGAAAACTAGTGTTCTTCTCACCTGGGTTTGGCTGAAGGTATTCTGATGTTTTGGAGATTACATCCACTACTGCTTTACTGGTCACATCAACTTTCTACAAAGCAACACGGCAAACACACTTACATCACAAGTGTACAGCAGAACTAGTGTACAAAAAAGCAACCAGCAAAGGACAGATGCTGGTAAACCTTTGAACTGTTGCTTGCATTTGCTTGTTCATAGGTTCTTACACACAGTTTAAGCATTTTAAAAACACAGTTTGCCATGACTTTAATGACAACATTCACAAAAGCTGAATGCTATATTATTTTAAGAGCCTGGGATATATAAAATTGATTTCATGTCTTCAACTAAATGATCAAAAGACACATCATTTTGGCTCTAATGGCAATGAGTTCTGACGTCATCCACACAGCTGTAAGAAGTTATCATATACTTTGACCTCGAAAATGTTCTAAACCAACATAGGATGATGTAATGCTTTAAATGAGGTGTAAACATCCATCCCACAGACTTTGTGTACTGTGTGTAAAATCAACAGCTATCGCCAAAGATGTTTCTCTTTTAAGACCACAGACAGATGCCTCTCTTACCCGTTCCAAATCCCTGAAGTCATCGTCTAACTTAGTTCCTTCAGCACCCCCGACTTTCTCGCTAACCATCTACAAGGAGAGAGAAAAAGAGAGATAAAGAGACAGACAGCAAACTGGCACAATAAAAGAGTAAATTAATGAATGCTGTGCATAACATTCCAGTTTTTAATTAGGTACAAGCCTCCAATTTTCACATTCAAAAGCCTGTTCTGTGTTGAAATGCACACTTCTTTCCTCAAGACCTTTTTGTGGAGCACAGCACATTGCATGACCTCTGTTAATACAAATAACATATGTTTTAATAATGAGAGATAACAGAGTAACAATCTTAATGTATGTAGAGATAACTCAGAGCACTTGCACCAACAGCGTTATGCAATCCCTTTCATTTACATTTTTCATGATGTAAAAAATGTCGACAAGCTAACTCCTTTTCTTCTAAGTCAATAAAGACACCAAGTAACAACTTAAGTGGACTAAAACATGTTGATTGAAAGCACATGTGTTTCCAAGTGAGGTCTCTCAGCATGTTTTTAGACCACAGACAAAAGCATAAGAAATGAGAAACAGTCCGTTTGTGTGCATGTACAGTACAAGTATTTTTGTACATCCCTCTTGACTGACTCATAAAATTAGGGGCAGGGTTTGTAATTTTTCCAAAAAAACAAGTCTGTCACAAAAGGAGCTGATAAATTAAATTAAAAGTTACACTGACAATAACTCAGCACTGTTTTGACTTTGGGACACTTAAAACCTGCTGTGTCCATGAGCGACATGGCTCCATAACTGAGTTTCACCAAGTGCAATGGTCAAAAAAACAACTCCAATCACCACCAGTAAGATAATGAAAATGGCATGCGACAACAGTCAGTGGTTGTAGACCTGTTATTATTCTGCACAGACAAGGCAAACAACAGCATGTTTACTTTGCATTTTTGTCTCCATTCCAGTCAGTGTCATTCACAACACTTATGTAGTAATGAAACTTGTGTCACACCGGGATGCAGTGGCTCTTTCTCACTCTTGTGCAGTCAAGCTCTGAAGAGAGTGTTAACAGCCCTGATGTTAATCTTTAATCACTTTGCCCTACAATACTAACTGAAGGGGCATTTCAAACCCTCTAGACAGTTAGTGAAACACTGCTAAAGAGAGGAAGGAAGAAGAGATCTAATTATTTTGAATTGTATTTGTAAGAAAATTCTGTTTAATTCTCGATGACACTTTAATACTTAAATAACTTTATTTCTCCTAAAAACACAAAAGCACAAAATGAGTGATTTTTGTCAGTCTAAAATTACTAGCCTTTAGACAACTGTGTATTTGTAGTATCTGGCCCGTACTTCTATAAATACAGTACCCATATACAATTTACTGCAACTTGTCTGACACCTTTACACATTTGTCACATGATCTGTTTAGTTAATGTGCCTCACTGAACTGGTTTATTTAGACATGTAGCATTGTTTGGATAATAGATTAAGAAACGATTCTTCCATTTTCTTAGTCAAATTCACTCATCTATGATAGAGCAACAGCATTATGAGTCATTTCCAACATTTCATGTATGACTCAAACGACCATTGGGGGCCTCTGTGTGATTACTGGAAATACAGAGACCTTTTGTGTCTGTGGGTATTGCTCCTTTGAAGAATAACGTGATGGGTGACGTGTGAGTAGAGTTTGCTCTGTACTCACAGAGTTTGACATCAGCGCTTTAGGAGCGCAGAGTTAATAATTAATTAAGGTGCTGTTTACCTGTTTCCTATTCTCATACACAAATAAAATGAAATACGTAATGGTAACCCTCCTCGCTCAACGGCAGCTAACAGATTTCTGTTGAACACACTAGGATCTTGAAGCCATACTGCAGAGACTCTGCTGTATGAGGGAAGCACATGACAGGAGGCCTTGAGGGGCTCAGGTCACAAGCGAAGATACAGCTTCATCTCTCTGTCTACTCAGCTTTTGAATCCCTACCTTGAGGAAAGACTGCAATCTGTAGCACTTAAGTTTGAGATTGTGTAATTTCAGCACCCAATTTTTTTTTTTTTTTGAGAGAAAGAATAACATTATTATGGTGGAGTTAATCACTGTTATTGTAGTTTTTCAATATACTTGAGATTTCAGTATTTTCTCATTTTAGAAGTAGAAAAGTGAATGTTCTGAGTAATTTGTTCACCACTGAGCAGTGCTGTATTTTCTTTGTCAGCTAATGAAAACATCGGGTTCTTGTGTCAGAGTAACATTACTGTTTACATGCACACACGCTCAAAGAAATAGAGCCCAAAAGCATCCACAAGAGGTTATAATCAGGAAGTTTCTGTGTAAACATGTAAAGAGCTACAGAGAGGGATCAGTCTAAATGATGTATCCTTTTCATCGTAATGACTGAGTATTGAAATGTGGGGTAAGCGTAAGGTCACCAAATACAGACAACATGGGGTTGAGAGGTAACTACTAACTACTGGCATATTTCTCCAAAACTTATCACCCAACCTTTAAGTTACTTTTAGTGAGCTTGTGTATTTTTTCTTTGCACTACTTTGACTGTTAATAAAATGCAGTACAGGTGACTTTTATACAGGCTTTTTATTTTATGATGTTGTCCTTAATTGATCTGAATATGTGCCCATTTCTTTTCACATGCTACTGGACAGTACAGTTCTGTGCAATTACCATTCACTGACATTTTTGTTTAAATTTTGCCGTCCACTAAAACTGAGAAGCAAGAAGTGGAACTGATAGCCAAGTGTAGACTGTTTCCTGATGTAGTTGGTAAACATCAGTCAGTGCGTTATGTCTCTCACACGAGACACTTGTTCATGTGCTGTAGCATGACATGCTATCGTTAAAGTCATTCGATGTAAAAAACGATTTTAAGCAGAGAATTACAGGGTGAAAAGAAAACTAGTTTTAAAGATATAACATTGTGTCTGGAAAAATAGGCTGGTGTGGTTGGTGATCAAAGCTACCTATAAAAAGAGAGCTCTGTCACAGCATCGGAGGAAACCACATGTAAAGAGGAAATCATGTTACTGCAATCAGAAATAAAAAAACTGAAAGTGTAGCACAGATTAAATAGCCTTTCAGGTGGAACACAACAATGGCGCTTACTGAGCTAAGTATGAAGGACAGTTAAAATCTTTTTTTTTAAAAAAAAAGCTCTTACTTCACTACATCCTTGCTTCACTAATGACACCTCTAGACCTCTGTGCTTTTAAATAAATTCCCACCTCCCTGCATTTAAATTCAAATTGCAACTCTCTTCTGGCAAATTCTAGTAAATCAGAAAGCCTAAATATGCCATTTCTTCCTGTAAACACATAGGGGCCAATTACTGCAGTCTTTCACAGCCACTGCCATCCCCTGAACCTTGGGTTCAATGTGGATTAAGAGTAATACTTTGCAACACCGGGAATTAATTGCAGATTGATGATCATCCCTCCAAGTTGGATATAATCCCAGATGAAACCTAATCTCTCCTAATTGAACTTTGTCGTAATACCCAATAAAATTAACATGGTAGCCCACAAGCAACAAGCTTGTGTTCTGAACAACGTCAGCCAGGCTTGGAAAAACAAAGGAACTCCCAAAACTCTTAATTTAAAAAGGCATTTTTGTATTAACAGTTTCAGGAGCTATTCCAGTGTGTGGATTCCTCTTTTTCTATAAACAAAGCAAGGTTACCTGGAATGAGTCAGTTGTGAATTCAAGTATTTGAAAATAAAATGAGACTTCACTGCACAAATACTTTTTAAAAACCTGTTGAATAGAGTTTAAATCTGTCATCTCCCTTCAGGACTAACCATCACACACACTGTCATTCCTTGAACTTCAATGGGTGTGATTTTGTTTGTTCTCCTGTGTTAGTGCTAAAAGCAGTTCTCAGAAAAACAAACACCAGGACAGACAGTTAAAAGAGAAAAAACAAGGACATGTGAGCTACAGGCAGAGATATCATTTCCACAGCCAACTTCCTGAATGCCTCCAGTGTAGAAAATTTTAGGTATGTCAAGAGTTATTGACTCTCATGAAGTTTTGGCAAGAAAAACAGCTGCATTGCAGTCAAATAAAGGGAAAGCACACTCCTTTTCCTTCTCCTCCTCCGCACAATCCCTTGGCTCGCTTTCTGAGGTACTTAACACCTTTACTATTCACTTTCAATATGACCAAGTCCTGTTCAAGTCCTAACATTTCAACTTCTAAACCTTGCTATTTTCCTCACAACCAAACCAACGGGGATCTCGCTCTTTTCCTGACAGGAAGCTGCTGCAAAAACCAAATGTCTTTCCTGCTTAGATCAGCAGGGGGAAGGAAGAAAAATAGACCCAAAAATCCTTTTAACCATCCCCGCCCATGAGTAAGAGAGCTGGCCAAAATGAAAAACATTCACACCAAGGTTTTGACACTAAGAGACATTAAGACATTAAGTGTCATTTCTATTGCGAAGGGGTTTTTTGTTGTTGTTTTTTATTTCGAATATCTCCCCTTACCTGCCACAATGATCTGGCTCGTTCAATAAAAAGACTAATAAAAAGCACAGCTGGAAAACAGGTAACTAGGTCTTCACAGCAAAGATAACATTTCATAACATTAAAACCTGATAATTCAGAACACACCGCCACACAAATGAAGAAGGTCTCTCCACGAATTTCTTAATCTGTCTTACTGAACACTTAAGTACTTCTTCGGTTTAGATTGCAGGATTTTTTCTTGCTTTGCTCTTTACTCTGAGAGCTCTGAGTCACCACCAAAAGGTCTCTAAGGCAAACAGAGCTAGCTTATGTTTACCACAGGATGCTTACTTAGTAAATCTGAAAAAGGGCACTACTTGGTTAGGTAACTTAAAAGCACTAAAAGTGAAATAAACATTAAGCTTCTACCATACTGTGCCGTTATTTAGCATTAGCTAAAGTAACTTTAAGCTAGTTTCAGCTAACGTTAATGTCAATGCAAAACATGTCCGAAAGATGCTCATTAACTTTAAAGCTAGTTAGTTTTAAAAGAATAAAAAGCGCCAAATAAGACAAAGTTACTGTATTATTTCACACATTGACACAGGCGCTACTAACATCAGCTTCCTGCTGTCACAACACAAAGCATTATAAATATTAGCCACTATAACTCGCTAGCTGATAGTGCTAAATGAGGCTAGCTGCTAACGGTATATGACAGTTGTTAGCTTAAAGAAAAGTTTTGCAAACCTGGCTGGCTTTATAAAACTGTTTCTTCAAACCCGCTACAGACATCTTGGACCCCGACAGTCTTCAGCTTCCGACGAATGCGAATATAGGTCACGATAGAACTAAACTTGGCGATTTAGTTTGTTAGAAAATGGGACAGTGCAAAAATGTTTAGAGGGAATCATAGGACTACACGGCCGTCACTCCAAGTCGGTAACGTTACACGCCAACTGACCACGTCCACGTCGAGGGTGATTCTTCCCACTGTCACAACAGAAACGGGTCGAAACGTGCTAAAATCCACCAGAATCAACACTATTATCTCCTCGAGCTGGAAACGCAAACAATCTACGACAGAGTTGTTCTTTAGCAGTGTACTAAATCTGCACCAGTCGCTTTAAAAAAAAAAAAAAATCAGTTTCCCGACTTTACCCAATGGACTGCAAATATTCTTAGGTTGGTATACACTGCCCCCTGGTGGATTTAAGCAGGTACATACTCGTCTGCCTGCTACGAACCAGATGTTTCAATTTAGACAATAACCTCATAGCCTTTTAACGTAGACGCATAAAGAAATTAGCAGACTTTCTGAAGCCCTACTTTATTAAGATAAAAGAAATTAGATTGTCATATGTATGTGATGGCCTGACACGCAGCTAAGTGCCCCAGGACAAAAAAAATCACTAATGCACAAAACCTAAGACGATAATCTAAAAAAAGGTTGACTCTCTTCAAGACAGTGCCTGGAGATTGGGAAAATTACCTGAATCCATTTTCAGCCCTTATCATTAGTTTATATTTCATATTTTGTGGTTAGAAAACCTAGAATCTCTGGTTTCCTTATCTAGTTGGAAATACAGCCTTAGCTTTGAAACATCACTAGGGTTTTAACTAAACATCTTTGAGATTCATGCCACCAACCACTGAACAATAAAGGACTGAATTCCATTTGTTTATCAGTTACATATTTTACCTAAAATTGTGTTCTGGTTATTCTGGATTTCTCCTTGTTGCACTGAGTCAAACTGAAGGAAAACTGTTTCCTGAACAGCAAGGCAACTGAATTGCAGTGACAGCATATGTTTCTGAGGTTGACAATTACACTTAGGCATCTTACCAAGATAAAAAAACTTGCTCAAGTATCCAGTTGAGTCTCTAAGCAGCTATTAACTAGCAATTTAGTGGTAATAATACACTGCATGTTCCCCATACAGGTTATCCTTATTGTCACTTGCTTTTGTTAATATGAACTACAATGAAAAACACATGCCCTAAGGCAGACGGAGAAACAAAGTGACAAATGTAGTTAAGCACAAATTATTATGCATGTACTCCAAGTGTGTAACATCAGCATGGTACGGTAAAGCATATCATGCTTCTATTTCCATCATGTGAAAAGCATCTAGGTCATCTTGAACAGGTTATAATTATGTAATACAAAGTAACTATACTTATGAAATGACTGTCAGAAAACAGACATATTTATCATTTTTAATTGTGTTATAATTAATAGCAAATTTAGATTTTATTTTCATAATAATAAACAAATTGACATTATTTATCATCTTGCAATGTCAAAAAACACCAAGTTAATAAATGTTAACTTTATTGTGTATTTAATGCCTGTTATAGAATTTTTTACGTGTTTCACTAATAAGAAGCCAAATCAAAGCAGATCAATCGAGTTGCAACAAGGTCAGAAAAAAACCCAAAACTAAGCCACAACATTTTTTTAATTGTAAAAAGACTTTTATTACATTCTTAAATCCACATATTGTATCACCATTGTGCAATAACACTTGACTGTGTTAAAACCTCTTGGGCTTTATATCCATTACATATCATAAATTATTTATTATTAAAATCTATATTGATTTAATAATAATAGTCTTAAAATAGAGTGAACGTATCATAAACAGAAGGATCATGACAAAAGAGAAACTTTTAGGGAGACATCTTTAAAAACGCTCTTTAAAAAAATAGAATTACATCTCTCCAAGACAAAAAGGACACTAAACTGATGAGAAAAAAAAACAGTACATATAAGGATAAAAATTAAGAAACAAAAAGATCACAACAAAACCAACACAAGATTCAGAGATTATAATCCATCTTTTATATTTATTTTTTTAAACTATATTTACTTTTTTTTTACATCCTATTTTATCTATGACTCAAACTCAAAAAAGTCTTGCAATAATGATATTAGACAGGGGTAAAATCTTTGATACTTCCGAAATCAAACATTCACAAGAACATGTACTGTACACAGTGATCAAGGTTTTAAGGTCTTCTAAGTTGGTGCAAGGTGTCTTGCTAGCTAGACTGACTGCAGACACTGTAGGACAGAGAGCCCAGCTATCTCCCTGAGTAACTCTAAACAGAAATGTAAGTGCAGATCTTCAGTACTGATCCCTGGACAGCTTTTAGGTCTGCAAAAACACTATATAGTATACTGACTCTTAAAATCAGCATTTCTGACATTCTAGGACTCAACGCACAAAGTATTGCACTTTGTTACAATCTGCAAGTGTCGTCTGGCCATGGCAGCTGGTAGCTGACCTGTGTAGTGGTTGGCTGTGTTATTTGGTACATTAAAATCTTAACATTAGTTGTTGTGCTGCAACGTTAACTGGGCTGGAGTGCTTTTGAAAATATTAACTGTAATACATGGCAACAAAGGCCCCAACATACTGAGTAAAAATGGGAAAGACAATATTGCACAATCCCACCATGCCACTGTCGTACGTACCCGGAAAAAGGTAATACCCCTTCATACGTTGCAAGATAATATAGTTTATGATCAACAGCACTGTCCCAGCAGTGCAAAGCAAACCTGGCTGACATATTAAAAAGAGCTTGGACATATTTTATGATTGTCTTAAAATGCTTCAGATAAAAAAACAGAAATGTTTTCTGTTCTTAAGTAGCTTCTTTAGGATACTGTTAGAGCAAAACTTTTGTGTCTTCTGTGAAATCTAATATGTCCCCCTACTTTGAAGAAAAAGTCTTCCTGGACACACCCTCGTGTGTCTCCAGAGACCTTTCTTTACACAGATCTGTATCTAAGTAGGGCTTCCTGGACCTAGAGGCATGAACCACTCTCAAATGACAGAAGAGCAGTGAGAGCACAGGTGCTATAACTAGATCCAGCATTTCAGTTTTTGTTTGTCTTCTGTCCAGTTTTAAGAGCTTAATAAATTATTTTTGAAATATTTTGGTTTAAATTTGCCTTTAAATTTCACCACTAATTGTTTAAAGAAGCTCTCTAGGATGAAAGCAGGATTACTAACTCAGGGGGGTAGCTGATGGCTCTGTCAACCCTTTGCTGTGCCATATAGTGTTTGAAGAGGGTGAGGTAGTAAGGGAGTGGGGAAATAGGAACAGAGGATTTAATTGTCCGATCAGAACATCTTGGCTGGCTGCATCAGCGCAGTCTGCCTGACCCTGAAGCAGTTAGAGTTGGCGCACACAGTAAATTCCCTCTAACTGATGTCAAAGGAGCCTTAATAACATATCACCCGCAAATCGCCCGCTTGTCCACTCTCAGTTCTTTGCCCATCGACAACCATGTAGGTGGCAACATCAAACTCTCAGCTCATTTCTTGTCTTTTCTCCAAAAGTCTTTATGAACTTGCTGGTTGAGATGCTGCTGGATGGCTGGGGGTGATGGACACTCTTCTGCAGAGAGGGGAGCTGAGGTGTGACAGGTCCAGGCTGCTAAGCACCTTGCTCACGCAGTTTTTCTGCAGTGGGAGGGCGTCTTTTTTTTTTTTTTTTTTTTTTTTAAGACATTAGTGAGTTTTTAAAAGAAGTAAAAAAAATTGAATAAACTGTGCAAAACCATTAAAATATTAAACAAATATTA
>JAQNCA010000025.1:18339431-18381193 GCA_029783725.1 Acanthurus tractus
GGGGGGGGGGGGGGGGGGGGGGGGGGGGGGGGGCGGGGGTCTTTTTTTTTTTTTTTTTTTTTTTTAAGCCTTTCTGGCTGATTTAACAGAAGTTTCACAGATGGCAGTCAGAGTGCGAAACCAGGAAAATCTTCTGCCAAGAGTTCATTTTAGATTTTAAGAAGGACTCATAAGTGCTAATGATCAACTAGATTTTTTTTTTTTTTGCAGCAACAACAATCTTTCCATCCCAGAACCCCAAAGTTTGGGCAGGCAGTTTCTGTTTGTGGGACCTGAGCATGAGTACGACATCACCCCAATCCTCATTCGGGACAAATATGCGACTGCTCTTATCTTACATGATTATATATGTGTTATATAAAGGAACATCTGAAAATACTTTCAAAATACCTGTAATTCTCTCTTTCTCACTCTCTCTAAGTGGCATTTGCAAAGGGAAAAGGTATTAGGACTGAGGTCATTGATTGCATAAAAAAGAAAAAAAAAATAAAGAGCTCACTTACATCAGTGTCTGAGAGTGTGCTTGTAAAAATACCTACAGAAATCAGGATAAGTGCTATGTCTTGTGCTCAGTGTGCAAGAGTTTGTAGGTGCATGGCGGCAGGACACTTTTGAGTGTTTGCCCATGATTCACACAGTCAAAAATGTTTGTGAGTTTGATCATGGTCCCTTTAAACAGTTTGTTCATACGTTACAAAACTGCAAAAAATGGGCGCTACCAAAAAAAAAATAAAAAAAGAGAGAAAAAAAAATAATTGAATGAAACAATTAACTGTTACTAGACTGACAACTGATACAGGCATCATTACGGCAAATCTCCACAAAGTGGCTGAGGATTTTCAGTATGTACATTCTATATCAAGCCTAGGGCTGTGCTGAACGGATAAGGGGAAAAGGGGTACATTCAACCAGAGCTTGCAGGAACTGTGAGAAAGTTAAATTTTAAACTACAAAGGAATTCAACATGATGAGAGGTTTAAGGTCTCGTCATAGAAAAATATTTTTGAGAATACAAATTACGTAGGCTACGCTTTAAGAATTTCTTAAACTCCGTATAAAAGAGGTAACATGCACTGAGTCTCCAGCGGCAGTTCCTGTGGTGTTACGCTGAAGCTGAATGGACTAGCTTGCAGGGCAGGAGGTGGGAGGAGTGTGTCCTAAAGTGTAGCGTGCAGGATTGTCATTTTGCTGGTTGGTTTTGCCTCAGCTGGTTGCCACATTTTTAACTCCCCCCCTCTCTACACCTCAATGTCTCTTTCTTTTTTTTGACCCACACTGTTAAGCTAATGGCGCTAGCCCTCTGTGGAGTCTGGGAAGGTGATTTCACTGCCAAAAACCTCCCTGTACAGAGGAGGAAAGGTGTACGCTGTCTCGGGGTGAACAAGACGGAAGAACTCCAGTTTGTCGATGTGAAGGTTGCAAATGGACTTCATTATGGGAAGCTTAGACACCATCTTTTGAGGAAAATATAGAAGAGAAAAAAGTGTAAGAAAATGAATAAAATACTAATCTTACAATGCTTTTTGATACCAAACAAGTAACGTGATGCTGAGGGAATTGTACCTTCGCTAGTTTCTCGTCTGATGCTCCCTCTTTTTGTAGGCAGCGCTGCAGAGCCACGTAGACCTTTTCCTGCAACTTCTGCACCTTCTGAACATCTGTCAGCCATGGTCGGTCTGAGGGGAATTACAGTATAAAAATGTTCTCATTAGTATTAATATTAGTACACTTCTGAACTGAATCTGGTTATTAGGAGAGGACATCAAATGTGCCAAGTTCTTCACACATTGTGTTTTTGTCAGATTAATTGCTAATATTTTCCACAAAGGATAATGTAACATTTTAGATGAATTTCCTTTAAGCCAGCCACCTGCTTCACAGCGTGATGAAAATGACTTTTTCTTGAGATAAAGTAACATTAACTTGTCTGAGATTGGTGATTTTTTTTACAAGGCTTTTTTTTTATGTCAGCTATATTATGATTGCATGGCAGATTTCAGCAGGGGACATTTTCAAACCTATTTCTATTGTAGTTTTTATTACTTTTCAACATTCTAGATTTAACAGTAGACTACAAACTGCCTCTGTTATAACTTTGTGTAAACTGATTTTCATACTCTGTTGTAATGCACTGACAAGACCCTGTGACTGGAAAGGAGGAGTGTTAAAATGTATGTTATACTCAGGAAAATAAGCTTCGATGAAGTATATTGCATGCAAATGCATGGCTACATCCTGTAGGGAGTTTCACGCTGGGATTTAGCCAATTTCCTGTAATAATGAATGCAGCATAGGTGATCTAGGTGTATAAGCAATTTTCTTCTATATATAGAAGATATAGATAATCTATAATATACTAAACTGAAGTGCATTAAAATCTGTTGCAGCACTTTTGAATATGAACTGCAAATCTTTAGGTAGGATACTCTCTCTTCAGGTGTTCTCACCAGATCAGTCTGAATATGAAAACTGCAGGGAGCAGTATGTTGTGTTTTCTTTGAACCTGATGCAGATATGTACACACAAGTTTCCTAGGTAAAAATAAATATATTTAGTTGAATTAAAGAAATCTTACCTGGTGAGAGCAGCACTGCAGCACTGAAGAGAGCCATCTCCTCCTCGGACATCTGTATGCGGCTCAGACTTTTAGCCAAGTCAAACACCGAATTCACAAGGTCGTCACAGCCTGGGAGAAAGAGGAGGAGTAGAAGGAGGAAAGAATTATCATCAGCTACTGATTGTGATCATTTTGACACAAATGAAAATGATTGATCAGATTTCATCAAATTTGTTTAAAGACTCACCGAGAGCTTTGAAAAGCTGGGCGGTGGCAAACTTTCCATCAAACAGCAATGTGTTATTGATGGGGTTATAGGCCCGACACATACGGATGAGAAGGACATCCATGCAGCCTGTGGACACAAGGAAAAAAAGGAAGAAAAACATTAAAAAGTAGCTACACACAAACTTGATTACAAAAAATATGAGAAACTTTGTAAAACATGAATTAAACAGAACATGATAACTGTAAATATGGCGGGGGAAAGTATCAAAAATACATCAATATCATGAAATGGCTTCCATGTTTATAAACTCTGCAGTAAAGTCATATTATTTTCTGAGGCTACCAGATTGTTCTCGCTCCCGTAATATTTGACTTCAACCACTTAGTCATATTATATCAGCATTACGAGTGTGTGTTTATCAAGAATCTCCTTGTGTCAATGTTTTGTGAAAGCACATTTAGTCATGATGATTTCTTATTTTGAATTTGACTTGTGTTTCCAACAAGCTGTAACAGGGGCAACAGCAGCCTGGAAGTTGTGGAATGCTTAAGAACATCTGTCTGGAACATTTCCCAGGTAAACAGGTTCACTGAAACCAGGTGACAATGTTATGACTACAAGTATGAAAAGTGCATCCCAGAAAGGCTCAGCTGTTTAAAAGCAAGGATGGGGTGGAACTCTGAAGTTTTACATTTTATCCTCTGAAGTTCACTAAGGTTTTTGTTTCATCTTGGATACCTAAAAATATGTCAAAAGATGAATCAAATCAAATCAAACAAAGTCTTCTGAGAATAACAAAAAAAACCTCTTCTTGTTAAACAGATGATTAAATCTGTCAGAATTCTAACAAGTAAAATTTTTTAATAGCAAATAAATTCTCTAGCGTTTACAGGAAAAACTACGAATGGCTGATGAATTGACACTTGTATCATGTCATTTTTATGTAGCATCATAAATGTGGATGTTACTTAGCAGAATGTGTTGGTAACATGGACAAACCTGTTATTTCTCCACCCATCAAGTGTTTGCTAACCTAGGCAGCTTATATATGGGTGTGTTCACCTCTACACACCTGTAAAAAGATTTTGATTAAGCCTTTAATTGGTGTGCTTAAATGCTTTGCGAGAAACCTTTTGTTTGTTTGTTCTTGTTTCTTTCCTCCTTGTAAAATGACAAAAGAAATTTGAATAGCTGTCACGCAAGTCTCTAATATTTTGACTTATTGATTTGCCTGCCACTGAAAACTATGCATCAATTTCAAATTACCATTTCATGAGGAAATAAATCAGCCTCGCTGAGGCACAGTGTGACAACTGACACAGAGTGGAGGAGGCAGAGTGCTTCATACAAGGCCAGCCGTTCTTCAAGAACAAAACAACCATGCACCTTTTAAAGTCACTGTACTTGCATGTGATATTTGAAGTCAGCCACCACTTGAGGCGAACATACAGTTCAAAAGTCAACAGCTATCTGTGTCATAGTCTGTAAGGTAAAAACAGCCTTCTGACTGTTGTGCTGCTAAATGCAATGTGTAGATTTCAGACTGCAGGGTGTGTGTGTGTGTGTGTGTGTGTGTGTGTGTGTGTGTGTGTGTGTGTGTACACTGGTTTCATGCACTGACCTGCTTTTAGGAGGATAATCTGATCATTCTGACAGAGATCCATGAAGCCAGAGATGCGCTTGGCAAACTCCACCACATACTGGATTGCATTGGTGATGTGAATGGCGCACTGTTGCCACATCACCTCGGCTGACTGGAAAAGAAAGAGACCGGGAGGTTTTTATGAGAACTACAATAACTGGAAGACATCATTCCAGTTTTGTATTTCCCCGTTGACTCTGTGAATATTTAGACATCTAAAAAAGCCTTGTTGTGCGATTTCCTCAAAGACGTTTCAACTTTAGTTAGATAATATTTGCCACATGTCCTGAACATGCTGTAAAAATTAACTAATGTGATAAGAAGTACTTATATTCAGGGGTTTCTGCAGACTTTCAGGTTATATTTAGCATATTTTAAGACCATGTGAATGCAGTCCAAAACATGTTTCATGTTTAACCTTTAACCTATCACTGTCCAGAGTCACTTTGCTGAGTTGTAGGAATCAGTGTTGTTAGTGTAAAGTGGGTCATGCTGGGGCTGGACTTTGGTGATGCTCCCCATGTAACTACAAAAGAATATTGAGAATTGCTATCCATTTTCTGGTTGCTTTTTTTTCGCCTGACTTTTAAATCAAAGTCCATAGTCTCAGCCTATTATTGCACGAGGTGCAGCAGGCTTTAAATTATGGTAGTTATTTTCAACAGGCTTCAATCAAACAATAAATGCAGTGGTCTACAGCCAGATGTTGTTGAACTACTTACCCATATTAGATGAAAGTAATGTTTAAAAGAAAGAACTGTAACTAATTACTTCTTACAGTGGTTACTGTTTTATGTACATAGACGCCACATTAGCTAACACACCCAATTATGACAAACACACTGGCTTTGCAAAATTTTCCCCAAAACATGTTTAAAAACAAGTAAAAAGTAAATGTAACTTCAAAAGATTTATGCAAACTTTTTTGTCCAATTCATTTTTAAGACCTGAGACCTCAAGGCCTTTTTTCAGGACCCGCAGGAACTCTGCATTTCTGTGTTTTCAAGCATGTTTTAAGAAGTTCTGCTGTTGATTTTAGTGCATGATCACGAACTAAAAACTTTTCTTAGTGAACTTTGAACAAGAGAACAGAACAGCCGCCAAACAGACATAAAGTGATATGAAGAAATCTTTTTATGATTGACTTATATTGCCTTTTTTTTTTTTTTTAAGACTGTACAGAGTTGAATGGACATCAATTATTAACACAGATGACGGGGATTTTCTACAAACTTCTCAAAAAGTGGGTAAATGAGGTTGTAATATCTTGAGCTTGCTTCAGACATACCTTGGTCTGGTATGAGCGTGTCTCTTCTGGGCTGTACAAGGTCCACGCCATTCTCTTCAGCTCCTCTGTGCTGTACTGGCTTGTCTCAATATGGGACTTTACCACACTCTGAGTTACACGCTCTGAACAGAAGGATAGGTTTACAATGAGTTCCATGTAGTTTTAAGGACTTGATTTAGGTTTCAACCACATAACAGCAGTAACCATTACACAGAGGCTAAGCATGATTTACACTGACCTATGTCAAGCAGGGAGCAGCCCTCGGGCAGCGGGTTCAGGATAGCATGTGAGAAGAGTCCAGAGTCATGCAACAGCTGGTATTCATGCTTGATGCTGTGGTTGGCGTCTACTAAGTCCAAGTTGGTCTGTTCTGGTGAACTCTGAGAGGATGAGCTGCTGCCTGCACTGCCGCCCAGCATTTCCAGGTTACAGTAGTCTCCGCCTGCGTCCTCTGGGGTCAGAGGCAGGTCGAAGAGCAGGCCTTCTGGCAGCATGGTAATGTCGTCCAGATCGCTGAGCGCAGTGCTGGAGCCTCTTCTGTAGTTGCGGCCGTGATCGACCATGTCACTGTTCTCCTCACGGGCTACGTGCCCTGCACACTCTTGGGACTGCTGGTGCTTCTGGACTTCTGCATACAGGCTGTCACGCTGCTTTTTGGACATGCGGCCAAATTTGACAGCTGCGGCAGAAAGATGTTAAGTTAAAACTTCAGCATTCAAGGAGGTATGGTCAGAGAGAGATTAGTTGGATCATTTAATGTGATGAGCACAAAGTGTGAGGTGAAAACACTGACTTAATTAAGTGCAGATTGAGAGGCTGAACTCACCATCACGGCTCATACCCAGAGCGAGACATTTCTGCAGCCTGCAATGTTGACAGCGGTTGCGGTTGGTCCGGTCAATAAGACAATTTCTCTGACGTGAGCAGGAGTACATAGCATTGTTTTGCTGGCTGCGTCGAAAAAAACCCTAAAGAAAAAGACAGAGACACACACACACACAATGTGAACCAGTGGTAAACAATGTGAGCATCTAAAATCTTGCTGGGTGTCTTAGATTATAAACAAAATACCCTCAAGTTTGAAGTCAGTTTTTAGCTGCTTTCACAACTTTAATTAAGTCATGATGGCGATGGACGATAGCTCACCTTGCAGCCTTCACAGGTGATGACACCATAGTGGATCCCTGATGATTTGTCCCCACAGATTTTACACGGTATTACCTCTATTTGAGCTGGAGAGAGAAATAAATGAAGGACAACATTAGTGAAAATGGAAAAAAAAAGTCTCTAAGATATAAAATACTTAAATTGTGTAGTTCCATGCATAAAGACAAATACTGATTTATAAAGAGAGAATATGATTAACTCATAATTGCTTTAATTTTCAAAAAGACAGACATAACACTCTGTCCTATTGATCTATATTTTGTAGGTTTGGCCAATTATTCCAAAAGCTATTCATTAGCAAATGAATGGCAAACTTGCAGTCATTGATTTTTATTTTCTTTTTCTTTTTTTCTTTTTATTCTAAACTATTTAATTAAAAGATGCTCTGGGAAACGGATGAGAATTTTCTTTGAACTTTGCTCATTGATGTTGTTATGCAGTTACGATCTCCATAAACATATATACATATCCACTGGTATGTAATAAGTAAACATATATTTTACAGCAGCCCAGTAACACTGCAAGATAGAGACCAGTTATAGGAACATTTGTTTTCTTATCTTGCTGATTGCACGTAATGTCAATAAAACACCTAAGTCATATCAAAATTAAGTGTGCAGCCCATATACAATATTTACTTTCAACAACCCTGATCTTTTACCCAATTTGACCTCAAAAAAGACAACCACCATGCTGCAAACGAATTATCTAAGTGCAGGTAAACTTACATGAACGCTGTCAAAGGAAATTCAGGTTATTCAAGGAAGTCAGTCGTTATCAGTGCATTACAAGGTTTGAAACGGAGCTAATAATTATGCCGATGTCATAATGTACAGGACTGTGATGAAAGATGAGAGGTGTCCAGATCACAAAGGATCCTCTGGCTAACAAAAGCAAACCGCCTATACATTATACACCTTGCATTCATTGTAGACGCCTGAGCCTTCTTACCTAAGAACAGCCTGTTCTTTTCATTATGTTGTTTATCTAAGTAGCTGGGCCTCCTCAAGCCCAGAATAGCAGGTCAATTGCATTAGCTGAGGCCCAGGGTTATAAAGTTTCACAGCTCCCTCTCTCTCTCTGTCGCTCCCTCTCCAGCATGAACAAAATGTTAGCAGGTTAACAAAGGCATACTGCTGTGCTCAACCCTCCAAGGACTAAAATCATAACGGCGACTGACTGTTACTGTGTAGACTGTGTGCGAGATTTGATTTTGCTCGAGCTGCAGGGTGTGCCAAACACTCCTTTAACCACTTTTGTTGGGTCACACAGGGTATTAGGTAACCTGTAAATCGCAACAGTGGCTCTAACCAGCCAAAACAGCTCTTCAGAAAATTGCTGTTTTCTAAAAGCTCTTTTATAAATTACTCACAACCGACCAATCACATGAGTCACTCTGTGTGGGGACAGATCTGCGTCACACAGCGTTGCGAAGCTAGAAAGAGGGGCTAGAGAGGTTGGTGAGTGACATTATCCAGAAAATCCTGGAACATTTTCCACCAAGGCTTTCAGTGCAGCACAGGTGACATATTTAAGTGTTTCAGTTGGGTTGAATTCCTGTTGGCTACTGAGGGATATAAATAAATAAAGGGCAATGGAAAAAAAATCCTTTTCTCCGCTGCTCCCTTTATCGCTCCCCCTCCGGAGCCTCACCCCGCCCTTCAGCCTGTTATATAACTGCCGTCTGGCCGCATTCCACGAACACACTCATTCAAAGGTGGTTGTCTTGGCAACAGTGTGCCGATCCTCCCTCACCCCCTCCCGTGCTCCCATTGGCTGCTGAGCGGGCGGCTTTGTTTGTGAGTCGCCGCCTCACCTGCCAGTCAGCTGAGCAGCACCATCAGGCCCAAAGAGCAGGAGCTGCTCCACTGACACAGTTTCCCATTCAGCAAAGTGGGGAGGTGCCCATGGTGGCAGTCTCACAAGAAACACAACCTGGTTTTTTAGTTTTTAAGGTGGAGTAAAATCTGACTTAAGCGAAGGGAGGATGGCGGGTGGAGCCCTCATTTTTGCTTTGAAATATAAACAATATCAGGTCTGATGACCTAAAAAATGGATGACCAGTTTGAACTTGAGTGTCCTAATGGAGATTTTACAAGTTGCGTAACATCTGGAAATACTTCCAAAAACACCCAGTACAGTAGGCTGTAGGACGGAGAGCAGATGTAGCTAATAGTAGCTCTCAGCCTGTTGCAGCATGTCAAGTATTTGAGTGAAATTTCAGCTGTGTTAGAGCTAGACCATAAATCTATTTTTACTCTGGTGCAGTTGGCTGCACAGAGTTTCCCTCTGCTGTTCTGATCTACGGGCAAATTTATGTTGCACAAATCACAATTGTACACTCTTGAGTATAAATTTAAAAATGGTCTCAGACAGCACAAAAAAAGAAGTCTGCAAACATTTACTTTCTGGTAGGCTTGTGTTGTGCTGATGCATGGCCTTAAACAACAGTTTCTTTATTCTCACTAGAGTTCATTTTCATTAACTTTGATTTAAGACAAAATGTCATTACATGAACAAAACAAGCAAAATCTGAACGCTTAAATGCGTTAAGCCCTGTTAAAAGAGCTTCATGTTCAAACACAGTAACCATGGTTGATTATTTTGTATTATATAACTTAATTCGGTCAGGTTAACACTAGCTTTGCTTGCCTTAAATAGCACCAAGTGAATACTTTAATGGCATAACTGTGAATATATGGAGCATATCATAGTTTGTATGATATTTTTCAGTCCTCATTGCAGATAATAATCTTTTTAAATAACAGGTAAAACTAGGATACTTTGAATTCGAAAGTCATTTCTGTGTCAGTCAGTCAGTGTGTCGATGTGTCACTCCCTGTTATTCAACACTTTTCTTCATCGGTGCTGTAAACCCTCCGCATAGCAGACTTTGCCCTCTCATCCCAGCAAATCAAATAGAGTCCAAGGTCCTATTTACCCCGCACTTCACGTTTACCTGACAGTCTGTATACTTAACCTACATTCTAGCGGGCATCTAAGGGGGCTTGTGAGGCCTCTTTGGAAGGAATGGCATGTACGATGTGCTGTGTAACATACTGTAAAGTTAAGTTACCAACAGAAAAAGCTTCACAGAGTCAAAGCTGGAGGTTATTTTAATGAATATCAAGTAATTTTCTCCATCCTACATGGGGGAAGGTAAGTACTAAGGTAATTGAACCATCTTCTCCTCCCACTGACCTACCTAGAGGAAGTAGATGGTAGAGTATGGCCTGACACTAACCCCAAACCCTTTAAAAATGCATTGCAGGTTTGAGTAATTACTCAGCAGATGCAATAGTCGTGGAATTACAGGTACTACTGTACAGCGAGTTGACTTAACTCTGCTCTTGCAAAAATCAGATCTATCTCCATACTTGGTTTTTGTGCACAAAGGTCTGGTTGTACCGATTATCACCCTTGTATCAAGCAAAAAAAGAAAAAAAAAACAACATCTCAGGCTTGTTTGTATATCTTTAAACCAATCACAATCATTTTGATGCTTGGCCAAGGGTGTACCAATGGTGCCCTTGCGAAATAGGGTCAGAGGGGAATTTGTTTTGGTACAGCATGGGAGGTGAGTCTTGGCATTAAAATGGCTAAACCCTTGCCAAGGACCAAAGTAGACTTGACTTGCCTTATTGCATTATCCAAATCTTTGTTGAAACTTGCCATTTTAAGCTTAGTAGGTTGGTACCTCAGAGGCTGTTGTTGTTAGACATGGCAACAGGGACTTTGAATGGAAATGTGCAAAGAGTGGAAGGGGAGAAGAATACTGACTCAAATAGTCGGCCAATGGCAGACTTATACCAACAACCACCTTCCTGTGTGTACTAACCTTACTGTAGCCTTTTTTAGAACTGCTTAAAGAGATGTAACATTGACAAATACAGAATGGTCATTACAAGGCATGTTTCAGATAAAAACAAATGAAAAGAGCGTTTGGAGTTACAAACTGGGATATTTAAAGTGTCTTTGACCGGGCGAGAAATGTGATGGTGTGCACATTATTTAAAAGAGACACAGGTTTCTACGGGAAACATTATAGAGATTTAAATTTATTAACTTGTGGGAAGTTTTCGCTGTCCTTGTGACTGGAATTACTTCAGTTTTATGCTATGGAATATCTCACAATTAACAATAAAACAAGAAAACTTACTTGACAAAAAAACCATGCCCTCAAAAACTTTTGTTCTCTCACAGGTAAGGTTTACAGTTCTACATATTTACACCTTTTTCACCAGTTGTAAACATTAAAATGCTCAACTGCAATACACCGCCTGCCTAAAAAACTGGGCTTTACACTCTGTGCCTGTATAATCCCTCACCCTTGATCAGAAGAGATAAAGCGCATTCACTTGATTGTGCTGTTTATGCAGCTCCAAGCCCAAACCCAAGTGGGCCTCTGCAACACAAGCAAAACCAGACTGAGGAATTCAGTTCACAGCATGTAATTTTGCATGGTGCTCTGAACCACAGGAACAAATTTTGGACTATGCCGCAACAATCACAGTCGCTTTGAATTAAAATCTGTTTAGCCCTCACTTATCCTTATGCATACTTGGGGTATAGATAATTCCTATCAAAATCACTTAGCCTTTCAATACAACAAAGAAAAATATTATTTAGATGCAGTCATGTGTCCAACATTGTGCTGTTAAATTAGGAGTTTGCAAAATGCTGTACAAAAGCACAGATTCATGTGGCAATTTTGCGTGGATGCCACAATGCAGACTGGGTTAAGAGTTAAAGCTTTAGATGAGGCGAATGGAATCTTAGTGTGCAGTTGTCAGAGAGAAAGGGCACCTTGACACATACTGTAGCTCGCTGTGAACTTGCCCAAGGCTGCACACTGAACAGATAGTGGCTTTGCAGCTGAGCTCAGCACAGCAGCAGCCTTGAAGATCAGAGAGAGGGGCCTTTTCTCTTTACTGCTACTGTACCTTTGATCCTGTGCTAACTGAGCCCAAGCACAGTCTTATAAGACTCCAGCTCTGCACGCCATTAGTGCACTGAGACATAAAACAAAGAGTATTTTAATGTTGTTTGTTTGTATTTGATTGCGGTGCATCTTACCTGCCTAACCTGTTTGTCAACAAAGTTTATAAGAATACCTCCAGAGACAAGTGCAACAGCATCATTTATCGTAAACTCTCATGTAATTTGACAATTACACTTCCTGCAGAGAAATCCACTCAGATTTTTCTCATATAGTTAATTAAAGGTTCTGGATAACATTGTAAATGTTATTGTATATTCACAAAACCAGATTGACAAGCCTTGCTTGACTGGAGTAACACATGCTCTGGTTGATATATGTAACCTTAGCTGGCAGAGGAAACTGAGCTTAACTGGACCCTGCTGTGCTTCATGGTTACATGTGGGCTTGCTGTGCCCATATCCTGCTTGTCACAGTGGTGCAAGGCTTTGACCACACAGCAGCACAAAATTAATCAATTTAAACCGTTCAATCTTATGACAAGCTTTTAAAGTAATACCATACACAAAGATATTTTTTTATACAAATTTCTTGTTTTAAAACTTAAAAAGTATTTTAAACTATTTTTTTAAATAAAAATAAAAAGCATCATGCAACTTGCAAGGCCTCTTCAAATCAGGCTCCGCGCATATCTACGGTGTTTTAAAGAGGAACAATTCGCCCTGACAACTGATTTAATTTATCAACGTTGTATCATCAGTAATGACGACAGACCATGGCGCTACCCCCCACCCCCACCCGCGCGCACACACACACACACACACACACACACACACGTAATCCTCAATGACAGAACTAGGTCAATGGAGCACCTCCTCTCTCTCCTCCACCCCCCTCCCCCCACCTCCCGCCGCCATATTGCTGACGCTAAAAACAAAAACACGTTGGTTGATGAACTTACTGTGAAAACACACTCAAACACACAATCAGCGCTTAAAGAAACACTTGAATATCACAAAAATTAAAGATTCACCCAAATACTGTCAACAGTAGGACAGTAAGAGTAAAATTCCAGAATTCACTGTTGTTTCGTATGAAAGTCATTCAAAAAGTGCATAAAATCGGCTACAGCACAGAGAAAATGGAGAATAATCAAAGAAAGAGGGAAAATTTATCGGTCTAAAAACAATCCCTGCCAACAGATTTTCGTGCGACTTGACAGCCTCTGAATCACTCCGCTCACTCCCTCCCTTCCCTCTCTCTTACATAACTAGAGTCGCTCAGCAGTGAAACAGAGTGGCAACAGCTCCAAACAAGCCAAACTCAATAAATGCACAAAATCTTTACATTTTTTACGAAGAGAATAAACACATTCATGCTGGGCATTTACACACAGAAATGTATTTGTGCTACAAATTTTAAAAAATCCACTGTCATGTATCCTAAGGTGCGATATTTAGCTTGAAAATCGTGTAAAAACACTTCAAACGTGTTAAATATGACATTTATACTTAACAAATAACCTACATAAAACTATACATATGTTTTCATGAACGTTCGTGATGCAATCTGGTGTTTATTCCAGTGCGCGTCCGCAGCCTACGCACTTCGGACTCAGTCTCAAAGCGATGCCTTCAACGCACTTATTGCAACTAAGAAGTTATTTACAGAAGCCAGACATGTCTAGGTTTTAAAAAATTAAGGTCGAAAAAATATATGAATTTTCACAAACTCACCTCTCATGTCGGCGGTGAAGTGTTGCCAAGTCTTCAGGACATAAAACTCCAGATGGAAAAGAAACCAAGAAACACTGACAGCGACGCGTACTTATTTGCTCCAAACCGGAGCAGCTGAAAACTGTCACAACAGCAAATCCACATATGGATTTTCTACCTTTTCTTCGCCTGCTTACTGTCAGTTGCCTCCGCGCAATCTCAGACGTGCTGTTACGATTAAACAACTAAGGGATAGTCAAGCGGCAGCTTCTCGTCTCGGCTCTGTCCGTCCTGCTCTGCGGCTCGCTCTAACCTACTTTCGGCGCGTGGACTACACATGATCCTCACCCTACGGTCCGCCCGCCTCGTGCCCCGTGAGTTGACGCACGCGCACCACCCTCCGCGCGCTTTAAGGAAGCTCTCGCGTGCGTGGGAAAGTGTGGCAGTGTGTCAGTTCAGACCGACCGTTCACCCGCGTGGGAACTATTTGAGCGCAGAGTTTTAATTCACGAGACATCGTTCCTCTTTATTATCAGCAACCATGTTATTTGTTTTAATTCCATACTTTCCCACAATGAAAATGACATATGGAACAGTTTAGGCTATAGATAAATATAAGTAACATATTCCCACGACAACCCTTAAAAAAGGAAATACACTTTTGAATTGTAGATGTATTAACAGATTAAAGGGCTAATTAGTATCAGTTATAAGGATAATGATAGTATAGTCTGCACCACAAAAAACTTAGCAAAATGCACAAACATCTGGTGTACCATGCTTTTATTTTTTACTGTGACTTTTGTTTGCATAAAGAAAAAAAATACACAATCTTTCCTTGAGAAACAAAAAAAGAAAGAAATTGCATTGAAATTTATTTTATAAGGTGGTAGTGTTTACATGGGTTGTTTTAAAACGTGTTACTGCCGCCATTAACAGAAATTATGAAGCACGTCCAGTTTTGTGTTGCTTGAGTGCAATTGAGAAGCATGACATAAGAAATATAAAAACATTACAGAATAACGAGAGAAACATTTAAATCGTAGTGCCCAAAGTTCTGCTGTACAAATGCAGATTCTACTTATATAATAATACTAAAATAAGGCTAAATATGCCCTGGTACTTGTTTCTTGTTAACAAAGCATTCATATTTTCTAGATGAGAAGTGGCTGTGTCCTCAGTTTCCCTTTGGCTAGATTCAGCATTGGGAAAACTCTGCATTATATCACTGGATTAACAACTAATCTTGGTAGAAGAATTAAGTTTGAACACCAGTTGTTTTGTTTTCGGCTGTTTGTTGAAATCCAGATTAAAAGTAGAACTTTTAAAGCAGTGAGGGAAGAGCTTTTAATCAAAAAGTGCATTAAGACAACTTAAATGCAGTGCTTCATAGCTTAAATACAATGCCTTGCTCACCACAGTGTTTAATGTATCTAAAAAAAAACTGCTGCTCTGCGTATGTTTAGTTTACATTGTCATCCTTGACGGCTCCTGGTATGTAGGCATGTCTCAGACAAAAGAGTGGACGCACCCTGTACTCTGCCTTAGAAAAACCTCATGACACAAACCCAATCCATCAATAACAATGCAGATGAAATTTGCAAACGTGGGTAAGATGACGAGTGTATCATGTAACTTAGGCACAGTTATGAAATGAAGAGAAGAGAGAGATTATGGAAAGTAGGTTAGTGGAGCAACACAGAGCATTCACACCCCTCCCTCTCTCGTCTCTCTGGTGCGCATGTGTGATGAGTCTCCCCTGTCTGTCTTTTTCCATTGTGAACACATTCGTCCCGAAACATATCAAAATCAAAATGTACACTTAAATATGCAGAGCAGTTTCTCGGCACCACCTACGGTATGCAAGTCTTATGTGCTTATCTCTATTGACCCTCCATGCTCACATGCATACTTTTCCGTGGATCTTAACCCTCCCACTTGTGCAATTGCTTAAATAGGAATGAAAATAATAACACTGAAGTTAGTGTTGAGGCTGTGATGTATTGCTTTTTCCTGAATACACACTTTCAAAACACAATGCTGGGAAATGTCCAGTAAAACTGTTTTGCTTTAATACATTCTCTGTAAACTTCCTTTTCCTCCCATTTAGCTGGTTTTGTCAGTCTGATGGTTTCCTTCCTGGTGCTCATTTGCAGACTTTCTCGGGTTATATTATGTCCCTCTGCCTGTTCCTCTGTCACTGTAAAGCAGCCACACATCCATCCGGTGTTCGCCTGCAACGTCACTGACCTCCTGACCCTCAATCTTATGTAACCATGGCAATACCCAAATTAGAACACGGAGCATGGAAAGAAGGAGGTGCTTAGAGCTTCACATACAAGCACGTAGCTCCCAACCAGCTTTCCAGATTAAGGCAGATGGAATGAATGCGCCTGTCGCTGAGTGCATGTGTCTGCCTGTGTGTCATTGTGCACTCAGTCTGTGAGTGTGTGCGTGTCCGTGTGTGTGTGTGTGTGTTTGTGTCGGTCCAGAGAGATAGAGCTAAGGGCAAAATAAAACACCTCCTCCTCTGAAACAGAAGTGGCGGTGGTGACAATCACACATTCGGAAGTGTTTTCTGCACGATCAAAGTGTGGCGCAGGAATGCAGTGACAATTTAATATCTCAAACTGGCCTCTGCCCCACAGCGCATAAAACCCAGTATACTGAGAGGATTATTTTGGGATTCAGGCTCTGGCTTTCATAATCCTCAGTCCTCTCCTCTCCTTCATCCTGCTGAATCCTCTCCCTTCTCCCCTTTCAGATACCCACTAATCTCTCTCACTTCAGCTCTCTGTGCGGCTGTAATCTGGTTTGTACCTATCTTTCACCTGCACCAGGTTGACATCAATAGGTCAGTGTGCCAAACTACACGGTGCTTCTTCCTGTTCTTCCTGTTAAACTTGCCTTGTCTTTGGCTATTAACTCCCAGCTCCTCCACAACCTGAGGGATGCCCCAACTGGTGCCGCTAGGCCGTACTAGTACATACTTGTATTTTTTTTAAAAAAGTAATCTTCACTGGATTGGCTGTCGCTCAAGAGGTAAACCAGGTCTGGTTTGATCCTTGTCTCTTACAGTATACAGTATAAATTGGTGTGTGTTTGTGTAACTTCTAATGAAATGATGTAAGCCCTTACCGTTAGTGCATGAATGTGAGTGTGACCGTTGACTTGTATTGTGAAGCACTTTGAGTGGTCAGCACACTAGAAAAATGCTTTATAGATGCAGTCCATTGACTTAGAAAAGCAGTTTATGAAATAACCTTACGGCAAGGGCTGTTAAGTATCTCGTATCACATGATCTTCCACAGAAGATGCAAGTGTCCAGCCATTTTTTCAAAGATACTCCTGGAGCTTTTCTTAAAACAGACCTAGAATTACCCTTACTTCTACAAAGAGTAAAGGACGATTGAAAAAGGATCCATCAGCCATCCACAGATAAAAGTGGTAAACTGTAGAACTCATGCAGTCAGCAGCCTATACATTAATGGCAAACACTTAATTATAGTTAAGCAGATGATGTTACAAAGTAAATGGCATGTATGGCAATTGTGCCTGTATATAGAGGCCAATCAGAGAAGAGCCAGTGGTGGTGTTATACTTGCGACAAGGTGAACCACAAGCGACAAGGGTAGCTAATGAGCTACACCAACAAATACAAAGCAATCTGGAGTGCCCTTCGGTTCCCTTTTGACTTGGTATTTGTCCTCCCTTACCAGCTGTTGCTATCAGAGATGGCTGAATTCATTACCCTCAGGTACACATTAGCTTCACATCCTGTCATGCTGTTTATTTGGTCTTGACGGGTAATATTTAAACGATGGGCATCCAATTAAAGGTGACATTTACCATGGTGTATCTGTCCATGCTGCTTCCTCGCACTGTGTTTTCTGTCGATAGCGCTCTGCCTCCATTTAGATTTTATCGCATCTGACAGTCATGACGGGAGGAAGCAACCACGGGCATTTTCAGCATTGTGACAGGGATTTGATAAAAGGATAGAGGAATAACATCAATTTAGACAGCCTAATAGATAAAACTAGGAGCTAGAAAAGATTATGGAAGAGATCATCTGTCTTTGAGGAATAGTAAACATGATGGGATGTGGACTGGGGATAGCAACCTACTGGGACTAAACATGTCTTATATTTCCCAATAGCACTGATCCAGGCTCAGATAAGACTGAGGATTCAGTGTGACATACGGACAAAGCAACTGATCTATCAGTGTTTTCACCTTTTAACGAAATGTCTTTTTATTCTCTGACTCTAAACTTGATGATGGGTCCCTACATGTCCACAGTTATCTTTGAGTAATTGGCGGGCTGCAGAGATCCAAAGGCACTTGTGTGTCAGGCCTAAAGGTTCAATCCCTAATATCTTATTCCAACCATCTGCTGTTATTTTCCCCACCATACCCTTTACTGCTAATTAAATGCTAATCCTGTCCTCATTTTTATGGTTTCATATTTTTAGAGCGATGTCATAGTTCTTTCTGGTGCAAATGTGAACGAATGCTGAAACATGTAAACTGAAAACCTCGGCTTTGTCAACATCACCCAAGGTCTATACATGTCTGCACATGCCTTGGGGTTTGTCCAGTATCTAAGGCCATCACATTCAGGGGCAGGACCAGAGGGGTGGCACTGGCCCCATCCGTAATTTGATTGGTCAGTCCTGGTGCCGCCCCTGCAAGAGTCAAGTCTGATGGGAAGTTGGCTTATTGGTTTAAGAACCTTTGTATGAGTCAACTGTTAACATTTTTGTATCAAAGTCAATAAAACCACTGTGAAGATACACAAAGAACAACAAAAAGACACAATATGACAACAAATGATGCAAGACTGCCACAAAGTAATACCAAATGACTACAAAGAAAAATAAAACAACAACAAAGAGATACAACTAAACCACAAACAGTCACAAACAACAACAAAGAGTTGAAAAATGACCACAAAGAAATTGAAAACTTCTACGAACAATGCAGCTCTTTTAGTCAATTGACAGTCAGTTTTTACGCAAATACACAGTTTACCAGCAATAAACTGATTGTTAGTAGCTGTCATAAATCAGTAAATGTGAGTCGTAAAACAGTTTGACTAATTTTACAATTTCTTTGAAACTTTGCTCCAATCTGTCCCAACTATTCAACTGTATCTGAACCAATCCTTTGTTCTCAAAACCATCCATCAAACTTTTTCTGATGAAAAGACTGTTACACAATATCTGGCAAACATAATCAAATGCAATCAGTCACACAGGTCTCTCTGTTGCTTTGCACATTTCCTTCACACCCAACTTCACTGAATCCCCTCCTACAAACTGGTTTATTAAGACTAGCCTGGGTTTCAGCATCAGAGGGGGCAAATAAGAGAGACGCCAAGGTAAATGAAGATGGACAGATTAGAGAAATATGGCAGCCATGCATACAACAGGGTCATGGGGTCTCAGCATATGTTGCGTGTGTGTGTGAGAATGTGTATGTGCATGCTACATTGAGGAAATTAATAGCAGATTGTCCGAGTAAAAGGAAATATGTGCATGTGAGCTTGAACACGACCTTGTGTTTGTCTACTGGGGATACAGTTTAACAGTTATGTTCCCCTCTGTACTGGAACATATAAAAGTACTACATGCAAAAGAAGCATTTAGTATAGTTTAGCACTGGAGTACAAGATTACAGATCCAAAATCAATTGTTCTCAAGAAGCTTTCTATCAGTACACTATGTAAAAACCGTCAAAAACAAAAAATTAAATCAGAAAAGTTAAATCTGTTAACGAGAGAGAAAAGCAGTAAAAAAAACAGTGAACAAAAACAAGAGTTAACTGAGAGAAACAAAGCCAAGTGGATGTCCCAACAATCTGAAGACGATACTGAAAGGAGATCTGCCGTTTCCAACCCTCGCTTCCATGACAACAGCCGCTGACAAGGCCCCCGACCTTATGACTTGCCTGTAATGAATCATCTACCCTGAAGGTGAGATAACACCCACAAATGCACACATATGTGCATGTAAGGACTCACACATGCACGTGGCAAAATACGGTGATACTTAACCTGGTACATGCACACACATCTTTGCAAACCTATCTTTATGAGGACATTGACATTACTCATTCCCCAGCTTTACTTTACCTTAACCATCCCAACCTAACCCTGACCACAACATAGACCCTTTTTCTATTTTGAATCCTAAAGTCATTTTAGATCTCAATTAGTCTTTTGAACTTCTTGGGTACAGCATTTCGGTCCCCACAAAGCAATCGGACCCTACAAGTATAGTGTTACAGAGTATTTGGACCCCCCGAATACACACAAACACATACTGAGAGCCATGGTCTCCTCTCATGCCAGAGTGGCTTCCAGAAAACGCCTGTTTACCTCTGATAGAAGTGGTGTCAGGGAAAAAAAACACACTCGCTTGTTTACATCAAGAGGATTCAACTGCAGCTGGCTGCGACCGCAGTCTTTTAAACAAAGAGAGAAGTAGATTTTTACCGACCATAAGACCAGTGAACGCACCACTGCTGATTCATGACCAGCTCTGACTATCGGCCACACCTAGAAGATGTGTGCCTCTCTGTGGGAGTACGTGTATGAGTGTCTTTACATGTCTGCATGTTTGTTTGTCAAGCTGTAATTCTGCGACACACACAGGTATGCTGGTATGTGCCCTGCTAGCTGCTCTGGAGAAAAAGATTGAGCATGTGTGACAACAGTCATTTATAACTGAATGCCCATGTACAATCCTCTGCTTTTGTTACGTTTGGAAAACATCGGCCTTTAAATTTACAATAGATGACGTGTGTTTTGTCAGAGCCATCAAATGGAGAAAAGCTTCAAATTTCACACATGCTTGAAAGATCTTAAATTATACCTGAGGTAGCTCTGCGTTCCTGGCCTGTGGCAATCAGGGCT
The DNA here is from genome assembly GCA_029783725.1 of Acanthurus tractus. Classification (NCBI taxonomy): domain Eukaryota; kingdom Metazoa; phylum Chordata; class Actinopteri; order Acanthuriformes; family Acanthuridae; genus Acanthurus; species Acanthurus tractus. The sequence goes on from JAQNCA010000025.1 coordinate 18,359,888, forward strand.
TTTGAAAAAAAAACCATCTATCACTCAAGTGCTTTAAACTTAAGGACCAACCTTGGGCCTCATCTTTCTCTTTTCTCATTCCTCTCACATACACTCGATCTATCGAGATTAAGAGATAGAGTGCTGCTAACAATCCATTTTGTTTCCTTTCTGGTAATAATGAACAATATGATGCAATCACACTTTGCTACTTAGGGTGGTGATAACACAATGTGCCAAGTTGCAGCATGAAAAGACACACTGTGTTAATAAGATGTCTTAGGAAAAGGTCACATTACAAACGTGACTTGTACATATTGTACATTATTGAAAAACAGAAGAGGCTCTAAGGGTTTTATCAAATATTGGATTTTCATATGCTTTAATGTTGTACAGCTTTGGTTGTTTTGGAGACACCAATGTTAACTGGTGGTAATGGCAAGTGTGATTTAAGACCACAATAAACATGAACCGTTTTAATGGAGAAGTCCATAAACTTTAATTGCTGATATGACTTTATGTTGGTCACAGTGCAAGTAGTTTTCCATATCAGCTATTGCTTGCTTTATGGTTTCTGAAGAACAACTGCTGGTGTTAACACCAGTGACAAAACACATAGCAGTTCTTGTGACTTCTCCAGAATAGGGGCCACTCTGTATTTTTTTTTTTTTGTTTGTTTGTTTGTTTGTTTGTTTAAAATCAGTTTAAGGCTTATAACGTGAACACTTGCAACAGGAATTGTTGCAATGGCTTTAGCATTAAACTTAACACATTTCTGACACAGCTGCAGGAGGGCGATCAATCAACAATGAGATCAATGAGATAAAACAGAACAGCACCGAAATACATGGTGCATTGTTTCCTGTGAGCCCCTCGTACATATGCAGGCAATTAAAATCCTGTGCTGAAATGGGGACTGTCATAGAGATGGAGTTACATAATTTAAATATGTCGATATACTGTTGCTGAGAAAATGCAGACATTGAATATAATGAAAAAATTGAATTAAGGTTTATGGAAAAAGGGTTACATAAAAGCATTAGGTAAAAAATAAGATTTTAACATAACATGCTCAATATGTGAATCCAGAGACCATTTTCCTGGAGCTTTTCTGTTTTTTAATGATTACGATGACAAAGTAAAAAAGCAAAAGCAACCCCAAAGGGCATGAGTGACAAACAAAATCAACTATAAATAACATAAAAACCTTTAGACCTACCAAATATCTACCTACACTTAGGCAGAAATTGATATTCAGACCTCAAAACACACAGAAATCCAGTTTTTAAATTTGTTGTTAAAAGGTGCATTAAGATGAGTGTTGTGGATTTTATATGGGCTGCTGCCATGGTTTTGAGGATTTATTTATCCGCGATGAATCAGCATGATATGCCGTATGTTTCTGACCTACTTAACAAAGCATGAGCCATGTATATGAAACCAAAAGCAGGTATGAACTGCACACACACGCTTAACAAATCAGACCTGACCGCTGTCACACCCTCTCGGCAATGTTGCAATCTTAAATCCCAGTTCTTTTTTTTGTTGACACATGTAAGCTTCTTCTCTCCCTCCTACTTTTTTATTCTTTTTATCCCTCCTTTTGTCCATCCTTGTCCTTCTGTGAAAGAAACTCTGGTATGAAAATACAAAAACATGAAAAACACACATAAACACTTATCAACCAATGCCAGATATGTGGTAGAAGTATATATTTTTTCGCTTATCATTGAGCACTCGTACTGTCTTTTTCTGTCTTGTTTCGGAGTGACCATGTTCTTTTTTTCTCTGGCCCGATGGCCTACTTTTTCTAACCCCATCACCACCATCCATCAGTCCCTCATTTCTCCTCCATCCTCGAGCCTCCAGGCACTGTGGGGTCATGTCAGATAAACCGAGGTCATCTACTTATCCCTGTTTCTTCCAACTGTGTTTATTAGAATTCGCTCTCTATTGTTACACTCAGTTTGAAGAGTGTCTTTCCACTTTCACAAACCGCAGTTTTTCTCTTTACTGGTCTGTGTGTGCGACCTCTGTTGACATTACAGAGAAAAACTATTTAGCCTTAAAGGTTGTGTGTGAAGAAAAATGACCTAGTTTTTTTTCTGAGTTATATACCACATAAGTGTGGTATATACATGCTCGCATATGTGTGTATGTTTCAGTACTTTAACAATAAACTCCATTGTTTTAACCACAATACACTCTTTCTTATGACTTAATGCTTTTCCTCTCTTCTCCATAAAAAGCCATGTTATCTCTCCAGACTTGCTCGATTCAGTCGATCATTCGATTATTTTGTTTAGTTACGCCGGTCAGTTTAAAACAGTGTTTTTTTCTCAGCAGGAAAGACATGTCTTTGTTTCAGCATGTCCTCCCTCTTCCTCTCGGGTTTTTATTGAAGTCATGTGGCAGGTTTGTTTTGAATAATAACCCACTGCAGGGAAACGACGACCCCTGGTGATAAAAGGCATGAAGGCACTTTGGGCTCCTTACATAATAGACATCAGTGCAGTCTTTTCAGCACAGCTGCTCCCTGCATCAGATGCAAATGAGAACTCATAGAGCTCTATGATTATAATGAGAACATTATAATTCTGTTCATGTGTGTTTGGGAACTCAAGCATTAATATTCTCACTAAGCCAGATTAATCAGTTGAACACACACAGAATTAAAGTAGCTCCTATTATGCAACTGCTCTGGTGGAGAGGGCTCTCTGCAGAGCTTGACAGGTTGTTTTTGTGCCCCGGGGCATCTTTGTCTTACAGTCTTTGCATCTGATTTTATACTTTTTTGAACTTCAAATAGGCTCTGAATGCATGATTTGATACCTGTCATTTTCAGTAATGGAAACAAATCTTAGTGCCAAACCTTTACCCTGTAAAAACACATCATTAGTGAATTAAGCAGTTCAGTATGGAGGTAAAAAATCTTTAGTTAGAATCAATTTTATATGTATATTTATGTATATATATATATGTGTGTGTGTGTGTTTTATATATTATAAAACATATATATATATAAAATATATATGTGGCTTAGGGCATTACACTTACTTCTGGTATTTGGAAATTATTTTTATATGTTATTATTGTAATGTTGTTGATTGCTTTTTAAGCTATTTCTCAAGGCTAGAGTTAATATTTTTTTGCATTAATCTTGTGAAACGTCACTTTTAATTGTCACTGTTGCTGATTGGTTCCATTTCATATCTCATCTTAATACTTCAGTCATGGTTCTGATCACGAGTGTTGTTTTAATAACAGTTTGTCTTTGTGCTCAACTAAAGTCTGCACTCTTAATCAAAATGTCCTTTAACTGTTCTATTGTTAATGTTTATTTTAAACATATTTTGTCATGGGTTTGTTGAATTTTAGGTGTTTTATTGCCTCTTTAAAACAGGTCTGTCAGTTCTGTTTTTGCATATATTAATCTCCAGTTGTTTCAGCGGATAAATCTGATTGATTGACTGAATTGTAGATCAAGTATCAGCCCCACAGCATTGAAACCACAGGATCAAGATTTGCTATCACAAACAGACTGAATGATTATCTCTTTTTAACAGAAGTTGAACCTTGCAAAAGCGAAATGTAGCTTATTTTCTGACTGAACTCTGACATTAATAAAATATTTTTAGCCTATTTTTTAAAATCATACACAGTTTATAAAATATATAATTTTGCCATTCTCTTATATGTGAATAAAAATGTCATGAGGGTTTAAAAATATGCATTTTTCCCTTTAATATAATGGGAGCTCAGGTTTGCAACAAATGCAAAAGCTATTACTGTCCAACACAATAAACACAGAATCACATTTCATGACTGAAAGGCAACACATAGGCAAAGAAATGAAATGTTGGAGGAAAAGAAGAACAAAGGAGACAAGAAGTGAAAGATGAGGAAAGGGGGAATAGATGTAGGAAGAGGGGTGGGGGGGTGGAAAAGGAAGGGAGGGGGACCTACATATAGCTCAGCACTGGGAGGAAAATTACTGCGTAGGTCCACCATGAAGTCATCTGCTCACCCTCCAGATCCTGAACAGCCCCTGATCTTATTTACTCTCGTACACACAGCCATCACATTTTGCATCAGTGCAACACTTAACATGCATGTTATCACCACAGAATCACCCTTAGTGTCAATATATGGTTTGCAAGTGGCGGTTGGAGAGCAGTTCATTGGTTTCTTGAGATGATGCAAGACATTTTGAGCTTGCTGGTACGAGAAAAATCTGTGGCTTGCACTCATCTCTGTACACACCATGCCATCCTTGTTTCAATACAGCTGTGAGTGAAGCAATGCAATCATTCATAGCTGCGTTATTGTGCGGAAAAAAGCAACACATAGCACTGCAAATTTATTTTCGGATGTATACATTACGTTTTATTGTCAATTGCATAAATTGGATTGCTGGAGGAATTTATTATTTCCTGCTCACAAAGCCCTCAGTCGTATTCAGAGACATCCCCAGAAGCTTTAATTTAATCTCTGACCAGATTCAATATAGAAAGACATTAGATGAGATCGGAGCGGCGACACTTTGTTTTTATTACACTCATGAGATTTTCTAGGTTACAGGAGAAAAAAACAAAGGTCTTTTAATGTCACTGCCTGCACAAAACTCCAATGCAAAGTTTTCATATGTTATAGCCTGATTTATTGCACAAAATACAACAGTTCATCATTCCTCTAGTGAGAAACAGAGTGATTAAATTGGATTTAATACAAAATTGCAAAATGTTCATATTTAAATCTTTTAAAAATGATCTAGAAAAAGGGATTGAAAGTTGAAGTACTCATTTTAGGCTGCTCTTTGAATCAGTTCATTTAACTAAATTACTTCAAACTGCCGCTTCTCATAATTGATTTGAATGTGCTAGACTATGTGTACGCAGTACATTAGGTACATCTCACTCCCGTAATTGCATTGTGGGCATTTGTGGGTACGCATAATGTGATGCAGGCATTGCTTACTTCTCTCGGTGTGTAGGATTTCTCATTATATAACAAAGTATCGGTAAACAAACACTAATTAGTCTGACCTGATGCAAGAAGTTGTGAATAATAGATCAAACATTGTCCCATGATAGCACAACTGACCCACATCGGGATTATCTTAATTTATTAATTTAACACATCTTTTCTAGGTCTTATGGCAGCTGCCACGCACCTAAAAGCAGAGTATATTTAATCAAATTGTTTCTGAGAATAAACTGTTTTTGTGTAGATGTGCCGCAGCATGTGGGCATCAGAAACGAGGACACAAACACGTCAACAGTGATATTCCTGTTTTCATGTCCTGTTTCACAGACAGTGTGATTGTTCCACATCTTGTGATTGCAACTTGTGATCAGTTGTGCAATCTGTGGATAAAGGCAGTAAATGGATTACAGACAGACACACAGAGGGAGAAAGATAGAGGTTTTTGAAGCTTATAAACTCAGTATTTGAAATAGCGGACCACTTTTCAAACCCAGTTTTCTCATGAATACACAAAAAGAGAAAGAGAATAGCTCACAACAGTGTTACTGCCTTTTAATTTTGTGATCTATAGATTTTAATACTTGACAGCTGGACAGAAGGATGATTGGTATTCAGCATGACCCTTTTTCATTGAAAAAAGGTTTCTCTGTACATGAATGAATTATAAATGGCGTGTTGGGTAACGCGTAGATCCTTTCATGGTGCTTGATGATCCTCGCAGATGAAAATGATGATGAAATGCTTAATTTCTTGTTAGGTTATTAGATAATAAAGAGTCCTTTATCATTGCACACAAAGTTCTAGGGAGAAACATACGCCCACACAGGCACACATAGCTGCTAATCTGTGGTCATGGGGACCAATTGTTCTCCTGCAGTGTCATGTGGGTGTGGTAACATGAAAAAGAGGGTCCTTTTCAGTGTATTTGAACAAAAGCTGCTGAAATGAGGTGATGTTCTGGTTACTCATACGATATAACTGGATGCGCATGAACAGAGACAATTAGGGGAAAATTGCGAAATTACACCTGGAGCAAATTAAATTCCCAGTGACTGTAATCAAGTATATTAATCTCTTTAAATACACATATCAGCATAAATCCAAGCAAAAATTTTCTAAATGTTCTACAGGGAGCTGAATTTGCAGCGGTCTGAGGTTAGTGGCTATACACAATGTTACAGTGTGGTATATTCATCATCATTATCAGATCACGATCACATTACCTTTCAGGCCGTTTCAGCATGTGAGATGAGAAGAACATATTGATGTTAAAAACAGGCTTTGTGCAGGTTTGCTGTAGGATGTAAACAAAGGGAGAGGAAGTCTGCTCAAACCTGTTTTGTATCAGTCTGAATGTAAGTGTATGCTTTCCTCTTCATGTTACATACATACCGGGGCCGTGATCTTTCCCATCCTGTCAATTGTGTAGCGCAGAGCAGTGATGAATAAAGGGGCGAATGGGACAGTGATGACACATGATAACGCAGGGGCAACAATACATATTGTGCAGACAGGGACATGCACAACCAGAGAACTACACATTGAATAAAAGCAAAAGTGGGTGACAACACAGATGTTCACGTACACATATATTTGTATTACAATACATAATGTGTCGCCTGGCTCAGGGATTTTTTTTTTCTCCCTCAGATTTGATCTCAAAGTCCCCATAACAGCTTCGTGCCATACATGAACCTGAACCACTACCTTATCTTAAAGCTAATGTGATTTTTTCCTCAGAGTTGAGAACATTGACACCACTTTCATGTCTGTACGGTAAATATGTAGCTTAACTTAAGGAAACTGGGACAGGAAATAGGGAAACAGCTAGACTAGTTAAAAAAAAAAGGCTTAGGACAGAGGCAGGCTGCTGTTTCCTGCTGTTTCCAGTCTTAATGCTAAGCTAAATTTATTAGCATCAATTTTGCAGACATGATGGTGCATGATATTTTTTTTTTAATCTAATTCCCTGCGAGAAAATATGATTAAACTATTCCATAAAAACCTCAGTCCACATCTGATAAGTACTTTGCGAAGATGTACTCATCGTCAAGGTCTAATACTCAAAGACACACGCTGTGTTTTGATTCTCACACACAGACTTGAAGAAACTCTCTGTTCTCAGAATTTCAAATGCCTGGATGCAGACTGATAAAATTAGTCTTCAAGTACTCAAGTACTTCAAAGTACTAATTATGTATTTTTTTTCTGCATCCAACTCCACTCCCACATGAACAGATTAAAAATTGAGTGTGAAACATCCTGCATTACATTAATTTAGCAGACATTTTTGTAGAAATCAACAAATTACTGTGTCGTCAAATCTTGTAACTTATCTATTAAAGCCTGAACTAACCCTAGGACTCCTGGTGGACCTGTCCATAAACAAATCCTGAAATGATTGTTTGCTTTCAGCTGAGAGATGAAGCCGAGCTGACCGGGTCAGGAGCAGAGAGTGCTGTGCATCACTTCTGTCGGTCTCACTTTCAGCCATGCTGCGGTCGGTGGACTGTGTTAAGACAAGGTACAAGATAAGACATATCACGCCGAATGATCTATAATGGCTCAGAGGAGGCTCGGTTTTCAATTAATCCAGCCCGCATTGTGTTACAGCGCATCAGTAAAGCTAATCACCAGCAGCAGGCCAGACACACTGACAGAAACTTAGAGTCACAACACACACATACTCATCCATAAACCTTGGACTACAGGCTCAGAGAAATGGATGTGAGACTGTTTTTGGTTTGGCTTGCTTTCAGTGTGTGTGTGGGAACAGCAGGTGAAACAAAGAAACACATGGAGCCTGCAATATTTTAAACTTAGTCCATACATTTTAGATAAAGTTATCAGAAATAGCTCATGAAATAGGTCCGCATCAAAAATGCTTTTATTGTAACGCTAAAGTAACAGATTTGATAACTTGATTTACAGCACTTTGTCCACAAAACAGGTTGAAAACAAGGATACAAGGATGTTTATTGGTCATTATACAACAGGTTGCATAACGATATTAAAATTTTAAATTTTAAACTTAGGATACGTAGCATTTATTTGTTGATGGTAGAGATGGGGGTATAATATTCATAATATGTTTCCATTTATGTAAAATTAGTTGAAAATAAGAATGGCTGTGTCTTCATTACCTTTGAATGCACCTTTATATTTATTGATATACTTGATCCTCATAGATTAAGTCCTCCACGTTGCATCAAAATGTTTCTATATGGTTGCTTCATGTGGACAAAACATACAATGGCTTTAAGAAGGGCCTTTTGTTTTGCAGCTATGATAAATTCTCCGTCATGCTTGAAAGTTAAGGGTGAGGAGAGGGATAATTAGTTGTTCGACGCTATTAATCTCTACACACTGAACCTTTGACAAAAAACAAGAACCAAAAAAAATGTATTGATATTAGGTAACGCAAGCTAATGACATTACTTTGAATAGCATCAAAATTATGTACGTGGAGTTTATGCACATTTTATGACTAAATGGCTACATTTAATGCTCTAGAGTTGCAGGAAGAAGGTCGGGATGGGTGGTGGCTGTAAAAGTGCAGGGCTCTCACACGGGAATCCAGGGTTCAACTCCAGTCTCTGGTTAAGTCTAGACAACAAAAGCACTTTAGGAAAGATTTTTGTGGTTACTGTCGTAAAAATCCTATATGAGGGAAATAGTCACGATATTTTAGCTGCCAGCTCCGTGTTTGGGAGAATTGTGCTGTCATAAATGTTGTTCTTTCATAATTTAAATTTTACAATTGCATGTCTCCTTGATGTGTCATTAAAATAATAATCATTCCATGCTCATGTACATGAATCCTATTAATTTACATTTAGTGACTTATTTATGAACTAGCATTGTACTGGACTGCATTATTACAAAATAAATAGATATAAAAAAGGATTAAATGAAAAACTTTTTAAGGCATGAGACTGAATGCAAACACACAGATGGATTATAATAAGGAAAAAAAAGATAGGGACCTAAATATGTGAACAAACACGTCAATATATACGTTTTAACACAAAGAGGAAACAACGCAGCATGAACACCCAGAATGCACTCAAAATCTGGTCACGCTGCATCAATTTACAGCACTTTTACATCTTGGCAAAGTGCATCTGCAATATACTGACCCCTGAACCAGGTCTCCATGGAGACGCCTGGTTGCCTCACCGACCCACTCAGCGGGACAGGGCAAATGTAATCTCACCATCACGTAAACACCTTTTGTGTGCAGGAGCAGAGAAAAAATGAGGACAGCTTTACTGGAAAAATTGAGTGAGAGATTGAGGCAAAAATGAAGGCTGCATTGATGAGCAAATAAAGGAACAAAAGACCTCAGTGATTAGAAAGTATTCTGCTCTACTGCCCCAATAAACTCTGACATCCACAAACTGATTGTCACTTCACTGTTCTGCGGCCATGTCGCACACCGACACCTAATAACAGACAAAACGCTGAATTCACGCATTGAAAAACATGTCCTACATACTGAGGTTTGGTAAAAAATGCAGTGACTTATAGCTGTTCAGGACATTTTCATTGAATGTGCTGACTGTGAATCACGATGTATTCATTTTCTTTCGATCTCAGTGGCCACAAATGTTCTGACTCTGTGAAAAACATAAATAAAACCACAATGCAATCATTTTCAAACTAATTGTGCTTCCTGTTCTCAATGGTGAACAAATGATGTTCTTTGGCCCACGAAATAATATCCTATACACAATCCTGTGTGTCACATAATGGTGATGTCTTTCACCATCCTTGCTTATGAATGACTGAGCCTTTAAGAAATGCTTCTTTCATCATGAAACTATCACCTTTTACCAATGAACCTGTTTCCCTGCCTGTTTTTCCTACTGTACTTGAAACTTGTTAAAGCCATCAAGTTCAGGATAATCATATGTTTTAAACTACAGTGAATCTGAAGAGGTAAAATATTGTATATGGTCTATCTATGAATGTATCTAGATAGATGGATAGATAAACAGACTAGAAAACAATCTGTTTTTCCACCGCCGACAAAACTTTCCAGGGAAAAAACACTTTCTATTTACAACCCCCCCTTTGTTTAAACCCAAATACGGCTGTGTGTTAATGATGTAACGTCAGACTGTTCAGGCAGTATTGACTGTCAAATTGAAGTCTTTGGGACTGTGTTACTGCTACAGACACTTTGATATGCAAAACCTTCTGCTCCGTCAAATCTGTTCATTTTAATGCTGTTTTCTGTGCAAAACTGTGTGAGAAAATGATCAAACCACTCCAGATAGTTATGTGGCAGTGAATTATACCCAATGGATGAAAGGTGGAATAAATCTACTGATGGTGTACATTTTGTCAAAACTTAAAAATTCTTATATTAAAGAATCCTGCATGGAACTGTTTTTAAGGAACTTCATGTATGGTCTATGCATCTCCTTAATTTCTTTGGATTTTTCCTTTATGTTAATTCTTTTAAAGGCTAGTGAACTTGAACACTTCTTAGCCATGACTAAAAGAAGGCTATAGTGGGTTTTTCTAGAAGAGAAACTATGTAACTTGCATAGAGAAACATAGTTTCTCATTACCCTTTTTTTTTTTTTGCAAAAGTTTGAACCTGATATCAGTAGTAAAAAATTCTGACTGTAAGCACATATATTTTCATTCTGTCTATGTTGCAACATCATTACTCCAAGCTACTTTGGAAAGTGAGAAAAAAACACTGTAACAATGAGTTTTTTATTTTTTGTTTTGTTTTAATTTGACAAGTTGTTTTGCAGAATAAGTGCATAAAGAGGCAGAATGAATGCTGTTTTCTGTTAAATTATTTAAGAGAGAATTGGTTCAAAGCCTGAATCAAATCACTGCCGCTCCTAATTGTGCAGCATAACAGCACCAGAGTAGAAGCTGCAAAATTACAAGCTCTCACAGTGTGTGTTTTCATGTCTCCTCTTCAAGTCAAACCCAGAAGTCCTTCTCTTCCTCTTCCCTCTTCCTCTTTCCTCTATGAGTCGTAGCCACACCCACAAAAATCACCTCATTTAATGTGAGATATCTTGTTCTCTTTTGCCTTCATATCTGCAGAAATTGTATCACTGGATACATTGCCAGTAACGGGCAGCATTCAGAATTGGCTGAGAGGCAAATGCAAGCTGTTAGACAGGCATCAAGTGCACAGCAATGCAGTCTTCAATGCAGTCAGAATGCTAACACAACAATGCTAGCATGCTGAGTTTTAGCAAGCATAATATTGAACATCTTATCTTAGCCTGTTAGCATGCTGACATTTGCTAATTAGTACCAAACAGAGTATTTAGAGACAAATTAAAGTCCAGGATTAATTAAGAGCTTAATGGTGATGATGATGATGCTACTTTAGATGAAAACTGACAGGATCAACTGAACGTCCTTAGTTTCAATTAAACTGGAGACGCTGTGAACGCAGCATGTAGTGAGTTTGTGGAGGGGTTACATTTCTGAACATGGATGGCAGAGTTTGCCTGAGGCATAACACACCATAAAGGATAAAAAAGATTTACTCACAGCTCACATACCGTATCAACCCCTGCAGCGATAAAACATCTTTTCTACATTCATGTCTTTGCAGCGATGTGGAGAACTACAGAGACAAAGACACAAATAATCCAGACCTCAGCGTTGTTTATCTTCATGAAGATGTTTGTTATGTCGTGCCTGCACTGTTTGCACAGGGTGCAGCTGTGTACCCTGCTGACGTGCCAATTAGGCCTTTACATTTACTTACGCACCCTACTGATTTTCCAATTACACCTACACAGCCACACGTTCGGCTGACTGTAATTAGGCATACGCGCTCTCTGCGACTCACAGATGTGCATATCATGTACTGCTGCTGGGGTTATTGCTCGTGATGTACAGCTAACAAAACCCTTGTTAAAAGTCAGTCAAAAAAAAGGTGAAAATGTGCGTCTTAGTTATAAAATGATTAGATAAAAAGGAAATATCAAAATGCAAAGCACTCCTGGTACACTGCGAAGCTTCCAGCTCTCTATGTAAGCAGTGGTTTTGTGGTGTTCATACATAGTTGAGCAGTGATAATAAAGTGAATTATATATCATCACCTGAGGGTAACTATAGAGCTTATATTTCTGCAGTAAACTGAGCCGGTTTACTTATTTACCTCTCACAAAGCTAAATGCAAGGTCATTGGATGCTGCACAAAAAACAAAAAAGTTGGCAGTGATGGACACATAAAGAAGTAACAGGGGGAGAAGATACTGGATTAAGCATCGCACATATTTCTAAAACTTTTCTTGACTGTCTTTTTATCAGAAAAAGATTTTAAGTCCAAACACTCAGCTCTCTGCGAGCTGTATGATAGGTGTCTTCACTGTGCACAAGCCTGCAGGTATTTTTCCCCACATGGGCTCGTATAAAAATAGCTCAGGCATAGTTGCAAACCTCAACACATAGATAGATAACATGCCAATCTGTTATGTGTCGTATGTTTAACTCAATAAGCTCTAATTGGTATAATAAAACTGAACATTTCTATATACCTTCCCATATGCCTTGCTTTCCCTTACGCAGGGAAACAGTCACCTCTTTTTATGCAATAATGAGCTCCACATCTTCTGCTTTGTGCTTCTCACTATACAGTATGTCCACCTGGGGGCTCTCTGCTCCCACTCCAGCTGCCAAATTAGATTTTATGGACCTGTCTGTTAACACAATTCTCCCTTCATCTCTCTTCTTCTCATACATTTTGTCCCTCATGGTTCTTATTTAATTATCTTCCACTTATTGCTGTACTTTTCCTCTCTCACTTCCCACCATAATTCTCAATCGCCTATAACATTCCAGGCAGTTAGTGTAAAATATTTAAAACAATGGTAGTATTAAATTTGAAAAAAAAAAAAAAAATCTTGAGAAATTGTTAATGCACTTTAAATTGTTCTGATTTGATTTGTCAATGAGGCAGCTTGAAATAAAAGCTGGAGGACACAAAAGGACATAAAGAGAAGGATTGAATTTGCTCTTATGGATTTGAGTGGTTTCGGTTTAATAGGTTTTTTTCTCCCCCTATTGGTTTACATTGACCCCTGGTGGTCAGCATTGTCATTACAATGCAACTACAATATCTTTAGATCAGTTTTGTTGCAAAACTGCCTCCACTGCACTCTGCATGTTCCAGAGTCTGGTGTAAAGAGGTCGATGTTGAAGTGGAGAAAACATCTGAAAGCAATTGTCTGATGCAACAGTTTTGGCTTTTGAGAAATAATGTCTGATTTAAGAGCAGTGTGTCACGTTATTTTAAAAAAGGTTTCAGATCAAAATATCACAGTCTAAATCACAGTCTTTCGTTGGATGCAGTTGGCAGGTGGTTTTAAAGTTCCAGTCTTTAGGACTTTTGGGGGATTTATTTGTAGAACATGGAGGAAATGGAATTTAATATTCTTAACTTGGTTTTAATTAGTTTATAATCACCATAAAATTGAATCCTTGTGTTTTTATTACTTTAAAATGTGTCTTGTATATTTACAGAGGGAGAGGATCCTCCTCTACAAATTCCATCATGTTTCTACAGCAGCTCAGAATGGACAAACCAAACACATTTCAGAGAGCATCTTTCTCTTTTTTTGTGAGTTTCGCAGCCACAGTAGTTTCTTCTACATACTTGAATGGGGAGGGTGCGCACAGGAATACCCTTGAAATCTACAAAATTATCTCTAGATGTTACTAAGTCCTACACACTGAACCTTAAAGAGAAATATCTCAAAGATCTTCTAATCAGTTATATGATTCCTTCACTTTTCATCTAAGTCTCATAATCTAGAAAAATTGACCAAGCACCTACAGCACCAGCCTAATCATGTTCCCATCATTAGTTTCACCTGAACCTTGTGAGCTGTGCTACTTAGCAGATGTTAGCATGCCTGCAGGCTAAATTAAGATGATAAACTTAGTATCTGATAGAGATGCATCTCCCATCAACTTCCATGAAGAAGTAGAAAAAAATCTAAAAAAGTTGAAACTTTTATGTAGTGAAAGAACAACTTTATTGTGACACCAACTTTATTGTTTTTGGCTTTAATCAAGTAATCCTAGTCCTGCACAGTCAGCCCTTTTTCCACAGCATCATATCGAGCACTGGGAAAAAAGTCAGGCTGCACCTTTTACCACTCTCCAATACAAAGAAACAGAAATTCTCTGGCTTATTTGTACTTTTTTAGCCCATTTAAAACTGTCTTACATGGCACAGAGCCCAGGATGCTGCAATGGTGCTCTTGCAAAATACTTACATGCTTTGCTGGAATTGGAGGAGAATGAAGACCAGAAGAGTCACTTAGTGGCCTGCTTATGCTCACAGCCTGCATTTGGTTAATCAGAACAGATCCATCCAGTTTACAAACTGAAATGCGTCAAGTCTCACAGCTAAGTCAGTGAATAACAGAGTCTTGTTAAATTACACGGCATGATGAAACTGTAGATTTTACTTAGAAACCAGCAACATTAGTCAAGGTTGCCCCTTTTCTTTAGCATAATGTGTTGTATGTCACCCTTGATGCGTTCACTGTCTGGTGAGACAGATACAAATGTTTCAGCTGGTGTGTTCATTGTTAAAGTCTGTATCTCTCAGCTCACAGAAGGGTAGAAAGAGCTGCACCACTTTGCCCCGTCACTGTTAAATGTGCTCATAGCCAAGATTAAATTGCTTTGTTAGTGGTTTGGACTTTGAAATTTTACACAGCGTCACTGCGTCTGTGTTAACATGCTCATTCCCTCACACACCTTGAGGTCAATATAATATTAAACTGTGCCAATCAACTGTAGCCAACAACTTGGCCTCTTATGCATAGAGAATGTCTTTGGTCATATTTTAATAAAAATACTTGTTGTATACCTGCAAAATGTATACCTACCTTTTGTTAAGACGTGGGACTTTGGAGTCCAAATATTGAGATGGTTAGATGGATGACAGCTGTATTACATGGAGCTCAGCTGTGGAGTAGGCAGTCAAATCAAGGAGAGTACCCACTGGCACTGTTTCAGCCTCTTCATTAATCAGATTCATCATAATGAGTGTGCATGTGTGTATGTGTGTGTCCATGTGTGTGTGTGCTTGTGTGTGAGATGGAGAGAGAGGGCTGCAGGAGAGGAGGACAGGGAGAAAGAAGGAGATAGATAGATAGTGGAGGGGAGTCTGGAGGGTTGAGGGATGGAGTGAAAAGGAACTGCACGGTGTGACACACACTCCCTCTTACTTTTTCACAGATCTGATGGGACACGGTCAGGGTGTAAACAAGTTGTAAATTATTCCAAAGCTGGCGCATGCATTCACCTCAAACCTGCAGAGGGGAGGATGCCACAAATGCTCCGGTGAAATTGCACACAAGGTGGGCTGCAGTCACCGTTCACCTCCCACCTCCTCCTCCTCCCCCTCCCCCTCCTTCATTCCTATCACTGGAGTACTGCAGCAGTGGAGGGTTTCAGTCCCATAAAACATCAGCGAATGAGAGCCCCTGACAGGTCCTCACAGTCCTCCACCACTCAACAGATGTGAAATGGCCTGATAGGCTCCCTAGAGAGATGAAGAGCTGGATGGAAGCGAGGGGAGTACAGTAGGGAGGGAAGGAGCGGGGGGGGTGTCAAGCAGAAGGGTGATGTAAATGTCTTTCCACAACAGGCAACATGAACTGACAGGTGAATGTGATTTCCTCTCATGGAATTACACATTTTTATGATCGTTTTATGATTGTTTTACTAAATATACAGAAGTCTTGCTCCAGGCTTTTGCCATTTATTGCACCAGCCATAATGTGTCTTATGCAGCATTAGCCCCCTCTAATGAAGACTAATGGTACTGCAGCACACTCCCACTGCTCACTGAGCAGCTGTGAGTTGTAAGACTGCTCAGTATATTGTGTATGGTGGATGAACACCATGTATCTCAATCTCACTGTCAGCTTTTTATTAAATTGGAAAAACAGCATTGTTTAACTAAATTATTGTGGTATTTTCACTTGTTTAATGTGTTTTAAATGAGCATTTTTAGCCTCATTTTAATTGAAAACATGACAATAACCACTTATGTCAATAAACTATATGTTTTTTATTTAACTGCCAAAATATGTGAAGATTATATAGCTGTTTTCACTTGACTTCACTTGACATCTTACATCTCAATATAATAATCATGAATAGTAATGAATAGTGTTTTTTTAATAGGTTGCTTATTTAAAGGTTTTGAACTCATATGATTGGTTTGAGTGACAAACCTGTAGCTAACGTAGCTCCTTATTTCCACCTTTTGATACCTTATTACAGCTATAAAAACATCCATTTTAAAATAACTTAAATTACCTTTCCCTGTCAAATTGAAAACAATAAAGATTGACAAGTGGCGTTCTGACTCTGCTTTATAAAAAACAAACTAAAATCGGTGCCAAACTTGGTAAACCTGCCTAAGTTCTTGACATTGTATGTTTGCTGAAATGAGCTGGTCAGTCTCCAATGTGCCTGAACTACTGCTGGATAATGAAAATAATCAGTCAGCTCTCACTTGATATCGTATGTTTCTGGTTTCCACTGCTCTTCATGACTCTTCGATAAAAGTGAAGAGAAACTGTTACTAAATACACTGGCATTACATTTTATTGTATTGTATTATTTTATTTGCGTAGGAAAAGTTGAGAAGAAGGTGGAGTTGTGTAAGAGGTCATGGGATATTTCTCTTTGTTTGTGGTCTTTAAAATAACCTATTGAATGTTGTCCAAAGCACACAGCTGAGTAGAAGAAAGAAATCCCGCGAAAGAAAAAGCTGAATGCCTGCACAATGTTATGTCCATGACCAAAACACTGCAGATCCTCTGTGCTGACAGCCTGCACCACAACTATAGCCTTGTAATACAACTTGAGTGGTGAAAAGTAAAAAAGTACTATTTAACAGCACGTCAGCACAGTCTGGGGGTATTTTGCTTAATATATTTCTAGTTCATGGTACCTTATACTTCTGCTTCACAACAGTTCAGAGGAAACAGACTCCACCAAACTGGTCTGATAGCTGTAATTGCTCTGATTTTCGTTCAAAAGATGCAAACATCTTAAAAAAATCAAAGAAAGAAGGTCCTGCACACTTACTCGTGCTTCCATGTGACTGGTTATCTGCTCTGCTTAGAGTTGTGCAAAGATGTGCTTGGATTTAAAGTTGTTAAAAATGATATACTAGTAAAATTGATAAAGTTGTAGCTTTTGCTGAGTAAAAATAGCAAAAAAGTGAGAGAAATATATATGTTCAGGCCCACACAGACACAGGTCTGTAAAAAGATGTTATGGGGGCAAAATAGGTAACAATGCCACAAGCTTTGCATCATGGGCTTGCAGAATCTTCACAACATTTCGAATTAGTCTTATCTCAGCCAGCTACAAGAAAATGCTGCATCTTGCACATATTACATGTACAAAATAAAATCTTGTGTCCAAAGTGCTGAAGAAAAATATTATCTTTTAAGACATCAGGGACTTTGTAAGGATCTGTTTTACATCATGAATACATTTGCTTTTAAATTAATTTTGCCTATACTCCTGCTGTTTTACTCGAGCCACATTTTTCTGCAGGACTCATACCTGTTATCATATGCTTTTACATTATACTATTACTACTTTTGCTTAAGTAAGAAATCTGAATATTTCCACTATTAACTGACATAACAGGTAACACCAGATTCCTTTGTGAAAAGATCTAACTTTAGGTTGTGTCTGATCAAAGTTCTACCAGCTTTACTAATGTCATTATAAGATTATTAATTATAATAAGCATCAGTTGAGAAGTTCATACACACTGTTAAGTCAAAAATAGGAGCTTGTTTTTTTTTTTCCTTAAATTTTGTAGTATTTCCTTTTGTAGATGCAATATTAGTTAACACCAGTAGCAGTCATTAACCCGAAGGGGCAGCGTTGAGCTGGAAGGCCAGGTGAAATCAGGTAAATTGAAATAGGCTGGGTGTGGAAAAAAGAAGGAGCAGATCAGACAAAGAAGTTTGCTGCAGGCCGACATCAGACTTGAAGGCTACAGGGACGCTGTTGGTAGGACTGTTTAAATAATTTAACTCATGTGTTGCTTAACTATTGATTTGCCGCTTGATTTTAATTTGAAAAGCAATTCTATTTTTACCTTTTATTATGTAAAAGCATGTGCCGCAGTGGATTTGTTTGGCAGCGTGTGTTGCACTGCGGTTTCATGTGTGGTGGGTAGAATGTTAAATTATAAAAGCAAACACAGTGGTTTAATTCAAGAAAAGTAGAAGATTTGACAATTTAAGGAATGAAGAATGAAAATTAAGTTATTTGAAGAAAATGATAATGTTGACAGAAATATTATTGCATTTATATTATGAAGTTATTTTATTTTCTTTGAAAATGGTTTGGCAGTAACTAATATTTGTTTCTTGTGTCTTCAAAGGTTATCAACCTAGGCCAAGTGAATCTTAACGAAGCAAATGTGTACTCCTTTGAAAATTGAAAAATAAAATCGAAGAAAAGCTGAGCTGAGTTGCCCAAGGCGTCATTCTGTAATCACCTTCAAGCCATTTTCAAGTTTGGGCAATCTGATGTCTAACTCCTATAACTTGACACACACTGCAGTCAATAATGACACATCAGGGATCAATGTCTGAGTGGTTTATTAGAATAAGAAAGTTGACAGAGCAAAGTCTCCATGCGGAGTGACAGGCAGAGCTCAGGACAATGTGGAGAAAGGTGAACAACTGCTCGAGTGTGTTTCTGTGTGTTCGTGTTGAATGTGTGCGTGCGTTTGTGTTGAATGTGTGTGTGTGTGTGGTGCGTGTGTGCACTGTGCAGTTGTCGGAGGGTGCATGCATGTGTTTGCTTTTTTGCATGACGACAGACAGATTTCTTCGCGGACACAAGCACACACACTTGCATGTACTGTACAATTTCACACGTCGCTACTTCTGTACACACACAGAGGCTGTGTCGTCATGCAGCTACTGCACTTAAATTACATGTAAGCATCAAGGTTATGTACACGTAGCAGGGACATGTGTTGTCATCTGATGACAGCCTGCCCTGAGGTCCCTGGTGAGAGCCACAGGACGGCGGGGTCCTTCACAGTAGCAGGAGACTCCACTCCGCAGGAGAACAGTAGAATCTCTTTTTGAACCTCAGACTTTATGAGTTCATTCACTCTTCCTCTTCTTCTTCCTCTTCTGGCGTTTACTTTCAGATCCAGGATCCAAACAGGACACAACACCTCAGTGCTGCTCACAGTACTGCTTCATGTCATCAATGTCAGTATAATAATAGTCATGATAGTCATCAGGTTCGTCTTCATTGTCATCATCAAATCCGGCACATCAGAGAATTGAAATCATATACAATAATATTCCATATAATTTCAAACCAAATATCTACCACAGAAACAAACTATAGAAAAAAACAAACATGACAAAAAATGATCAGTGCTGACTAAATACATCTACCACTTTACAAAAATGCAAATGTTGATTTTGTTTTTCGCCTTGTTTTTGTGCTTTTTCCTCTCAGATGTTGGCTTGGAAGGGAGCAGTTTCTCATTGCTGCTCTTGCGTGTGATGATGGATTAAATACAAGTTAGCCTCTCTTTCTGGACTCTGTCTAGGGCAACAAGCACAAACAGCGCGGTGGAGCACTGTAGGGCAGGATGGCAGTTATTGGCTGGGGGGGGGGCATCACATCACTTGGGGCCACACGGCACAAACAACCCCAACACACAAAGGCATGGTCTCTTTTAACAAGCACACAGACACAACCTGATAAAGAAGGAAAAAAACAGTCTGGGTCACGAGCGCTGGGTGGGAATTTTCATGTGTTGATGTGCAGGCTGGAGATAAAGAGGGAGAAGTGTGTGTGTGTGTGTGTGTGTGTGTGTGCGTGTGTGTGTCTGTGCAGAGCTGGAGACAATTTGTGCTACATTCAACAAAAGAAACTCCAAACAAAATCATTTCTAAGCAAAGGAAAGCAATTTCCCGCATGAGAGGCTTTGAAAATGTCTAAAAATATTAAAACACATTAAGGATTTGATGTGAAATAAAGCAGGATTTTGTGAATTACTTTGATTTCGGGTTCTGTTATCGACTCATTAAATTAACCAGCTAAACTTCAATGGAGACAAACCGAACGAAAGCGCGGGCTTTCATTTGAGAGAGATGTTAAGTGTGTGTCTGCAGAGAAATAGTGTGAGTCTGTTAACAATAAAAAAAAAGAAGGGGGGGGGGCTTGAAGAAGAAGAAGATGACAAAGTGCAGCTGCTGAAAGAGGAGGAACAGGAATGACGTGAAGTATGTGAAGAAAAGGGAGTATGATGGCTTTAATAAACACACTGGCCTCCATGAGGTTACACCTGAATTCTTTAGCTGCTCTGTAATGCTGAGCTAAGTTGATCAAGTTATACAGTCAGTAAGATAACATCATGTACAGGAGATTTCCTAGAACCTCTCACTGCCGGCTTATTTCAAGCCCAGGCTCTGTTTCTGATGTTAATTCAATTGCATTCTGCGTTTGGTTGAAAGGCCGACAGTATTTGTGGGCATGCATGCGCCTGTGTGTGTGTGTGGCTGGTGGTTAGTGGAGGGGGTAAAGAACTGGTTGAACGTGCACCTCCCTCTCAGGGCTGATGTGTCTGTAGTAATCTTCTCAACAGCTCATCAGGCCATTAGAGGGCCGGGAATGTACTTTGCCTAATCAAGCATGTTTAGTGAAACACCGGAGGAGATGCAGAGCGAGGACACGGCTGGCTGGGCAGGCCAGCCGAGACGGAGAGGCCTCATTCACACACACACACACACACTGGGACAGAACAGACAGACAGACAGACACACAAGAGAAGCAGCTCTAAGGTCACGGCAGAGATGGGCATGGAGAGATGAGGGGCCGGGTTGGTGGAGGGCTCCGTACCCTCAATACTAATGACCTGTTTCAGGGTGGAATGTGTAAAGAATACACTGTACTAATGTGGCGAGGCGGTGATGCAGTAACATCATGTTCACCGGCCTGACCTCCTCCTCTGTCCTTGCTTTCATAAATCTCTTTCACTGGCTTGTCTCAGGCAGGTCCTCCAGCTCGGGCTGTGTATTTGTCAGGGTTGGATATTGAACCTCGCTACTATTTTGGTATGAACTAAAATGTGTCTGCAGCGCCGAGCGCTGAGGACTGTCAGCTCCTATTGAATATTTGGCCAGATTTACAATCTTGTTTACTCCCTCAGATCACAGTTCTTGACTAATGTACATTATTTTTACATTTTTATTCTTGTGTAACTGCTAGTTTGGACACGGTCATTCCTTTCACTTTTACTGTTCAATGAAAAATAGA